>CM070819.1:45877308-46303558 GCA_036326025.1 Chrosomus eos
AATCTTTATTTTTTAAAAAGTGATTTACTCTATTTTGATCTATCCATCTAATCATTGTGACCCAGAAATAATGATACTGTGTGGTTGAAAAGACTGTTTATGTTTATGATGTTTCAAACATAAGTTTAATTATTGCGTGAGTGTTTAAATCTATATTGTGATCTTTTAACGATTAATCGCGCATCTCTAATACTGAATGTATTATTGTTTTTGATTCATTATAATGACATTTGAATGTATTTAATTGTATTGTCACAATGCATAAAATGTCTTTATTTCCATCAGGAAAACTATGATCCAGATATGTTCTTGACAGATTTTGTGAGATTTTTGTGTGTGATAAAGAAAATTATATCAATGGCTAATTAATTTCTCCTTCTTCCCTCTTTCAGCCACATCCAACAGCACATTTGAAGGTTTGGACAACCATGATGGCGGTGTTTGTAAGACCAAATCCATGAAGCTGGTTCTGAGAGTTGGACAGAGTGAGTACCACCCACAACCTTTCTCTCCATACCTGCAATGATGAAGATCACTGCTTCCATAACAGTCTTTCATGTCACCGGTCTTCTAGTGGGTGTCCATGCTAGTGTGCCTCAGCGTGTAATTGAAATGTCATGTGAGCTTGTTTCCTATGGCTATGCAAGCTGTCCCTTCTTTGGGCTTGTGGGGAGATACTCGCAGATTTACGCCAATTCATTAAATTCTCTCTCAAAACCTGGGGCATAATGCCTAGAAGCCAAAAAGATGTAAGGGTGGTCCGATATTATGTTCAGATCAGTTTTTCAGTTCGATGAACATTTCGTACTACTTTAGCTCCACTAGTAATTTTTGTTGCTGTAAATATTTAATTTTCTATTTTGTTTTTAGGTCCAACAGATTCAATCTCAGCAAAAAATCCTCCCACAAGACATCCCCCAAAATACCCTGACAACAAGGACCAAAACACCTTCAGCAAAGAGAATGACGTTGTCAGCAAAATTGGTAGGTATTCATTTATATGAGTGTAAATCTCATTAAATAATAAATTATGCAATAAAAAAATAAAAAAAATAAATATTTTGCCTAAATAATGGGAATAATATATATATTTATATATATAACTTAGGGCTGTGAAACGATTAATCGTGATTAATCGCATCCAAAATAAAAGTTTGTGTTTACATAATATATGTGTGTGTACTGTGTATAATTATTTTGTATATATAAATACACACACATACATGTATATATTTAAGAAAAATGTGTTATTTATATATAAAATATTTATATTTATATATAATACAAATTACATATATATATATATACAGTATATATAAGCAAATATTTCTTAAATATATGTGTGTGTACAAAATAATTACACAGTACACACTGTATATAATATGTAAACACAAACTTTTATTTTGGATGCGATTAATCGTTTCACAGTCCTAAATTATACTTTATTCAATATATAATATCATTAAATGAAAATAATAAGGATTAATGACACAATGCAAAAAGTCTTAATACAATCAGTCCTTATATTATATATTTATTTTGATTTTGATTTGAAATATGACTCAGATGTACAATATACAAAGAGTGAATTTAGAAGGAGGCCTGACCAGTTTTAGCCCTTTTTTTTGTATGACAATGGATGACAGATATTCACAAAAGACTAAGTAAAACCTTTTGTATGTAAAATGATATTTTTTTGGATCTGTATCACATTTATGTAAAACATAAAACAAATGAAGTGCTGCCAGTTTAGTTTGGACTTGCACATCCTACCTTGTTCTTATGATGTTAAATGATTTCCACTTCACTTTGACAATCATTATGATTCTACCCAACAAAGAATAAACTACATCTGATCATAAACTCTTTGTCGTTCCCCCAGACTCTATACAGAATGGTGAATCCGGAGGGAAGAGCGGAGAGTCTGTAGGATCTGCTGGATCTGAAGTAGCCCTGTTTGCTGGTGTTGCATCCGGTGCCGTCATCTTCATCATCATCATCATTGCTCTGGTAGCACTCCTTCATCGGCGCCATCAGAAACACTCCGCGCAGTGCTCTGCCCAGTTGCCGTTAAACACGCTGCCCAAACGGGAAGCGCCGCCAGTGGCGGGAGCAACAATAACGGCTCTGAGCCGAGTGATATCATCTTTCCACTGCGGACCTCAGGAAGCATGTACTGTCCGCACTACGAGAAGGTCAGTGGCGACTACGGACACCCGGTCTACATCGTTCAAGAAATGCCACCGCAAAATCCTGCAAACATCTACTACAAAGTTTGACAGAGCATGGACAAGCTCCGGACACTGAAATGGTGTTGTTTTTAATGATGGACATCAGTCTTTTGATGCCGCTCAGATCAGTTGCTTGCTGCAGTTGATTTCGCCCTGTTGGCTGGATGCTACAAGCGCCGAAGTGTTGTCTAGTTCAGAAGAACTCATTCTTGGTTGGTCATGAGGCCTGGTTTCTGGATTAGATGCTGGTGCACATGGGAATTCGCTCTCTGTGTATACCTTAACATGGAAAACTGGATGACTTTCAAAGCAGTGAACAAATGAACAAGCAAAATCATGCTGAATAAACATCTCATGTGAAGAATCTGAGAATTCTCTAACAAAAAAACTGGTTTTGTTAGGAAAACACAGGACTTTTTTTTTTTTTTAACTTATTGTTTTTTGATTGTTTTTATGTTTCTCAACTCCCAGATCTTGAATATCCAACTTTAATGCACGAGAAGAGGCCTTGATTCCTGTACTTTGCAGTTCTTCAATGCATTTGAGTCCATCCGATGTCATTTTGGCTGCCTGCATCCCAAAGCTGGCCTGATGGATGCATATTACATATCAGTTCAGACATTTGTAGCCCTTATGCTGTTGATGTGCAAGCCGGTGTGGTCCAAAACGCATGTGGTTCTTTTATCCTCATTTGCTTATAACTTTTCAAACATTTATTCAAACAGCAAACAAACAAAACTAAAGATCAACATACAGAAAGATCCTTTGTTGACTTGGTAATGTAAATACAATAGCCAGGCATTGAAATTATGCTCTAAGTTATGTTTTCAATGAATCTGAATATTGCTCGTCCATTACGTTTCATCGTTGAATGTTCAGTCAATTTTGTTAAAATACTTCAGGGTTTTACTTCAGGAAACGTGAAGCAAAATGTCGGATATAATGTTTTTTTTTTTTTTTAAATCTTGCATTTGTTAAACTTGTTTGTTGGTTCTAACTAACCAATGGTGTGTTGAGGAAATTTCACATCCCAGATGGCTGATAAGGTTGAATGAAATGATTTGCCATAGTCGCTTGAGCTGCTCTCTCTCTCTCTCTCTCTCTCTCTCTCCTCTCTCCTCTCTCTCTCTCTCTCTCCTCTCTCTCTCTCTCTCTCTCTCTCTCTCTCTCTCTCTCTCTCTCTCTCTCTCTCTCTCTCTCTCTCTCTCTCTGAATGAATGAAAAGTTCAAATAAAATAAGTGGCCTCTTGTCAAAATTTGACTCAATATCTGAAAGCATCACTGTTAGTAAATCATTAGCTTAGAGGATTTTAGTTTGAAAATTATTTGGATGGATGGATTGATGGTTTCATTTATATTATTCCCATTATTTTATGCAACATGTTGGGTTTTTTTGCTTATGATTTTGGTGATTTTTGTGACATTTATTGAGATGTGCCCTCATATGCATCCTCAATACTTACCAAGTTTGCTGGTATTCAACCGATTTCGAAGCAAAAAACAAATCAGGGTCACACTTTGAATTGGGGTCCAATTCTCACAATTAACTATGACTTTGGCCTCAACAAACTCTTAATTACTGCTTATTAATAGTAAGTAAGTTAGTTGTTAAGTTGGATGAATGGATGTAGAATATGGTCATACAGAATAAGGCATTAAAGGATTAGTTCACTTTAAAAAAAACTTTTGCTTATAATTTGCTTATAATAATTTTTCTCCATATAATGGACTTCAATGGGACCCAATCAGTTCAAGGTCCAAATGACAGTTTCAGTGCAGCTTTAAACGATACCAGACGATGAATAAGGGTCTTATCTAGCGAAACCATCGTCATTTCAAAAATAAATAAAGTTTCAAACAAATGCTCGTTCGTTCGTGACCTTTTCAACGTAATTGCGTATTACGTGACGTCACGAACGCTCATCACAGAACAGAGCAAGGCGAGCATTTGTGCTTATAAAACTTAAACTTTTTTATTTATTTTTGAAATGACCGATCATTTCGCTAGATAAGACCCTTATTTATCGTTTGGTATCGTTTAAAGCCCTTTGAAGCTGCACTGAAACTGTCATTTGGACCTTGAACCGTTTGGGTCCCATTGAAGTCCATTATATGGAGAAAAATCCTGGAATGTTTTCATCAAAAACATTAATTTATTTTCGACTGAAGAAAGAAAGACATGGACATCTTGGATGACATTGGGGTGAGTAAATTATCAGTAAAAGTTTTTCTAAAAGTGAACTAATCCTTTAATGTGTGATTTAAGTACTAATAAACAGCCAATATCCTAGTAATATGCATGCTAATAAGAAACTAGTTAATAGTGGGAATTGGACCCTAAACTAAAGTGTTACCTAAATCAGAAACAAGACTGTCCTATCATTGTCCCTGATGACTACATAGGAAGCACATACTATTTGGCTTGATTTCCAAATGACGCATTGGGTCACAGGACACTCAGAGCTCTCCCACGGTGGGGAGTGTAGTGTGATGCGTTTTAAAAGAAGCACTCACACCTCATGACCTCAGACACACTTTACCTCACACAATCACGGCTACACACATAATGTTCTCACACTGCGTTTGCGCTTTTTCTTACAGACTCAGAAAAGGACCTCTAACCTTCCACAGCACATTATCTGTGGCCCTTCCTCTCCCCTCATACGTTACAAACAATATTCCACCCTGAATACTAAGCATGGTTAGAAGAGAACAGGAAACAGTGTGTTTTTGTTATGGAGGGACAGAACAATGGGGTGGTAAATCTACAAGTCATGCCAGCTGCCTGTCACAGACGGCCAAAAGAAACACTTCTGCCATTTTATAAAAACCTGCATCCTGGAATGCACACATTAATGATGTTTTTTTTTTTGCAAAAAATACTTTTCTCATCTCTACAATCATTGAAATGCGAACCTCAATTTCTTATGTTCGGGATTATGAAATGCTGAAGAGGTCTGTAGGTCTCTTAGATATGCGTGTTGTACTGATAGGCCAATATATCAGCCAAGCTGTTTAATACGGTAAGCTTATATTAGTTCAATTTGAGAGAATCAGCCATCATTGAATTGTATTATTTGTTGTTAATGCTGTTGTCATTAGTTGTTTGTTTCAGATTGTTAATGAAACCTGAGAGAATTCTGTTCCTCCATTGAAAGTCCATTCGCTAAAAAATGTGGCACTTCAAAAAGTTCATAAGAGAAATCCATATGACTTAAACAGAAGAAGATACATGATTGCCTATTACGGGGAACAGATTTAAGTTAGGCTTTCGAAGTTTAATGAAAGTCTTATGGTTTTGGAACAACATGAGGGTGAGTTAATGATGACAGAATTGTCACTTTCGGGGGAACTATCCCTTAATAACCCATATCAATCAAGCAATAATTTGTAGAAATGTTTCTTGATTTTATTCTGAAGAACCTGCCAGGAAATTAAAGCAGTTTGAAATGAGAGTTTTTATTCCACACACTTTACCTAAAAACTAACAATGACTGAAATACATCATCCGCAACACACAATGCTTCATTAAATCAGAGAGAACAGCTGAAGTCGTATATCCGGAAGAAAGCACACATCTGGACTAGAAATGACAAAAGACCTTTTCTAGTTGCCCCAAACATTTACAGCTGGTTAAAAATCAGGAACAATTACTCAGAGACCACAATGCCTTATGCCATATTGAATAACTTTTGGAGACGTGGTTGATTGTGCGCCTTTTTGTTAATGTCTGTGAGTCAGAACTCACAGGAAATGGGAAACTTTTGGGGAAAATCAAGATATCATCATGTGGCAGGCACATTTCCTCCCCACCAAAGCGTGCAGGATGAAATAAAGGACCAGTGAGGAAAAATAAGGGTGCTGGAGGGGGAGTTAGTGGGGGAAGGGAGACACATCTGTCATGCAGGGTGAGAAAAGAAAAGGGAGGAAAGGCCTCAAGTATGTTTTTACTCTGGAGGAGAGCCATAGATCATTTGAGACCTGTCACAAAGGCTCTGTGTGAATACACTACTGTACACAAGTTTGAATTCCTTAAACGACATGAGGTCGCTTAACCTGTATTAGGGTGCTCACTTAGACTCCACAAAATGTCTAGCAGGCTTCTGTTATATCATTGGCCTATACGAAAACATGTTTGTAGAGTATTTTTATTATCGGAAGATATCACTCTTCATTCTCTTTTTCTGTTGAACACAAAAGAAGACTGACACTAAATGAGTAAATGAGGACAGAATTTAAACTTTAGTGTGAACTTTTAACTTATAATAGGTTATGGTTCAGTGAACAACGTGCTCAAGGTAACCGTTTTGCTGGGCCAATTGGAAAAATAAATGTTTTTCTCTTCTTTTCAATTTGTCTCTAACAGACAAAATCGTCCCTCGATCTCGGGTGGAAACCTTGTAAGCCTATCTCATTTTTCTTTTTCTTTCATAAATCTTTACTGTTGGTTACCCTTTATGTCTGCCCGTGGGTTTTGCAAATATTTAACCGATGAAAAGTATTAAAAACAGCTTGTGATTAAATCTCGTGACTCCATTGGATCCTCAAACCGTCAGTCAACAAACCTCATAACTCCACCCACCTCTTGCATGTATGAAGTGCCGCGCAGTTTGTCAGTGATGTCATCGTCCAGCTTCGTCTTCGACACTAGATTTTGGCAGAAAAAATGACAGAAAAAAGATGAGCTACAAAGTAAACTTTATAACATGTAAGTAGATGAAAACCTAATGCAATGCACTTAGCCTACTGCCTTTCTAATGATGGACCAAACTATGTAATTCCTAAGACATTTCGCTGGTCAAAAAAAAATCGTAACTCAAATTTAAGTAGATTTTGGTGAAATGTTAGTAATATAATTGCAGATGCAAGTTTCTGACCACATATAAATCCCCAATATCAACTTTGACAACGCAGTGTTTAATAATTGAAAGAATACAGTGTGCTTTTTTTTTTTCCATTTCCTGTAGTGTTAGTAGCATTTTTGGAGATAGGCTATACACACACGCCAGCGACGATATGGAATTAATATGGAATTAATTAGTTCAACTGTGACCAAACAAGGGGACAAATTTGATAAAAGTGGCCACAATTGACCTAAAACGAGGGAACAAATTAAAAAAACATGTTCACGAATTTAGTCATGGAAACAAATTCTTAATTCATGGCTATATATAAAAAAAATTCTGCATGACATATGCTGAAAAATATCCAGACTCTTTATGAAGTGCCACGCAAGATGCAATATTCCAATATTATATTGGAAGCAATAAGCTGGCGAGCACGAAAGACAAAAAGCAATCACTCAGACCTGCAGACAAACTGCCTGCGGATGATGCCTTCAAAGTTACCCGAAATTTCAGTGTCTCTCAACGCCATATATCACCCTCCTTACGTTCAAGTGACAGGGAAAGTGGAGGAAAGATTAAGGGCTTGTGCACCGAGGAATGTTAAGTGTGGTTGAAGCATGTGTGCTGAGTATAGACTAGCGCACGTTCAAGGCCAAATGGTTTGGAAACAATTAAAGTAATGGAGAAGAAAAGGCGGAACGCCTCCTCTGTCTGTCACCCCCCACACACCATCCTCACCCAAGCAGATGACTAACAGTCCCACCGAGGCCCCAGCGTCACCTTTTTGATTGTGCCTTCATCTAATTTCTCACTTTCTAGTGCCTAGTGTCATTCCTGCAACGGCTCGGTGCATCCCGCAACATGGAGTTTTAATAAAGTGTGTGAAAACATTTAAAAAACACGTCCATTTTCTACCTCAGCTACACTTAATGCTCAGGGCACGGGGTTAATAGCTCGATTAAATCTGCTTGCCTTTCCGGCATGTCACGCCAATGGATTGAAGGTCAAAAAATTGGTTTTCTTTCAAGGAGCCTTGCGTATGCAGGTAATAAAGCAGCAACCAGTGTTCAAATTGCAAATACTTCTACATTTTTTCCACCACCCAAAAAAAGCAAACCAACATTCAGCTGAAAGGAACGCACATTGACAGCCAGATGTGCTGTCTATCGTTTATTTGGCAGTAGAAAGGCTTTGGCCCAAGGGTGTGGAGTTCCCCTTCTGTTCAATCTGTGATGTGACATCCCTGTCTGGAGGCCTTTTTTTTACATTTTAAGTATCTGCCGCTTTCATTCACGGTGTCTGTAATTTAGTCTTTGTAAAGTTAGTCAAAGCAGCGAATTCAAAACGTGACTCAATGAAAGCAGTATGAAAGAGATGTAGACCTCATTCTAGGGAGACAATTAGTGGAGTTCAACCCCTCGTAGCTGAACCTTGACCTCGTAACCTGCACAGGCCTTTCACAAAACAGGGTTTAGAAAGCCATCTGATTGCATTTTGTTACAGATCATTATGGAGAATGAGACAGAAGGGGATGAATATTTAATTAGACCGCCAAGGAAACATTCTTCCTTTTGTTCATCTATCTATCTATCTATCTATCTATCTATCTATCTATCTATCTATCTATCTATCTATCTATCTATCTATCTATCTATCTATCTATCTATCTATATCTATCTATCTATCTATCTATCTATCTATCTATCTATCGGTTTGTTTGTTCTCCATTTAGCAGTGCTTGCAAAGACGAGCCTCAATACTAGCCTATATATTTTCTGCAGAAAACTTGCTGTGTAAATTGTGATGCATTATTTGTGCTTCACGTGAATATCTCGACTTTGGCACCTTTTTGGATGATGTGAGATTACTTTTCTTAATTGTAATTTATAAGGCTTAAAACCCTCATCATATAGGCTAAATAAAAAATGTGAATCTACCCACATTTTTGCTTAAAATCTTACCCACACACAATTCACTGAAGTTCCCAGCTGAAATAAACCCTAGTGGCAGTAAAACACCAACAACCTTTATTCCTTTTCACAAAAAGGAAGCAATTTGACACTTCAAAAAGTTTATTATGTGAAGTATAAACTATCCATATGAATTGAGCGATTTAGTTCAAATTTTCTGAAGAGACTGTATTGCTTTTATATGATAAACAGATTGAATTTAAGCTTTTATTCACATATGAACATTGCAAACATAAACAGAAGCTCAACCAAACCTGCTTTAAGCGTGAGAACAAACCTCATTGGTTCTTGCTGAAGCTGAAACGTGCTGCGTAACTCGAGAATGATCCTCATTGGTTCTTGCTGAAGCTCAAACGTTCTGCGTAACACAAGCATGAACCTCATTGGTTCTCGCACGTCAAGAGAACATGCTTGAGCTTTTCTATTCAGAAAATTTGGACTAAACCGCTCAATTCATATGAATTAGTTTTACAATTGCTTTATGAACTTTCTGAAGCGTCAAACTGGTAGTTGCATAGTTGTCTATGGATGGAGATAAAGCTCTCAGATTTAATCAAAAATATTTGTTTTTTATTTTTATTTGTGTTCCGAAGAGGAACGAAAGTCTTATGGGGTAACGTAGATAATTAATGACCGAATTGTCACTTTTAAGTGAACTAACCCTTTAAAGGGATAGTTCACCCAAAAATGAAAATTAAGTCATTAATTACTCACCCTCATGCTGTACCAACCCCGAAAGACCTTCGTTCATCTTCGAAACACAAATGAAGATATTTTTGATTAAATCTGAGAGCTGGATCACTCCTCCATAGGCTTCCTAAGGGATTGAAACTTGACGGCCCAGAAAGTCATTGAAGTAAATGTTTAAATATTTCATGTGCCTACAGTGGCTCCACTTATAAGTTTATCAAGCGACGAGAATACTTTTTGTGTGGAAAAAAAAAACAAAAATAACGACTTTAGTCGACTATTCTATTGCTTCCTTGTGGACCTGAGACGAGAGTTCAAGAGATTTCCAGGACGCATGCGCGAGAACTGAGATGAGGACGTTCTTCTTCTACTACTATGTACAGCTTTAATCAGATTTAATCAAAAATATCTTCATTTGTGTTCCAAGATGAACGAAGGTCTTACGGGGTTGGTACAGCATGAGGGTGAGTAATTAATGACTTAATTTTCATTTTTGGGTGAACTATCCCTTTAAGACTATTGAGGTTTAGGGTAGGAATTAGTGTAGGTGTTACAACATTATATTTTAGCATGCCTCACTGGAAATTTCACTTTGAACCTGTTGGGAAATGCACAAGAAGCAATGTAATATAATTTTGCAGAAATTAGTTTTTTTCTTCTTTCCTTTTTTTCCTCTCTAAAGAGCCTGGTTTGAAAAATCTCCTAAGATATGCACTGTAAAAGGAACCAAAGCAGGTTTTTTTTTGTTTTTTTACTTTGTGCTATAAACTATGGCAAGACTCCCCTAGAAACCTGAAGCCCTAGAAACCATTCAGAACACAACAGAATAGAATATGCTGGGAAATATCAACTTCAACGGTGGTGAGTTTTGCACAAGAAAGAACTTACATTCTTCAGAAAAAAAAACTTGCTTAAATATAAACAGCTAAGACAGAAGAACAAAGTCCTCAGATCAAACCTCAATAGAGAGACTAGCTTTTGCAGAGAAGTGTGAAATGTTCGCAGGGAAACAGGTGAGAGCCAAACCCGCTGTGAGAGCCTTACGGCACACCACAAACAGCCCGCCTGCCACCTTCATTTCTGTCCTCGCAGCCAACTGGTTTGTCTGCTGTCACTTGCTCGGTAAATCGCTCTTGCTAGTAGATTTCACACCCAATAGAAGCAGCTCTAATTGGAAGTGTGTGGACCACAAAAGAAGATGACACCTTTGAGCATTTGTTCTTACAACACTGCAAACCTTTTGTTTGCCACTTTGTAATTGAATTAGAGAGCCTGCTAAAGTTGCCCCGTATGTTTTGATGAAAAAACTAGCAGTTGGAATCCGCTATGCAAACATCTGTTGCAAATGATCACTATTTTTTTCTAGTGAGTATTTTACCAGTTTCCATTCTGAGTTGAGGTTTCTTTGTTGTGACAGGTAAAAGGGGAAAGAACGGTAAGGTTTGCATCTGGGAAGCACACTTCTTTTAATATGAGTCATTGCAAAGTAACGACTTTATTCTCTCTGTTGCATGTGCCTTAGCCAACAAGGTTAAATGTCACATCCAATATTCAATGACCAAAATAAGTATAGAATTGTCAAAACGTGCAAAATAGGGATAATTTGCAGGCGATTACAAAATGCTGCATTGAGTTGCATTGAGCAAAGAGGAACTGCAATGGAATAGCAATCATTAGGGTGATTTTTTTCTTGCTAAAAGCCAAAACTGATCATCGTTGAAGCATTTTCATATAAAAGTGGCCTCTTGAGTGAAATATAGATCATGACGGCATTGTTTCTTAAATTTTGAATCGGATCATGGATTTACGACTGTGGAGTTAACAAGCATTCAGGGAGCTTTTGATTCTAATAGCTTTCTACTGCTGAGGAACGGATCCCATCCTGAACATCTGTGGGACATTGACTCTAAACAGGCTTAAATGCCTTCCAGTATGTCTTTTCACATACTCATGAATTCCCTCATCTCGAACGTCTTCGATTTCTGATTGAATACACAATATAACCTATCACTCTCCATTGTGAGCAATTCTTTGCCTGAGAATAATGTTCAATCACGTCCTTTTCAATCTCGCGGAACTGCCGCTGGAAATTCAGGAAGATCCATGTAACATGCCAGCAGGATTTTGGATGTTTCTGCCGATTCGACGGAATCGTGAAACACGACTCAGTCCAACAGCAACCTCCCTTTCCTCAAGCAAACGTGTGATTTAACACAAAAGTGCCACTCCAGTGAGCTTGAGGCCATATGGGCGCCCTGTTGTAACAAGCATGCAATTAATCCTGAATTAGTCCACCCAATCTGCCACACGCTCCAGTCTGACGAAGACTCTGTGTGCACCCTGGGAAGCGGGCTGGAGAAGAGAGGGGAGCGTGTTAACGCTACGGTACACACAAAGCTTCCAGGAAACATCAGAGCATCCGTTCCACATTTGCTTGACACCAGAGTGATCATTCCAGCTCCTGCCATCTCCAGAGATTCAGCACGGCAAGACACGGCAATGAATAATTTAAACAAATGACAAAATCCATCCTGAGTAGGTGAGGACGGACTGCACGGAGGGATTACAAGGTTTCAACAGAAAATGATGGATTTTGACTGCTGCAGGATTTAGCTAGTCTGGATTACAGGTTTAATATTTAGCTTTACAGTCATGATAAAAATAAATAAATAAAAGCCGCTTTGGCATTCAATAGGAGACTAAATCTGCTGTTAAACCTGGTGTGAGGATCTCAGGAGAGGATCTTTTGATAAAGTAAGATTGTCTGAGACATAAGAAATTAATCTTATTGAAAATCTAAAAATGAACCTTAATTCATGTTGATTTCAAACATTTTTGAAAAATAAATGTCGATTTAATGACTAAAATGTCAAGTGGTGTAAATATAAAAGCAAATCTTGATTGGTTTCAAACACATTTTTTTCAAGGTGAAAATATTTGCAAGTTTTATACATGCAGCATGCAACACTGTTGTTTTCTTCTCACTTTCAGAGTGATTCATTTTCTTTCACAGTAACAACACCACCATCGTCTTCGGTTTCTGCACAAACAGATGGTCAAAAATAAATTAGTCACCATGAAATCAAAAAGGACAATCTTGTGGTTTTATGGAATTTTGTAGTATTTTTATAAATATTTATCCGTGCACATTATTTTTTATGTCATTGCCCTCATAATCTTTAATCAAAATAAATAACTTCCATCTGTCTTGTAGCGTATCTCTTCTCTTCTGACGTGTTTACTGGCGCGGGCGGGGTTATACCTGTCACTCACATGAGGTCGACCAATAGCAAACAACAACCATTCAATCAATTCCAGATGGAAAAAATCAAGTCCCACCCTACATTTCTTAAAGGATCTGTTTCACTTGGATATACATCACAATAGGGAAGAAAATACTATCGCAACATCTGTTTCATGTCGTAAAAGAAACACCATGTGGGGTTCTTTTTACCATCCTACATGCAGCCCCTATGACACCCCAACCACATAACTTAAGTAACTTTGAGAAAAACTCATCAATTTGTGGTTTAAGCAACAGCAGTTTTTAATGTTACATTTTTATTACCTTACTGCAAACGGAGGTAAACAACCACCCTGCAGCTCTCTCTCTTATGAGAGTCTGATTCATTCTTTCGGTGCGTCTTAAAACAGTCCTCTTTTTCTCAAGTCTGATACATTTTAGTGAATTAGTTCATCCTAGAATCTCATATGTAACTTTGTAAAGTCTGATTCATTCTAGTAAGTCAGTTTGTCCTAAATGTTCATCACTCATTCAATGAAAGATTACAAACATGTTAATTAATTGTGAGGCTTTTTACATTCGGTCAATTTAATTTACCTACACGTATTTCAACCAGACATCATGCAACATTTTAAACCTGGTTAAAATGTGAAATGAAAAACAATTTAATCTGTTTAGATCAATATACACTAAGCTTTTAAAATCAGTTATATGTAAACAAAGTAATTGTGCTGTAAACTATATTCCTACATCAGGGCTCATTCAAATATCAAGTTAATTATTAAAGTCACCATAATGGCATTAGCAGCCCATTTTTATGGTAACATGACATACTTCTAAGTGAAAGAGTAAATTCAACAAGAAAAAAAAGTAGGCCAGGATTTGGATATTTTCTTCCAGGGATTGATTAAATGGTGAAAAGTTGACTCTATATGACAGGTGGTTTGAGGATGAAGGATTGCAAAGACAAACATTTTTTTTCTCTGGAATAACTCGTGCTGATTAATCATTCACAATAAGACTAAGAAAGTAAATAAAGTCAATTTGATTTAATGTAGAAAAAGTAAATCAAATATGTTGGCCACAGTAAATCAAACTGACTGTTAAGGCTTTAAAACGTTTTTTTTCCCCTCGAAGCTTTTTAAGTTTTAGTTTTTGTCTCTCATGATTATTATTAATCAAAGTCATTATTAAAAATGACTAAAAATAAGCAATAAATCGTTATTGGCCGTGTCGATATTCCTCTTGATCCATCACCTTGTTGGCCAAGCTTGGGAAAACATTTAAAGCCACAGTATATTTCCAACTTGGCCACAACCACCATCTTTACTTTGTTTAACTTCTGTGTTTGTTTTGAAAAAGAGACCACTACTGTTGTGTCTAAGGAACCCATGAATCACAGAAAACCACAGCCATGCTGCATACAGTGCACTTTACATCACATCCTGCACCACGACACAGGCTCAGATAATCATCTAATTACTCATTATCATGGTGGCTATATTCATTAAACAAAGTTTACTGGCACAAGCTGTCACTTGCCTAACATCAGTAATGTTGCATGCTCTTTTGGGCTTTTTTCTTGCTTTATCCACTAAATCTTGCGCTTCATCAAACAAGGCCTTTCACATGTGCTACCGGATCACCAACACATTTTTTTTTTCTCCCAGTATGTGTGTGTTCTCAAAAAGCTTTGTCTTTCTACACTTACCCAGAAGGCAGTGGGGCAAAGGTCGATTGCTGGCAGGGTGTGTCCACGCAACAGTGCACTTGCATGAGTGCATTTCTGAAGCCCATGCTGCTTCAAGATCCCGTTAGGTTTCCCTGAGGCTGCAACACACACAGTTAATGTGTGGAGACCTATAGTTCTGGTATTGGAGAGGCATTAAATCAACAGATCTGGCCAAGCTAGCAGCAGCACAAAGCTAAAATTTATGTATTAAACTAGTCACAGCCAATAGCGGCAACTTCATATACATGCACCCTGTGAATACCTGCAAACACACAGAAAATGAGAAAGGGAAAAAGACAGAGAGAGTAAAAGAAACAAAGAGAAAGAGCCTGGAAAATATTCTGTGTAAAAAAAATAATTTCCTGTGACTGGCTTTTCCAGTGCGGGGGAAGGGAAGAGTCGTTGTACCAATGTTAACATCACGCCCTGGCAGTGATATATATACTCTTACTATTTTACTCACTATATACATGCACTGCAGTACTGAGTAGTTACTTTTAAACTGTAAAAGCTACAAGCTACTCACAATTAAAGTTTTACATTTTGAAAACGACTAATAGAATGTTTGAGTTATCTATGTTATCATTAAAAATGTTATTTATACATCGTTCACAAAATAGTTTTTCTTTTTAAAACATGTTCATCTACGGAGCCCCCTAGTCCCACTTTGTGGAAAAAAAAAATTATAACTTTTTTTTATTATACTAACTCGTGGCCTCAAGATAGAGTTACTATCTTGAGGCCACGAGTTAGTATCTTGAGGCCACGAGTTACTATCTTGAGGCCACGAGTTAGTATCTTGAGGCCACGAGTTACTATCTTGAGGCCACGAGTTAGTATCTTGAGGCCACGAGTTACTATCTTGAGGCCACGAGTTAGTATCTTGAGGCCACGAGTTACTATCTTGAGGCCACGAGTTAGTATCTTGAGGCCACGAGTTACTATCTTGAGGCCACGAGTTAGTATCTTGAGGCCACGAGTTACTATCTTGAGGCCACGAGTTAGTATCTTTGAGGCCACGAGTTACTATCTTGAGGCCACGAGTTACTATCTTGAGGCCACGAGTTACTATCTTGAGGCCACGAGTTAGTATCTTGAGGCCACGAGTTAGTATCTTGAGGCCACGAGTTAGTATCTTGAGGCCACGAGTTAGTATCTTGAGGCCACGAGTTACTATCTTGAGGCCACGAGTTACTATCTTGAGGCCACGAGTTAGTATCTTGAGGCCACGAGTTAGTATCTTGAGGCCACGAGTTACTATCTTGAGGCCACGAGTTACTATCTTGAGGCCACGAGTTAGTATCTTGAGCCCACGAGTTAGTATCTTGAGGCCACGAGTTGCTATCTTGAGGCCACGAGTTACTATCTTGAGGCCACGAGTTAGTATCTTGAGGCCACGAGTTAGTATCTTATCTTGAGGCCACGAGTTAGTATCTTGAGGCCACGAGTTAGTATCTTGAGGTCACAAGTTAGTATCTTGAGGCCACGAGTTACTATCTTGAGGCCACGAGTTACTATCTTGAGGCCACGAGTTAGTATCTTGAGGTCACAAGTTAGTATCTTGAGGCCACGAGTTAGGCAAGGCAAGGCAAGGCAAGTTTATTTATATAGCACATTTCATACACAATGGTAATTCAAAGTGCTTTACATAGGAGAAAATAAAATAATCAAAACAAATAAGAATAATTAAAACATTTTAGAATAAGAAATAAAATAAAGTACAGTAAAAACAGTCGGACGAACAGTGGCACAGTGCTCATTCAGTAAAAGCATAGCTAAACAGATGTGTTTTGAGTCTGGATTTGAATGCGACTACTGTAGGAGCACATCTGATCTCTTCTGGAAGCTGGTTCCAGCTGCGGCTGGCATAGTAGCTAAAAGCAGACTCTCCTTGCTTAGAGTGAACCCTTGGTATTTCTAACTGATGTGATCCTAATGATCTGAGTGATCTGTTGGGTTTATATTCAGTGAGCATATCTGCAATATATTGAGGTCCTAGCCCATTGAATGATTTATATACCAGTAATAATACTTTAAAATCAATCCTAAATGGATCTATCTTGGCCTCAAGATAGAGTTACTATCTTGAGGCCACAAGTTACTATCTTGAGGCCACGAGTTACTATCTTGAGGCCACGAGTTAGTATCTTGAGGCCACGAGTTAGTATCTTGAGGCCACGAGTTAGTATCTTGAGGCCACGAGTTACTATCTTGAGGCCACGAGTTACTATCTTGAGGCCACGAGTTACTATCTTGAGGCCACGAGTTAGTATCTTGAGGCCAAGAGTTAGTATCTTGAGGCCACGAGTTAGTATCTTGAGGCCACGAGTTAGTATCTTGAGGCCACGAGTTAGTATCTTGAGGCCACGAGTAGTTATAATTTTTTTTTCCCACAAAGTGGGACTAGGGGGGCTCCGTATTCATCTAACGTTTTTTAAACATTCCCAGCTAACGTGAACATTTGTTTTGTTCCCAAAACATTTATTTGTAACGTTTGTTAGAGGAACGTTTGTACAGGAAATGTTCAAAGGTTCTCTTAAGTTTGCAAAAAAAAAAAAGGAGAACCTGCAGAGAACGTTCTTATTTGGTTTTCAAAAAAATAACCAAATGGGAACCATATGGGAATGTTAGGGGAATGTTCTGTGTTTGCTTGGTTACTACTTGTTTGAGAACGTTCAGAAAACATTAAAAAGTAACGTTCCTGCTAACACAGTCTCATCCCAAGAAGTCATATATTGACGTCTTGGGACGTCTTTTGACCATACGTCAATATCCGCCTTTTTAGGGTACCCCTAAACGTCGGTAAATGACGATCCTGGGACGTCATACAACTGACGCTTTACCTTTAACGTCAATAGGTGACGGGGTAGGTTTAGGGGTAGGTTTAGGTCTGGGGTAGAGTTAGGATCCGATAACGTCAGCTAACCGACGTTTAAGGGTACCCTAAAAAGGCGGATATTGACGTATGGTCAAAAGACGTCCCAAGACGTCAGTATGTGACTTCTTGGGATGAGACTGCGCTGTAACTGCACTGTTTGCAAATTATAAAATTGAATGTTCCCTTAACGTTCGCAAAAAAAATTGTAATTTAAAAAAAAAACTGAATGATTTGAATGTAATTTTTTCACAACTTAATGGGAATGTTAGTAAAACTTCCTAAGAACATATATGTTTTAGCTGGGTCACTAATGGAGATCCTTATTTTTGTACCAGATAAATACAGCTCAAGAGAGTATACATTTCTTTTGAATGTAAAATATATAATTTTATATATACAATTTTCAAATCACATTACTTGTATTTTATTTGCAGTATGCAATAATGTAATTTGTGAAATAATGTGTAAATGGAGTGGCAAATTTATGTAACGCGCACACTGCCAATGATGCATTGGGCTTGACTTGTGAGGAGTGACCTGGAAGTGATATAAAAAAAATGTAATTCATTATTAATCAGGCAAGACATTTTACATAAAACTGGATTAAAAATGCAAAATCATTTTTTTTGACTGCACTATATGCCACTCACTGAATTAAACAATAATGATGTCATATGGCAAATGATGTAGCTTCTGCTTGAAACCTGTAACGTTACATATTTATACCACCAAGTGTTTAAAAATAAATAGTATTGATACAGTACCTCTGGGCAGTAGGTGTGGAACGGTACATGTATTCGTATCGAACCGAAACGGTACGGGCGTCACGGTTCGGTGCACGAATTTGCACGTAGAATACACGGTACAAAAGAGAGAGAGAGAGAGAGAGAGAGAGAGAGAGAGAGAGAGAGAGAGAGAGAGAGAGAGAGAGAGAGAGAGAGAGAGAGAGGCGCGATGAACATTGTGTGTGTCTGCGCGCGCGTGTGCGAGAGAGAGGCGCGATGAACATTGTGTGTCTGCGCGCGCGTGTGCGAGAGAGAGGCGCGATGAACAGTCAGTGTGTGTGTGTGTGTGTGTGTGTGTGTGTGTGTGTGTGTGTGTGTGTGTGTGTGTGTGTGTGTGTGTGTGTTTGCGCGCGTGCGAGAGAGATCTCTCGTGCGCAATCGAACAGTGGAAACATACTCCGTCATTTTTTCATACAGGACATCATTAAAACTGCAAAGTGTTTACTGTTTACTTTTGTGTACACTTGCAATAAAACACAACATTGTGCTTTTGTCACACTCTAAACTCTTGTCAAACTGTAACCTACAAATGTTAACAAAAGTTTTTAAAGGTAGTATTATCTTATACGGAAATCAATTATTGATAATTCAGATGAGAATAAAGTAAGGGTTAACTAAAATGAAGGAAAACAAATATATTGATCTGAAAGAGCAAATTAATTTTAAATTCATTCAGGTACAATTACCAAACATATCTCAAGGTCTTTTCATCTTTTTAATAATTTAATTAATAAACTAATTATATAAAACTCCTGTCAGTGCACTACAAATAAACTGGTTCTATGCCTTTATTAATAAAACTTATTTAAAAAAATACAAGGCTTAAGACATTTATAAAAATGCCTTCTGCATTTTTGTTTTGCTTTTCACTCCATTGTACCGAAATCGTACCGAACCGTGACGTCTGAACCGAGGTATGAACCGAACCGTGACTTATGTGTACCGTTCCACCCCTACTGGGCAGTATATATGCAGTGAGCGGCACTCAAGGTTTGACATTAGTTTGTCATTTTTGTCTTATTTTTCTTCACTTTCTCTCAAGTCTCCCTGTGCATTGCACTTAAATACCTTTTTTCCACTTGTGTGGCAATTGTACATAGTGAGCTGTGCACGTAAATGGATTTCCAGGCCTGCCGTGAGGGGACCGTTTCATAGTCCAGAAGGTTCCAATTTAATCACACAGAATGTATATTTTGTATGGGGGACATTCTCAACATGTCAGAGAAAAATGGCTGGTGTATATCTGTATAATATATATAATTATAAGTCGCAAAAATCGTTTCAGACTGCAAAAAGGGGTTAACAAAACATTTCACTGTCACAAGTGCGGGCTCCAAGCGTCTAGGGAGTGAAAGTTAATAAATGCTTTTCACAGCTTGTGTTTTGCCTTCCCGCTATACTTTGACTAGGCAGTCAGCATTCGCCTCAGCGGCCATAAATTACAGTGCGGTGTGTTTGCCTCGGGTCCTGATGGTTTATTTCAACCCTGTTCCTTCATGACAGATTTGACAATGTGGCTGTGAGATCCTCTCTGTTTCTGCTCTTTAGCCCCGTCAGATTGCGTGTGATTCTGTGTCAGAACATCTGTGAAGCCATGGAGGAAATACTGTAAATGTTGTCAGGTGAGCACTTTAGCATCTGACTGAGTATGTGGCACAGTTGCACTCGCTACAGTTTCCGTTTGCCCACCGAAAGAGTGTGTGTGTGCGAAAGAGGGAGCAGGAAAAATGATTTTGCCCCAGAGGAGACTCGCCGTATTATTTCAAGACTGCATTAGCCAGATTCTGCTAATGGAGCAGGACTATAACTCAGCAGTTTGAAAGAGCTGTTGCCCTGAAGCACAAGCATCCCTTTGACCCTAAATTTGAATACAGATTACAATGTTGATGTGCAGTGACTGTACATAAATAGTGTTCACATGCAAACAAATATCGAGGGCAGAAACAGATTCGCACTCTCTGTCATGAATACAAACGTGTACACGCTAATGTATGATGTAATGCATTGCATGTAACACAAATAACAAATGTTTGTTGAGCACCAAATCAGCATATTAGAATTATTTTAGAATGATCATGTGACACTGAAGACTGGAATAATGGTATAAATAATATTACAACTTTTACAGTTTTTTTTAAATTAAAGGGATAGTTCACCCAAAAATTTAAATTCTGTCAGTAATTACTCACCCTCATGTCGTTCCAACCTCGTAAGACCTTCGTTCGTCTTCGGAACACAAATTAAGATGTTTTTGATTAAATCTGAGAGCTGGATCACTCCTCCATAGGCTTCTAAAGGATTGAAACTTGACAGCCCCGAAAAGTTATTAAAGAAATCGTTAAAAGAGTCCAACTGACTACAGTGGCTAGATCTTAAGTTTATCGAGCTACGAGAATATTTTTGAGCGCAAAAAACAAACAAAAATAGCGACTCTATTCAAGTAATCTCTTTGGGCCTGGAGATTTCACGTAGTGTTATTGCGCACCGCTTCTGGTTGAACGTCACACGCATCACACACATGACCAGCGTCAGCCAATAGTGAGCCTACGTGTGACGTATAACACAGAAGCGCTGCACTGTTACACTACGTCAACAGCTTAGGAGAATGACACGGAAGAGAAGAGATGGTTGAATAAAGTCGTTATTTTTGTGTTTTTTTGCACGCAAAAAGTATTCTCGTCGTTTTATAAACTTAAGATTAAAGGCCAATTTATACTTCTGCGTCGAGTGTACGCCGTAGTGTAGGGCGTAGGCTACGCACGTAGGCGATGCCATCGTGAGCATTTATACTTCTGCGTTTAGGTCTGCGTTGCTCTGCAGTACAGCGCCGAAACACTAGTTGGCAGCGGAGGGTTTTAATGTTCCACTGTGTTTAGATTCCGCGCGGTTCCTAGAAGAAGAAGATTCCTCGCGACTGTTTTGAGTTTAGGCTACTACAAGCAATGGCGATTGAAAGAGAGCGGATCACATTGGAGTTGGAGCTTATCGAGGTGGAAAAGCAGTAAGTTTTTAGTTTTTTTAACAGTTTCACTGTACTTAGAATTTAAAAATGGCGGGCGGTGCAGAAAAACACGCCGGAAATGCGTAGGAGGAAACGCGATGCTACCAAGCCGACCAATCACAGATCTTGCGGTCCGCGTCGCCGCGACGCGTAGTTACATTTTTGAGGAGGTACGCGTCAGGTTACGGCGAAGGGTACTGCGAAGGGCACGCGTCTGTGCGTATGCTACGCCGTACCTACCGCGCGCACCCGACGCAGAAGTATAAATTGGCCTTAAGCCACTGTAGTCACTTGGACTCTTTTAACGATTAATAACTTTTCGGGGCTGTCATGTTTCAATCCTTTAGAAGCCTATGGAGGAGTGATCCAGCTCTCAGATTTAATCACAAATATCTTAATTTGTGTTCCGAAGATGAACGAAGGTCTTACGGGGTTGGAACGACATGAGGCCAGAGTAATTAATGACAGATTTTTCATTTTTGGGTAAACTATCCCTTTAAGTAAATGCAGCCTGGTGAGCATAAAAGACTTGTTTCAAACACAGGAAAAAATCATTTGATCCCCACTTTTGAACTGTAATACATAGCACAATAATTAAAAGCTATCTACAGATTTAAAGAGAAAATAAGTCATTTACTTACTCGTGTCGTTCCAAACAGGTATGCTGATTATTTTCCCCCATGAAGCACGAAAGGAGAAGTTTTGAAGAATCTGCACACATGCTGTTTTCTATAAATGACTGGACATAGTGATCTGTAAATTTTCAAAAAGGACAAATATTCTATAAGTTGTCAATATGAATCATGCAATAAATTCTTTGGAAATCATAGAATAGCTTCCCAGACGGCAACATAGTGTCGGCCCAGATGCGGTACACCTGGATTCCAGGTGTGGGCCAGATCTGGGCCGACACAAAAACTATTGTGTAATGTATTGTAACATATTGGATATAGGGTTAGGGTTTGTGATAATGTGTTCCAATGAGATTCCAAAACATAGACTAAAATGATGTTTCACTCTTTGCATGTCTAAGCAATAACCCGTTGCAAAGCAAATCTCTTGTCCGGATAGAGCCACCAGTTTCATCTTGGTTTAAGCTGCTTATCAGTTCAGAGTTCTGTAATTAACTCAACAACAAATATTGTCCATAGATAAGAAGTGAAGGGACCAGAAGTCTTTCTGGTGCAGACACTTACTTTAGCTACTCCTCAAGGCAGAGTGGGAGGAGAGGAAAAGAGGCACAATGTGGCGACAGAGCGCTCTGGTCCACACCCGGACTCAGACAATAGGGGAAGTCCTGCCCCATAATGTATTGTGTTTAATACAGAGCCAGGACGGGGAGAGGGAATTTGTCAATCTAGCTGTGTGCTGTAACAAGGTACACAAATCAAGCTGCTGGCATCGAGCCAAACCTTTGGAGGGTTCTCATGTGAGAAAAAAACAAGCGATTTTTCTTCATGTTGTACAGTTCTCAAAAACACAAACACACTGCTTTAATGGGTTCGAACAATGCTCTGTAAACAGGTGATTGCCATATGCACCAAATACCCATGACATGGCAGACGTTTATGATTTAGTACCATTTACAAACTTTAGTGGGGGAACAAATGTGGTGTAAACATGTAGACAATTGTGCACATTAAATAGGAAAAGCCTTGTCTTCATTATTTAGGCTAATGGGTTTGCATGCAATGAGCACATTGTTTGTATTGCTTACTGTTTAATGTAAAGTTACTTTACTGAAAGAGAACTAAAACATTGTTTCTGTTTATTTGGGGAAAAGTTAAAAACTATATCTTTTTTTTCTGTTTTGTTGTCGGTTAGTCATGCTGAATGCATTTATACATAAAGAATTTATAATACATACACATGTTTTTTATGTGCTGTGCATTTGTGCATTCTCATGTCATCAAATATAGGATTTTTGGTACACTTTGTCAACAAATTATAGATTCAGTATCTTTTTTTCTATTTTACCAGTTTAAAACTGTAAACACCAAAGTTACCATCAAGAAAAACAATAAACTGCAAATGCAACATTACTTGAAAATGTCAGGTTTTGGAATCAAGCTATTGTTTAAAAATCCATATATTTTTTAAAACTATTAGTAGGTCAGTAAGATGTTTTAATGTTTTTTTAAAGAAGTCTTTAATGCTCACTAATTTAGATTTTATTTAATCAAAAAGACAGAATATTATTACAATTTAAAATAACAATTCAAATAACTATGTATTTATTTCTGTGATGTCAAAGCTGAATTAATTTCAGTGTCACGTGATCCTTAGAAATCATTCTAAAATGCTGATTTGGAGGTCAAAAAACATTTATTATTATCAATTTTGAAAACAGTTCATATTTTTGTGGATACATTTTTCAGGATTTTCTGATAAATAGAAAGCTCAAAAGAACAGCACTTATTTTAAATATTTAAATTTTCATTAAAGTGCCCCTAAAGGTTCCCAATTGTGTTTTGGAGGTCTCCTACAGCATCCAAGGTCAAAACACACTTACATTTTCTCATAATATACAGTCTCAAAGAGACATGTCCACAACATGAACCAAACTTCCAGTCTCACAGTGCTCCCATAGTGTCGACCCAGATAAAGCCCACATCTGGTACACGTGGAATCGACACATAGCCGAATCTGGGCCGACACTATATTGCTGTTGGTTGAGGGAGGGTCAAAGTAAATGTAGTTCGCGGGCAGCCAATGAAGACTATAGACTGGCATTATGCAAATGTGTTACATTGTTACGTATGTAACAGGATGGGAGACTGGAATTGCTGAAGAGACAATATTTAATCTGTTGTGCACTTTTATACTGTTTACATTCACAAACATATGAAAGGTAAATTCAAAAAAGCATAAGAACTTTAAGGTTCAAGTACCATTAATTAAAAATGTCCACACAAAGAAATCGGTAAGCAAGTTCCATACAGAAGAAAGACGTTGTTGTATAACGTTTTGAGCAAAGGGGAACATATCTGTTCTTTGCCATGCAATATGAGGCCGTTCTATATTACAGCACAGACAGCAACATAAGCAAACTGGCAGTTGTTATTGCAAATGAATTATGACAGTATAACAGTGATTAATCAGGAGAGAATTCTTTTAATGCATGGCTTTACATATTCATCGCATAAATCACCACCAAAAAGCCCTGCGCACATAACGAAGCCAACGAATGAGGTGTTTCATGTTTTAATAGAAAGAAATAAGAGCTTGTGCTTAACAAAAGCAGAAAAGACATGAAAAATGACAGCCTGTTCAGGAGTACAGTGGTGATCTCACTCAGACGCTTTTGACAAAGTGACCAAACGAATGCACAAATAGAGGAAGACGTTTGAGCTTCGAGGTAGCTTCAAATCTCAATGTGAAGGAGAACATGGTCTCCGTGGGCTTACATCAGGCAGGAGCGCGTGGGTGAGACTGTTTCATGCTTCTTGGACTATGTCATGCTTCCCATTTTCAGCCTGCCAGCATCTATGATCCCAGGCAACTGAGGGACCTTCACTCAGAGAGTGGTGGGCGACAACAGTGTAAAGTAGTACATGGGATGAGATATGCAACAATGTACTGCCGAGGTTGTATGAGAACTTATCTGAGCTGGACGATGACATACTTTTTTTTGTAGAACAGCTAGTTGAAATTAATTTAATAATTGATGATCTTTACAGCGGAACTGAATCAACACTGAACAGCCGAAATGCATCATTTTCCTGTTACCAATGTAAAGCTGCTTTAAAACAAGCTCTATTGTATAAAGCGCTATATAAATAAAGGTGACTTGAACTCTGCAGTGATTGTGGGAAAGGATGCAATAAGACTAACATTGTTTTTTTAGTTCTAACATCAAGAAGATTCGACTTAAAAAAGAAAAATGGAAATAAAAACATACGCAGCCTTTTGTTTTTAAAAGCCGAACTTGTGCATACAGAGAAACCAAATTGGTGCATTTTCTTAAATATATTATCGCCAGTGACAAAGGTTATAAAAAGAATGTCATTTTGTATTTCTTTTGGGTTGTGGTAAAAGAAAGGAAAACAGAGAAGAAAAAACAACACTCCTGGTGTTTGTCAAATTCAGCTCTGATTAAAATGACATCCTTGACGATAAAAATGTCCCTTGAGGAGGGCCATATGCTTAGACTAGTCTTCTTTCCACTGTCAAAGGGAATCTGAACTTTTTAGATAATTACTTTGAACTAGACGTTGGAAATGTCTTTGTGAGTAGTTTTTAATTCGTGTTATTTTACTTTATGTATTTATTTAAAACTTTGTGCAAATGCCCAAACATCTTTAGCACACAACATGTGACGCTGGCATATTCCATGCGCCTGTTTCTTGTTATTTTTAATCTCAGACTTTCTAAACATTGGGCCTAATGGACTTTTTAAATAACTGGGTTGCTCTCCATACAAAAGCATCTGGGAAAAGGAAGGAAGCATGGCTCAATGAGGGGAAGATGTGTATGTGTTGTGTGTGTGTGTGTGTGTGTGTGTGTGTGTGTGTGTGTGTGTGTGTGTGTGTGTGTGTGTGTGTGTGTGTGTGTGTGTGTGTGTGTGTGTGTTGGGGTGTGTGTGTGTGTGTGTGTGTGTGTGTATATATGTTTCATTTGCATGGGAAAGGATTCAAGTAATAACAGACTGGACATTGCAGGTTCCTCAAACACATGTGGTCCAGTCTGCTTAAAAAAAATAACATCTGTGTACAAAAAAATGTGGTGTTACAAACTTTTACACATAAAAAAAAGCCAGCCTGTTCAAACTCAAAAGCTCAAAAGAGTCATGTGTTTATGTGTGTGTGTGTGTGTGTGTGTGTGTGTGTGTGTGTGTGTGTGTGTGTGTGTGTGTGTGTGTGTGTGTGTGTGTGTGTGTGTGTGTGTGTGTGTGTGTGTGTGTGTGTGTGTGTGTGTGTGTGTGTGTGTGTGAATTTCAGTCTTCTGTTGAACAGCAAAAAATATATTTTGAAGAATGTTGGTTACCAAAGAGTTTAGGTTCCCATTAATTTCCATTGTATGGACAAAAAACATAATGGGAGTAAATGGGAACCAAAACTGTTTGGTTACCAACATTCTTTCAATATATCATCTTTTGTGTTCCACAGAAGAACGAAAGTCATGCAGATTAGGCTAGAAATGTCATGAGAATAAATTATAGAATTTTCATTTTGGATAAACTTTTTAACATTTTAATGACATCTTGTTTATCATTGTCAGAAAACATCCAGGCATAATAATCAAACTCCTGATATGTTTATTGATTATTCAATTTCTGTGAAATTGAGGACACAAATGATAATACAAGTACAGAATTGATACCATTTGGTGGTCTAAAAATTCATTTTTTCATTTTTTTAAATTGTACGAGTTTCAATGGGAGTGTAAACATACTGAATAAGATTGTAAATGTGAATGAAATTTGAAAACAGCTTTGTTGAATATTCAAAATATGAATTGCCATGGCTAAATAATCTAACAGCGAAGACTGGTGTTAGGAAACAACATTACTCCATTAAAAATCAATAAAAATAATACCCAGTTGTCTTGTATCACATTAAAAAAAGGAGTTAAATTTGTGCCACGCACTGTTCACAGCAGTCCACTATCTGGTTGTCTATGCATATTTGGGACAGGGCCTTTTTGGCACAAATATGTTGCCACGGTCAACGTCATGGTTCAAAACATATTTCATCACTCAATACTGCAAATGACTAATCAGTATAAAGAGTCACAATTAGCAGATGTTACAATTAGCTGTATTCGATAAAAATGTTGAATAAATAATCTCAACATATCTTTACAGATATCTTTGACTACATCCTTCAAACTAGTTGGCTGACTCTAAAACTGGAGCTCAGTTTCCATTCCCACCCAGAGAAAAACTTCAGGATGGCTTGTTTCAAGACTTTCAAGACACATCCAGTCATGCTGATGCACCACATGTAATGTCTGATACTGAGGCTTGGGTGGGCTTGGAGAGCCAATGTATAAAATCACATGATCAAATGGGGTCACAATAATGCTTCGTGATGGGAAATATTCTGACACAGAATAAATATTTTAAAAGCTCATTTATAACAATATTTACAACATCTTTCAATGTCCCTGAAAATGTGTTCTGGTCAATAAACACTATGGTCAAACAGCCAGTGATACAAACAGACCTCCAAGGCATTGAGCAAAGCTTGTGCATTACTTTGAACTTGCACCTTGTTGGTTTTGAGAAGTAGAATAGTCCAAAAGAAAGCACAAAATGAATTTAAACCATTCTTTGAAGCTGTTTTGGTAAACAAGTATAAATAACTGCTGTACTTTTTCAGTAAGAATTTACAAAAACGTCATATTTGAAATTATGCAGAATGCAATATGTTGACAGAATAATTCCTGTCCTTTTTACAGTGTTAAAAATGATGTGATGACCTGAGGAATGAAAAAAAAAAAAGAAATATTTGCCAAGAGCTATACATGAATTCATTTCAGCTGTTCTATGGGTTTCAATGGTGCACATTGAGAGAATGGTTTAACTTTAAAATGAAAGCATTTTCTCTTTTTTTTCACAAGTCGTGATACATTATCCTACATACTAGGCTACAGCAGGGTTTACACTTTAGAAATGACTTGTTCCTGTTTTTATTACCATGATCAGAAGACCTGCTATTCAGCAGACAGTGCTTGTAGTCGTCTATGTAGTCTGATGATGGATAAACACCCCCCTCTACAGGATATTTCAGAGATAAAAATGATTTAAACAGAAACTAAGCATGCAGCCTAGTAATAATGATTTAACATTAACATTCAATTCACAATAACATAATATATTTTGTGAATGAACTTAATTAAGATATATACATACCATTATTAGCCTATTATTATGTTTCAAAATATCAATAATATTGCAAATAATGTATGCTATAACTTTTAAAAGTGGGTGATGATATGGGAAGATTAGGACAGTGAGAACAGTGTGTATCATTTACCGACGAATTGTATAAACAGTAATTTAGATGACTGATTTATAAAATAAAATAGAACCCTTTTTGGTGTTAAATAGAACCCTTTTTATAAAGTTCCATAAAGAACCATGCTTTGAAAGTGCTATATAGGACCTTAAGGGTGTTATAAATAACATTTTAAAATTATATTTTCATTAATATTAGTATATTAGTATCTTATTATTATTATACTATTATTTTTTATAAATTGTTAATATTGTTTTTTAGCACTCTATCTGCCTAGTCTTATATGTTTTTGCCTCTATTTTGGTTTTACATTAAAAAAACAGCTGTAATGTTGTGTCAATTAGGTAGCCTACTTTTATTTTTTATTGACATGGTAGATTGTATCAAAAAGGACAGTGCTCTTACAACAGAGGTTCGCTGAAGACATTGATAAATGCCCAAGAACTGAGTGCCAGTTTCTATCTGCAGATCGATGATCAGGTTATGATACCGGACAGCATCTTAAATACACAATTAAGTTTAGAGTTACATTGTGTCTCTTCCATTTGATTATGTAAAAACAGTTACGTTAATGAAGCCCAAAATTAGCACAAAAAATGACAGTATGAGCCCTTGTTAAAAGGAAACATTTCTATAAAGTCATGGTATAGCTTTAATGTTTTTTGTGAGGTATGTTTAGGCATAAAGACGATAATCATAAATTCCATATCTCTGTTACTTACTTTGCGGAGAAGAGAAGATGAGTAGGCTATCCTTAACTGAACAGAGCTGCTCACACTTAGGCCTACATGTTCTGTTAAACTAAAAAGAGAAAAAGACATGATTGTTAGGAAATGATCGTTACAATTTTTAACGTTGAGAGTATGTTGACAATCTGTATAGTTGAATAGGTCCAGAAAATCAGTAATGAGGTGGCTTTGACAGTTACAGATTTGAAAATTAAAAAAGCGGGAATAAAGAACCCTAAAG
The DNA here is from genome assembly GCA_036326025.1 of Chrosomus eos. NCBI lineage: Eukaryota > Metazoa > Chordata > Actinopteri > Cypriniformes > Leuciscidae > Chrosomus > Chrosomus eos. The sequence continues at coordinate 45,906,618 of CM070819.1, forward strand.
TTTAACACAACGAACCATTTCAGCATATAAAGGGTTCTTCAGGACGATACGTTACTAAATAGAACTGTTGTAAAGAACCTTTAAAGAACCATCTTTTTATACCTTAAGCCAGGTCCATACTCTGTTTGCAGTACGTATGCATATTTGTAGTATATATGCAGTGCAGAGTCAGCAAAAGCTCATTGTGCTTTCACATTATGACGTGTTTGCAACTGATCTGCAGCAGTAAACCAAGGACGTAAGCATTGCTGCGTCCCAATTCGCTTACTACTGTGAAGAAAATGTATATAATTTTGAGTGTGTAGCAGAATAGTAGCTGTGACATACAAGGCATTTCTAAATACCAAGTATGCAAAGTTCAGACTTGCGTCCTTCCTTCGGACAAGCCAAGTTGAACGAACTCCGCAAGTCCTAATTCTGCAAATGATACAGCAGCGTACTTGATAGCGTTAGGCCTACTCAGCTTTCTCTGGCTATGCGGTTATCTCTGTATATGTACCCTGTAAGAAAAGTCCATAAAAAACTTCCCTACACTGTAAAAAAAAAAAAAAAAAACTTTCTGCCGTAAATTGTAAAGTACAATCAAAATGTTTATGTAATTTCAAATGAAATTAAACTGACTTAAAAATTAGTTAATGTTGTATGACTTATAAAAAAAAATTAGAAAATGGCTTAACTTATTTCGACGAGTTAATGCAATGTAAAAACATATGTTGTCGTAACTTATTGATCATATAATTGTTTTACAGTGTATATTTTAGGCAACAATAAAACTAAATATGTTGTAAAAACGTCTCGGTTACCTTTGTTCCCTGAGTAGGGAACAAGACACTGCTATTCCGTGGCTATGGGAACGACGGTGTGACGAATGTCCATAAAACGGGATTTTGAAAAGTGGGGGGGACATGTCCCCCCTGTCCCCATAGGAAATTACGCCCGTGAAATTAGACCATGGAAACTATAGACCTGTTTCTATTCTGTGTACTCTGTCAAAGATAATTGAAAAGATTGACAAATATTTAGCATCACACAGTCTAATCTATGAGTTCCAGTCTGGCTTTCGTAAATCACATTCCAAACTGACCACATTAGGAGGGAGGTAGATAAAGGTCATTTTTGTGGTATGGTCATGTCAGACCTACAGAGGGCCTTTGATACCATTGACCATGGTATTTTGGTACGCAAATTAAAAGCCATTGGTTTTAATGAGCAGTCAGATGGATGAGTTCTTATCTGAATTAGAACAGATAAGCAGGTGGTGGATATTGGAGGAACAATGTCTCAACCACAATATATAGAATTTGGGGTTCCTCAAGGGAGTGTCTTGGGCCCACTTTTTTCCTTCTATATATAAATGACCTTAAGTCTATATGTTCATGTGATTTTTTTTTTTTATATGCAGATGATTCTGCGTTATTGGTTTCACATAAAGATAAGAACATAGTTGAAAGAACTCTTAGTGTAGAACTATTAAAAGTCAGCAGGCGGATGTCAGACAATAAGCTATAACTTCACTTAGGGAAAACGGAAGCTACTGTTTGGGTCAAAAATAAAACTGAGAAGATCCCTGGTTTTAAGGTTTTAGTTGGAGGTAGTGAGATTAATGTAAAGGACTAGATTTAGTTACCTGGGTTGTGTGCTGGACTGCCACTTGTCTGGAGTGGGCCAAGCGCAAAAGGTGCTTACCAAGGTAAATCAAAGAGTACGTTTCTTGTCCAGAATCTCAAAGTTTTTGGTCAAAAAAAGCAATGTTAAAGGGGTGATGAACTGAGAAATCAAATTTCCCTTGAGCTTTTGACATCTAAGAGGTCATCATATTATAAGAATATCCTGTAAGTTTCAGAACTGAAAACGTCCTTGTTAGTCCAATAAATGCTTTTATTGACACCAGCCTCAGCAAACGACTCGTTTTTGAAAGTGGGGAACTTTGACGTCAAAGAGGATAAAACACCACCCCCGCAGAAGAAGATCAACGCCTACTTCAACACGGCCGGTTTAGCCCCGCCCACCGATTCGCGCACGCATAGCTAAATAACATAGGCCTACCTCGCCGCTCCCCAGTTGGAGAAGTTCGCAGAGCTTCAGTCGCGGAGCTCAAGTCCAAAGTCCCTGCATAAGCTTCCTCTTCCTCCTGATGAGGTAAAACATTGTCCGTCTGTTCGCTTCATTTCACTGGATTGTTTTGTAAACAAGACTGGATTTGCAGACCGATTAAGAGTAAAGAACGATGCTGTGCCGTCTATATTGGATCTGACAGGAATGGTGTACACACGGACTCATGCGTGTCCCTACAAGGGACTCAATTGTCTCCTCACTCTGCGAGGGCGTGGATCGGTCCCAGTGGCATCACCTGGCTCAGGTTCATGGCTGATCGCATCTGGTCGCTGGAGACCACGTTCTTCGTCTGGCCTCTCTGCCTCCAACCCATTACCTGACATTATCTCTCTCCTCCGGTTCGAAGGACCATTGAACAAATTAGCAGCTACTCTCAGTGGGGGGCTGGGACACTTTGGAAAGAGGCAGGGAACAGGCAAACCACGGTCAGATGGTTGGAGAGTTGAATCGGGTTGGAAGGAGGAGGACACAGACAGAGTTCAGCCAAGTTCACCTCAAAGGGTGTATTTATTAAATTGTCTTTTGTCTTGTCTTCTTGGCTGGTATATGGGCGTGTGGGTATGTGGGTGTGTGCTGTAACAAGAACAAAGAAACAATCAGCACACAACCAGCAATAACAGTTTAAATCAAACTCACCAAATCCAACTTTGGTAATTTGGCCCTAAAAGCCATCCACAATTACAGCTCATATTGCCATCAACATAATATCAATATAAATAATCAAAATATATCATATAATAATATATAATATAATTATATAACACAACTGTTTTATAGTAACACATTAAAGATAAAGAACAAACATGTACAAACATGACAAGGCATGGAGAATAATTAAATAGCTACCATAGCAGTGGGTTTACAACATCAGTCAATGTAAGGAATCAGAATAAACATTTACGCTTCAATTGCTTTCTACTTCCGGTTTATGCTACTTCCCGTGGCATAGTACACGCGATACCGCTGTTTAGTAAACAAACACTGGCAGCCAACTCAATTGCACGCTGACGGCCCACAATGGATAGCAAAGGCAGCTGAGAGTATTAGGAGTTGGTGTGGCGAACATGGGTCGAACATGTATGGGCGAATCATTCCGGTTGCCATTTTACAACATTGGACGTTTTCAAAACAATTTCCCCCAAGTGCATCGACGGCGGGTGAGTTGAAACTCATTATAATATGCAAAACTGTTATCCACTCACAGCAGTGGGCGTTTACTTCCAAGTCTTCAGTGCGAGACGCCCATAAAAACCGAGCGTTTTTCAGCTAGGCTGAAAACTAGGGTACAAAATAGCCTATTACTTATTCATTTTGATGTTTTTTAATGCAAAAACCAAGCGAACGTCATATGTTTACCTCAGACAACAATATAATAAGATTTAAAAAGCCAGTTCATGACCCCTTTAACTCTGGCAAGTGCTCTAATTCATTTCAGCCTTATTTTGATTACGCGTGTTGCTCTTGGTACAATGGTGTCTTAAAGCAACATAGGCTTCAGACTGCTCAACTAGGGTTATAAGGCCTATTTTGAACCTCCCCATGACATCTCATCTTGATATTTCTCATTTTGAGACTATTGGGTGATTAAAAGTAGAAGATCGAGTCTCTCAGATTCACCTGTGCATGGTACAACATGGGGCTGTCCCCAAATATTTGATTAATTATTTTAATAGAGTGAGAGATGTTCACAGCTACTCCACCAGGGGCAGCTCTACTGATTTTGTACTTCCTAGGGTTAAGAGTAATTTAGGTAAAGAGTCCTTTTTTTATGGAACAGGTTGCCAGGAAATGTAAAGATGACCAGAAGTTTAGTAGGTTTTAGCTGGCACTGAAAAAAATGGCTCAGATGTCAATCTTAGTATGACAATATTTATTTTCTGTTTTTTTTTCTTGATGGTTTATATATATATTAGGGCTGTCAAAATAACGCGTTAATTTCGATTAATTAATCTGAGAAAAAATAACGCGTTAAAAAAAATAACGCAGATTAATCGATTCCGTATTGAAATTTGACCCGGAGCCGTTATAACCCCCATTCGACTGTAAAATAAAGAACTGAGACGAGAACGCGCTGCCTGGCTGGATCATTGATCGGAACATTTACTTATAAATTTCACCGGAGTCCGGCAACTCTAAAGTACCACATCAATGCAAAGCATCCAGGAGTTAATGTTGATCCAGAGGTACGAGCTAGCACGTCCCGCCAACTCCAACGTCCCGCGGTCAACATCATCTTCAAACACTTGAGCAAGTAAACTGAAGCGCTAATTTAGCAAATCTGCCTGCGTGAGTGTGTGTGTCTGAGAGAAAGCGTGTGTAAGACGAGTACGCGAGTGTGTGTGTGTGTGTGGTAACAGTGACTGGCTGAAGGAGAAGTGAGGCAGATGTGTTTACAAATTTAAAATTGTTGCTTTGTTGATTTTTTTTTTGTGAGAAATAGTAAAAGGGGCAGTTTTTTTTATTGAAGGTTTTTTTTCAATTGCACAAAATAGCCCTGGAATTGATATTGCACTATGTTAAACTTTTGGTCTCTTGCCTGAGTCATGGCACATACAAGATACATCCCAGATAGCAAACTGACTCCAGACCGGATCCGCCGCGGAGGTACCACAAGCTCCGGAACGGATCCGCAAAACGGGTCCGGAATGGAGTCCACTTGCACAGCGCAACGCATCCGGAACGGATAAGGATTGCGGATCCAGACCAGATCCGCGGCAGACCCTACCCATATCCGCTGATAAAGCAGCTTGTCCGCCGCGGATCCGATCTGGACCCGTTTATGAAGCAGCGAATCCGCTGCGGATCCGATCTGGACCCGTTTATGAAGCAGCGAATCCGCTGCGGATCCGATCTGGACCCGTTCATTTCGGTCAGGAAACCTTTCAGATCCCAATTATCTGGCCAAAACTATAGCTACAGATATATTTAAAATCTAATGGTGGACGAACATTCGCTAGACTGGATATAAGCTTGAATAGTTATTAACGTATCTGCCTTTATTAATATGAATAAAACATGAAATCATTAAACATTAATAATTTTTAGCCAGTAACAATAAATAAATAGGCTATTACAGACTTCAAATGTATTTACTTTTAAAAAAAAATAGTTTTATTCATGTACACATTGAATAGACATTACAGAAAAAATGAAATCAACCATGAATTGTACCAAGAAAATCATTTTATTTAGTCAAAAACATTACACTAAAATGATAAAGTATTCGTTTCACTACTGTTGGGTCAAGGTTTGTTGACAGGCGAGGACGACTCCTTGAGCTTCCCCTATCTGATGCCAGGTTGAACCACCGGATTACATGTTTTGTAATGTCGCCATCGGTGGCGGCACGGGAGACATGGCTCTTTCTCACAGCACCTGTAATACACAAGCAGATTTTCATTAAATGTCATGAAATCATATTGGAGCTACCAGGTTGTTGTTTTTTTAGAGCATGGGTCACCAATCTCGGTCCTGGAGGGCCGGTGTCCTGCAGAGTTTAGCTCCAACCCCAATTAAACACACCTGAACCAGCTAATCAAGGTCTCACTAGGCATAATAAAAGCTTTCAGGCAGGTGTGTTGGACCTGGTTGGAGATAAACTCTGCAGGACATCGGCCCTCCAGGACCGAGATTGGTGACCACTGTTTTAGAGGATAGACAATCCTTTTTTTAACTTAAAATTAGAGATGCTCCGATCAGCATTTTTGGGGCCGATTACCGATCACCAAAATCATGATCTGCCGATTGCCGATCACAGAATGGCAGGGGAATGGGAATCTTTTATCTGTAATCTAGCAGAGCTTGCACCATTTGTATAAATGAAACTATGAAACAGTAGAAATAGGCTACAGTCAAGATCTTGAAGAACCACCAAGTGTTTATTTATTAAATTGTATTTAGAAAATGAGATAACTTAAGACTACTGTAGGCCATCTTTCCCAAATAAGGCAGAGTAACATAAAATTATTCCAAGCAAAGAGGGGTCAGGCAGACCAACACACATTAGATCAGCTTAATGGGATGGGATCAAGTTAAACTTAGGCATACTTGGAAATTGTAGCCTCTTAATACACTGACTACATTTAATAATTGGCAGCAAAAACTTGTTTTTGACATCAAAACTGACTACTGCCACAAAAGACAAAACTATGGCAAGTTTTTTTCTGTTATCATTTATGAAAGTCTGTTGTAGTTGAGGAAATATCTCGCGGCACGAATGTACCAATACAAATAAATAAAACATCTCCAGTTCACTAGCAGAGGCATTCATTTTGTTCAATTGTTAAATAAGAGGCGATCTAGCGCTGAAATGTGTTTTTTTTTTATCAAGTGATCAAAGTGCTCGACGCCGCGTGGATACTGTGTTGTGGCTCGCGCAGTCTTTACTCGGACGCGCGCTTCAATCCATTGTGGAGACTCTATTCGTTCCGGTGAAATTACAAAACAAACTATACACAAACGTGTCCCTGTCTGATATACAACAACTGATAAACATACGGTAATCGGTTTTGATGAAGAAAAAAACCTATACGAGTGCGGATTAGAACCCAGGACCTCTGATCCCAGACGGGAGAAGGAGAACTCATGTTGCCACTGAAGCTCCGCTCTGCTGCTGTGTGCCTGTAAGCCGCACATGCAGGTGGAAAAAAGTTAAGACTTTTACAATGCATTTAAGACCCGCGGGTACCCTGTTTATACATTTACTTACACAGGACAGTAACTTCTTTGACTCCATCTGATTGAATGATTTTCCCCCAGGGTTTCCCATACATTCATTAATTTGTGGCGGGCCGCCACAATATCAACGCTGACCGCCACGGATTGATTTTCAGATTTTTAAACTATTTAATATGGTTAAATTTGTATTTTATTGTAGAGCTGCGCGCAGCTTGCTCCCCCCCCTCTCTTTCACACAAACTGACAACGGAGGCGCGCACGAATAGCCCCGCCTCCTCTTCGAGCACAGTCTCAAAACATGAGCATGCGTTGGAGGACGGATTGTTGCGGTCACTGCGGAGCCTATTTTCCCAGCGAATATTCCAGAATCAATCCGGAGTTGAATGGTTGTTAATGAACACTGCTGCAAAACAACTCTGATAAGTTATTCCATGTTAAACGCTGTCGCGTTTCCATTAGATTCAGGGTTTCCCGAAGCACTTTGTAACTAAGGCGGCCGCCTAAGCAACACACGTCTTAACTAACGTTACGTCGTCAAAAAATGTATGAGTGAAGCCTGCCTTGTTACTCTGTCCTGACTCCTGTTTATAGCTTAAATTCTCTGCCGGGGGCAGAACTTGGGCCAATATTTCTCGCCGCCATCCTCGGGCCGGGCCCTTGATCTAGAGACGTGCGGCGCGGGACTAGATTTGATGGCCGAGTGCGAGCGGTAATGCACTCACTCTTTGTGTGCGGGCTGTGGGAGAATAAAACGATTCACAGGACTCCCGCAAATTATGAATATCAATGAATAAAACATATAAAAACTAATAAATTGTTATTAATCTATTGCAGAAAAGAACAACTAAACACAATTGAAACGATTTACTGGCCAGAGTTTCTATTTGTAACATGTTTCTAGCGTGAGCGATGTAGCCAATCACAGACATATGTGTTGATTTCTTAAACACGATGACCAATCAGAAGCATTTAAGATAGACTCCCATCATCGCTCAAAACTGACTTTTTGTTCAGTGCTGAATTCTGCATGCTGGCAAATCCTCTAATTATAACAAACAACGTGTAGATATTGTGAAATATTCATTGTGCATTCAGCTTCATTGATAATAATAGAGATGTTTGAGATCGCGATGATGTCAGCTTTTTAGGGATTATTAACATTCAGTCATCATGGCAAAAGTAGCCTGCTTTTCATTTTGTAAATTCGCACCTCTGCATTTTGACAATGTTGTTTTGCACTTTATTTAGCACTTCATTGTTTTATAGTTGTATAGTGTTTGTTAAAATTCAGTTGTTGTTTCAGTTGTTATGTTTTGCACTTTTTAGCACAAATAGTTTAAAATATTTGTATAGTTTGTTAAAATTCACATTGCAGTTGTTGTTTTGAAAAGCTGGTTATTTATAAATCTAATTTGTTATTTAAATTTAATATAGTGTTTAATAATTGTTACATTTAGTACAGGGCCTGTAGTCTATCACACAAACAAGCCCATATGATGGGGCATTGGAATATTTTTTTCAGAAGGGCCCGTAAAATAAAATGTTCAAACAAAGGGTGCAAAATATGCAACAAGAAGTCTGTGGAGCAGTCATAGACGTGTAGCAATGGCATAGCAATAGCAATGTCTTTAAGTTATCTTACATTATGTGTCAAACCCCCCCCCCCCCCCCCCCCCAAAAAAAAAAAACCCCACACCACCACACATAGAATCTAATTCTGTGGGAAACACTGTCCCCCATTCATGCCCTTCCAGTTGATCCTCCTCCCAACATCGTCATGGAACATGCGGGAAAGGATGTTCCATGTGACACGTTTCGTGTCATGGCCCCCAATAGTTGCCAGGGAGGAAATCTAAAATGTAAACAAAAATCTGTTATTTATTGAAGGCATAAGAATAAGACTTTCTGATTGGCTGGAAGACCATTCAAAACATTTATAAAATGGCTGATAAAAATATTTTGCTTATAAAAATATTCAAAATAATTAACTATAACAAAATCCCAAGGTCATTCACATCAACATTACATTGGGAGGTGGTTGAAAATAATTATATTTGTCATGATGTAAACCAAAATGAACTCCAACTAACCAATCCAGTACAGTGTTAAATGCTGTAATGGGGACCAGTGTCAGTATTTGACAAAATATCTGGCTAAATCAAGTTAGAAAAGTATTAAATCTTACTTTATTCAGATATTCTGAGATGAAACCATAGATCAGACTGGGAGCACTTGAACGAACTGTAAGCTGAAACAGAACACACACACACACACACACACACACACACACACACACACACACACACACACACACACACACACACACACACAGTCTCTTAATACAATATAAAATAATTATTTGAAACAACATTACATGGGGAGGTGGTTGAAAATATATTTGTCATGATGTAAACCAAAATGAACTCCAACTAACCAATCCAGTACAGTGTTAAATGCTGTAATGGGGACCAGTGTCAGTATTTGACAAAATATCTGGCTTAATCAACTTGGAAAAGTATTAAATCTTACTTTATTCAGATATTCGGAGATGAAACCATAGATCAGACTGGTAGCACTTGAATGAACTGTAAGCTGAAACAGAACACACACACACACACACACACACACACACACACACACACACACAGTCTCTTAATACAATATAAAATAATTATTTGAAACAACATTACATGGGGAGGTGGTTGAAAATATATTTGTCATGATGTAAACCAAAATAAACTCAAACTAACCAATCCAGTACAGTGTTAAATGCTGTAATGGGAACCAGTGTCAGTATTTGACAAAATATCTGGCTAAATCAAGTTAGAAAAGTATTAAATCTTACTTTATTCAGATATTCAGAGATGAAACCATAGATCAGACTGGTAGCACTTGAATGAACTGTAAGCTGAAACAGAACACACACACACACACACACAGTCTCTTAATACAATATAAAATAATTATTTGAAACAACATTACATGGGGAGGTGGTTGAAAATATATTTGCCATGATGTAAACCAAAATAAACTCAAACTAACCAATCCAGTACAGTGTTAAATGCTGTAATGGGGACCAGTGTCAGTATTTGACAAAATATCTGGCTAAATCAAGTTAGAAAAGTATTAAATCTTACTTTATTCAGATATTCTGAGATGAAACCATAGATCAGACTGGTAGCACTTGAATGAACTGTAAGCTGAAACAGAACACACACACACACACACACACACACACACACACACACACACACAGTCTCTTAATACAATATAAAATAATTATCTGAAACAACATTACATGGGGAGGTGGTTGAAAATATATTTGTCATGATGTAAACCAAAATGAACTCAAACTAACCAATCCAGTACAGTGTTAAATGCTGTAATGGGGACCAGTGTCAGTATTTGACAAAATATCTGGCTGAATCAAGTTGGAAAAGTATCAAATCTTACTTTACTGAGATATTCGGATATGAAACAGTAGATCAGACTGGTAACGTTAAGCACTTGAACGAACTGTAAGCTGAAACAGAACACACACACACACACACACACACACACACACACACACACGTACAGTATTATATATTAATTATGTATATTACATGGGGTGGTGGTCAAAATAAAACAAAAATCGACACAAACTGTAACTTAATACCATAGGCGTAGCCACGGGTGTGCCAGGGTGTGCCGGTGCCACCCACAGTGGCAGCTGGCACACCTAAAAATAGATGCAGAATTATTTTTTATAGTCTTAATAAAAATGTTTTTCTAAACTTGGACTATTGTTGTTTACTTACAATATTTGTAAGGTAAAATTTAATTAAATTTTTAAATTATTATCGTTAACAAAATATCAGCCGACATTCGGACAGGACAGCCAACCAATCCGCAAACAGCCTCTGACGGCGACAAGGCTGCTGTTGAGGCTCGCGCAGCCTCATGAGGAGAAATGGAAACAAATGAGCGCAGTTCACACAAAGGAACTTAATGAACATACATTGGTTTAAAAAAATATATGTAATGTGGAGTTTTTATATTTATAATATGATACAGTTAAGCAACATCACACGGCCACGAGTGCTGAATACCATCAATATTGAAAATGTGACACTGATTTCATATGACAGTTCAATAAAAAAGTAATTAATATCAAGTCACTTACATTTTAGACAATGTTTTTGTTCTATTTGAGCAGCGAAAATAGTTCCAATCAAAGATCACAGCAGAACCACAGCGCATCTCATCGGAAAACCGCATTACTGAATGATTCAGCGCTTTAACCGAATCGTTTGAGTCCTGAACGAATCATTTGAATAAATGACTCAATAACTCACTCATTAAGACGGTCACCTGCCGCCCCCTAATGGTGGTTTAGTTTCGTGTTTAAAAGGCTATAATTTATAATTCTTTTGAGTCTTCAGTGTCACATTATCCTACAGAAATTATTATAATATGATGCTCAATAAACATTTATGATTATTATCCATGTTGAAAACAGTTTTTTACATTTTTATTTCAGGATTCTATGATGAATAGAAAGTTCAAAAGAACAGCATTTATTTAAAATATAATCTTTTCTAACATTATAATGTCTTTACTGTAACTTTTGATCAATTTAACTCATCCTTGATGAAATTTTTTTTTTTTTCTAATTTCTTTCCCCCAAAAATAAAAAATAAATTCTTACTGACCCCAAACTTTTGAATGGTAGTGATAATGTTACAAAAGCTTTCCATTTCAGATCAATTCTGTTCTTTTGAACTTTCTATTCATCAAAGAATCCTGAAATAAACATGTAAAAAACTGTTTTCAACATGGATAATAATCATAAATGTTTATTGAGCATCATATTGAAGACTGGAGTAATGATGCTGTAAATTCAGCTTTGATCACAGGAATAAATTACACTTCACTATATATTCACATAGAAAACAGCTGTTTTAAATTGTAATAATATTTCACAATATTAATTTTTATTTTATTTTTTTATCAAATAATTGCAGCCTTGGTGAGCAGAAGAGACTTCTTTTAAAAACATAAAAAATCTTAACGATCTAAATCTTTTGACCGGTAGGCTAATGTATATTTAAAACGATTAGGGAAAAATGCTCTTTATAAAGGTTAAAATATCATACATATGCAGATTTAAATATGTAAAAGCTGACTGAACACTGATGAGAATATTGCTTCAGAATAAATTATAATTTACAAAAAAAAAAAATTCTCTATAATTTTTTTACTTGGACAAGTGAATGACCGAGTTCGAAGGACAAGCACATGAAAAGCCTTAATGTTGAGCCGTGAGTTATATTGTATATAGGCCTAGTATTATGGTTATGTGGCGAGCCTGAGTAGTTTTACACATCAGCCGAGTCTATTCTGTAAAGTTAGTGATATGCTGGGTCAGGTTTTTTGTTGCATATTAATCTGACAATAAATGTGGCACACCCAGTTTTTCTTATGCACACCCAGAGATGATTTTCTGGCTACACTACTGCTTAATACTAGCTAGACATTCCGTTAAAAAGGGTAGGTAAGTTAACGTTAGGCCTAACATGATTTCTCGCCTGACATTTTACTGGAAAGGGGAGAAAATAATGTGCTCATGGTTTGATAAAAATACGGACAGCAAACGTTAAATCACATTAATCACCTCACCTCCCAGAGAGAAATAATTCCATCCAAAAAAAGCTTTTTACCCAGTTATTAATTAACGTTAACGTTACCAAAAACATTTTTACTCAAATCTCCGCTAAATCTAATGACCATTTGCTAACTAAGTTATGGTTTTACACAATCATTTTAGAAATAAAATCATGTTGTACACGTACAATATGAACGGTCATGTTACATGTTAAGTAACTGTACAAATAAAGCATATGAACTATTCTTACCGTGTTCCGTGTTTGCCGACTCGACCTGCCGTTGTAGGTTTTTCACTGAGCGGGATTCAGTGATAATGGCGACAGTTGAAATAGGCGCGTTTGGTCAGCGTGTCCGCCCAGCGTCTGTAACGAGCCCGCGACTTGACAGTGCGCTGTCAGGAGGCGGGGCATATTCTGTGCGCATGACCGAATTGAGTCTGAAAGAACAGCGGACCTAGCGGCTTGAGGGCGGATCCGCCCCGGAGTCTATTGCTATCTGGGATAGTGTTGACATTGAGGGCAGTGTTCATTTAGGCCTATTCATTGTGTCCCCTAGGTTATAACTGTGGCCTGAGATGCCTTGTACAGTGAAAAAAAATATTTTTTTGAATTTTTTTCCTCAGCATATTATTAGGTCATATTGTTGATTGTTATGGCCATTATTTGAACAGTGAAAATAATAATAAAAGAGTTTTTGAACTTTAAATGTCACTAATGCTGATTATTCATTGATTCGTTTGATTGAAATATGTAAAATACTTTCACTGCAAAAATTATGTATGCGATTAATTTAGATTAATTAATCACAGAGTATGTAATTAATTAGATTAAAATTTTTAATCGATTGACAGCCCTAATATATATATATATATATATATATATATATATATATATATATATATATATATATATGGATGTGATGATTCATTTTGATTTGTTGCCACTTGCTCGGTCCCCCCTATATATATATATATATATATATATATATATATATATATATATATAAAATAGCCTATATATTACATGTATGTAATTAAAGTAAAAAATATAGATAAACAAGTCTTTCGAATGGAAATAAATAACAGTAGGCTATACTTTTGGTGTCTTGTTCATTATATTTATTTTCATATAAAAGCAAGAGAACATCCATTTTATTAGCAATTCCTTGCATGAGTGTGAATCTCGCGACATCCGCTTTTGATCTCGCAGGTGTCTGACCCACGAAAAAAGATAACTATCCGTCTTGCCTGCACTTTTCCACTCCTCCTCTCACTGCAGCCGCCTACATTTCAGTCGAGGAAAGACGCCTTTCAAACGAGCCTAATAATAACCGTTTATTGAGCAGCAAATCAGCATATTAGAATGATTTCTGAAGGATCATATAACACTGAAGACTGGAGTAATGTGATGCTGGTTCTCACTGCGGAACATGAATTCCACGGGGAGGAGTCGGATCCAGATCCAACTCCTCCCACCTTACATACACTGTAAAAAAAAAAGTTGGATTAACTTAAAAAAGTAAGTTACCTGGTTGCCTTAAAATTTTTAGTTAATTGAAATTAAAACTTTGAGTTAATACAACAAAGGAGATTGGTTTAATAAATAGAAACTCAAAATATTATGTTATCTGAACTACATTAATTATCTAAGTTGATTTGACAAAATATAAAAAGTTGTGATAACAAATCATGAAAATAATTTTTTACAGTGTACACCTAAACCTACCCAACTCCGCCCCCTGATCCCTAAACCCACCCCTAATCCCTAAACCCAACCCTAATCCTACCCATCTCCACCCCTTGGATCTTGATCCGACTCCTCCCCGTGGATCTCATATTACATGTACTGCATTGAGGTGCTACTGGAAAATTCAGCTTTGCATCACAGGAATAAATTACATTTTAAAATATTATTACAATAGAAAACAGTTATTTTAAATTGTATTCATATTTCACAGAATACTGTTTTTTAAATAAAATAAATTCAGCCTTTGTGAGCATAAGACTTAAAAAAAAAAAAAAAATTCGGATCTCAAACTTTTGAACGGCTGTTGGTGGAGCAAGCCTACATGCAAACAAAGTATGCTATTTTCCTCTAATACATTTCCAGTCCACTTGAACCTGAAATTTGATACTGAAAAATGAAACCGTTCTTAAAGGGATGAAACGAAACTACTGTGATGTCCAGGAAATGAAACTTAGCAAATACTTGCGCTCTAGGATACCGGGAGAGACAGCATCACTCTGAGACAATCCATTCGACGAGTGCGCGAATATAGCCTACAGCGCCTGATATATCAACTTGAAGTAGCCTATATTTCTCTTTATTATTTAGACATTTCCGACGTTGGTTGAGGATGGAGAAAATTAGTTATACGTTCAGTCAGCAATATGAGGAAAAAATCCGCCCTTGCATCGACACTATCGACAATTTACGGTCTCTGGGAGTCGAAAAGGACCTGGCGTTGCCTGCCATCGCCGTCATTGGAGACCAAAGCTCAGGAAAGAGTTCTGTTCTGGAGGCGCTGTCAGGGGTAGCGTTACCCAGGGGTAGTGGTAAGGACTATATATATATATATTAAAACAGAAATATATAAAGTATAATTTATGTGATTAACTACATCCTTAGCAACGAATATGGCACAGCTATGGTACTTTCGGGATATAAAAAATATTTTTCATATTCGTATGAAACACAAATAAGTGAAACAGGTTACAGATAGATTTTTTTTCTTTTTGTGATCAACAACTCACACATTCTCTTAGTATCATGTGTTATTCGGTACAAATATAGAATGATTTAAGTAAAAATTTACTTTGAACGGTAGTTGTGCTTTGTTTCAATCGTCCTGCAGGAGCGGAGCGATTGAAACACACGATGGGACGGATGAAACATAACAGTTTAATCTGTAACTATTCATCTAATGCTTGTTTTTATGAACAATACCTGACAAGTAACTTATATACATATTGTTGCAAACATATTTTGTAATTTATTTAAATTTAAAGGTTCATATTAACCATTTTTGTTCTGTCGACAATAGGCGATATAGGCCTAAGCGCATGCGCATTTTGCGTAATCTCATAGGCAGACAAATCAGTTTATTTTCTTACATTTCTTCCTTGAGTCATAATGAGTGTTTTCTAGTTGAACAGCCTGTTATTATGAACATAACAAAATAATGAACACTTGTTTTAACCGTCCCGGCAGCGCCTCTTGCAAGTTAAAACTGTTTTGAACTTAAAGTCCCCATGAAATCAAAATTCACCATACTTACTTTGTTTGCCTAAATTGATCGTTTTGTGGTGAACAATTCATCCATGCAAGTCAATCCACACAAAAAATGTTTTTGGCTTCATAATCTTTAATCAAATTCTGAAAATGCCCCTCCCCTCTGCATTGGAGGACCTTGCCCGATGACGTAGGCTTGACGGTTTGGGTGTCTCCTTAACATCCGTAACCACGCCCCCTCCAACTGACATTAGACAGGCACACAGAGTGGGAAAGGAGAGATGGCGAGGAGGTGCATTTTTCTAGAACCAATCAGGTGCTGGTTGGGGAAAAAAGCCACGCTCACTATTTTGCCTCATTTAGTATTTCGTTTCTCTCGGAAATACGTCACACAGCACTGGAGAAAAGCCGTTTGCAACTTCCGGTTCACGCAGACCCGGCCCCAGACACAAACTCACGGACGGGCATTCATTTTTTTCAGGGGGGCACAAATGAAAACAACCTCACTGCATAATAACAGAATCGATTATGATACTATGCAATGATCGATAGAGCATAA
Organism: Chrosomus eos; assembly: GCA_036326025.1. NCBI lineage: Eukaryota > Metazoa > Chordata > Actinopteri > Cypriniformes > Leuciscidae > Chrosomus > Chrosomus eos. The sequence goes on from CM070819.1 coordinate 45,922,848, forward strand.
TAATTATATAATAGGCTACTGACGCTAAAGGTTCGATCTTGCAGTCCGAAATTCTCACATATAAAATAGGCTACGACCTCAAGTTGTGTCAATCACGTTTACACACTGCCTCCGCAAATTTTGAAATTGTGATCAGTGGGTGCTGTGAATTATTATTTAAAAAAAAAAATTGGGCATGTTGTGTGGACCTCTGTCCCTAGGGGGGTCCGGGGGCATGCTCCCCCTCAAGAAAATTTTAAGTTTAAATGCATCAATCTGGTGCACATTGAGAGCTCAAAATTGAGAGCTTCAACCGGCTTCGACCCATGAACTGTGCACATTGAACAAAGAAAAAGCATGACTATAGGGCTCAAACATCTTGTTAGTGATATAGTCTCAGTCTACATTACATTGTATTTTATTTTATATTAAGCTATAGAATAGGAAAATTACAATACTTTTGTCCTAATTTCTTAACTTGTAAGAAATAAACCCTTGAGCTTTTATTTAGGAGAAAACACAAGATCACCATGCTGATCGTATGAGCAAGAGCGCACTTTTCTTTAAATCACGCAGCAAACAGAATGCCTAACATTACTTAATTAAAGTCTTGTGCTGTTTAGCCAAAAAAAAAACTAAATATAATACCGAAAACACTCGACATGTCAACAAAACATAAACATCTTCCCAAACACATATCAAGCTTATTTAAAAACCTCGAAAGCATAAACACTCATTCAAAGTAGCCTATGCAACGTAGCCTATTACGTATTCAGAATACAAATGAGTAGGCTAACAGTAGGCTAGTCTCCACAGAACATAAAATATTCGTTTCATTTTATTTTTCGTGTTCGCATTTATGAGGAAAAAACAATGTTACGGACGTAAGCGCTCTGAAAGCGTCACTGAAAGATGCTTTAAAACTTTCACAGAGACATCAAACAGAAAGCACAACCTTTCTTTAAAGTGAATTTCGTTTTGTATAATTGTATCTTAATTTGAATAAATGTTTCATCAACCAATTGCCTGGATTTAATAAATAAGAAGTAAATATAGCAGACGATAATGACGAACCGGAAGCGCCAGCGCGTGAACTGGGGCTCGTCTCAAATGAACCGAAACTCAGTGTATAAGGTAGCCTATTCGCCTCACAGACATGTCTACTTTTAAACAGAACAATTCAAAACGAAAGAAAACAGACTAGGCTATAGACTGCTCCCTGCTCATGTAATCCTTATGAAATGTGCATTTCTCTATGGCGTTTGAACGAAACGTTTAAATGAATGACTCAAAGACTCGCTTAATAAGACCGCTAGGCGCTATCACATGCATTTCCGCGCTCACTATCGACAAACCAATCAATCCGTTTACAATTTAAAAAAAATCAGACCAAACACATTCTTATTTTTATTCAGGAGTTGTGTATATTTAAAAGGATAACTTTTGATAACAGTAGCCTATTGATAAAAAAGATAATGTGCAAACAAGCAAGGATTGGTGGGACTTGACGTGGAGTTGGTGAAGGGAGAGACTCGCTCAGGGCGGGCACTAGTGACTCACAGGGCGGGCCAGGCCCCCAATGCCCGCCCATGGCGCCGGGATTGGGTTCACAGGGACTTTAAACTAAAAAACTCTGATAATGCACACTTAAAGGGATATTTCACCCCAAAATGAAAATTCTGTCAATAATTCCTCACCCTCATGTTGTTCCAACCCCGTAAGACTTTTGTTCATCTTCGGAACACAAATTAATATATTTTTTATTAAATCTGAGAGGCTTCTCCATAGGCTTCTAAGGGATTGAAACTTGCCGGCCTAGAAACGCGATTAAATCGTTAAAATTGTCCAAGTGACTACAGTGGCTCAATCTTCAGTTTATCAAGCGACGAGAATACTTTTTGAGCAACAAAAAAAAACAAAAAACACTTTATTCAAGTTTTCATTTCCTTCTTTGTGGAATATTCACATCATTAAAATTGCACCGTACTGTCACTTTTTACATTGTCGTCTTCTTGGCGCGGACTAGGCAGAACTGCGGATCGTACACACAAGTCTTGTACATGACCATTCAGCACATAGTTATAGGCATCTAAAGATTTATATGCCCTCAGTTTCTCTTTACACTCGGTTTCTCTATAAGGTAGGTGTAGAAGTCAGGCCACTCGATCTAGGTAACGTTAATCCTGTCAGATCCTCCATTAAGTGAGCATGTAACGTCTACGGGTCAGCCAATCTAGTTCCGTCCGTTAAAATTAACTTTTGCAAATAACAATCGCGGTCCTGGACAGTGAGTGACCTTGCACATTAAGATAAAATCGGATTTTCTTCAGTCATTGTTTTAAAAAAAAGCTAACAAAACTTGCATACTAACGTTAGGGAAGCGGCCAGAGGGATCGTTCTGCCACCACCTAAGCTCCGCCCACAGGAACACGTCACCATGTTTACCAACTGAAAATTGGTCTATAGTGCTTCTGTGTTGTACGTCACACGTAGGGTCACTATTGGCCGACGCTGGTCATGAGTGGAATGCGTGTGATCCAGAAGCGCTGCGCAGTTTGCTACATGAACTATCTCGAGGCCCACAGAGAAGGAAAGGAATACTTGAATAAAGTCATTATTTTTGTTTGTTTTTTGCACTCAAAAAGTATTCTCGTCGCAAGTTTCAATCCCTTAGAAGCCTATGGAGGAGTGATCCAGCTCAGATTTAATCAAAAATATCTTAATTTGTGTTCCGAAGATGAACGCAAGTCTAACGGGGTTGGAACAACATGAGGGAGAGTGATTACTGACAGAATTTTCATTTTGGGGTGAACTATCCCTTTAAGGGTGTGTTGCAATACTAATACACCTGCCGTATTATCATTACAACGGCACATGAAACAATAAATACAACTTATCAGTAAAAAAAAAGTACCGCACGAAAAAATTTACTTACCGCACTCAAAAACAGTTTTCCGGCTCTAACTTTAAAACGGCATGACTTAAAGAAGAAATGTTTTTGCGGGTCTGGTTGGCATTGCGTGCTGTATGTGCTGACGAAATTTGACATACATGAAGTGAGTTGTTTTCAAGGAAATCTCAAAGTTTCATCCGTCCCGCGTTTCAGTCATCCCCGCTCTCCATTTAAAGTTAATTAATACATCGTTCGACCAGACATAACTGTTTTATATAAATATAGGTTAAATGTGTTTGCGCACATGATATTAGGAAGCAACATAATACACACATGACGACAGGAGGGTGATGGCGGTGATAAATTGAGTTACCCTTACCACTTATGCTAGTTTTATTGCTATACAGGTGAAACTCAAATTTTTTTAATATGGTACAACAGCATTTCAGTAATTCAAATTAAAAGTTGAAACTAATATTTAGTATATATAACTATATACATATGTATGATTAAACTTTTCAGAGGGCTGACATTTCTGTATTTAAAATACTTTTTTATTGATTTCATGTAATATTCTAATTTTCTGAGATTTTGAATTTAGGGTTTTCATAAACTGTAAGCCATAATCATCAAAATTATAACTTGCACGATATTCTAATTTTTCGAGTTTCACCTGTATCTTATCCCGTGCAATTTGGCCATGAGCCTATTGTTACAGTCGTCCTGTGGTAAAATTACATTACTCCATCTACCCTTGTAAAGCTAATCCTGTCAGAATAAGGCTTAAGGCTTTTCGAAGAACATACATGGTAAAACTACGTCTGGCCTCCACTATTTTGTACAGGAATTGTTACACGATGCCCTCTTGAGATCAAGATGATAAGAACTAAGGGCGAGGACAAATGGCATGGGAGAATCAGTTACCAGAGCTACGAGGAAGACATTGATGACCCAGCAGAAGTGGAGAAAAAGATTCGTGAAGGTATAAAACGCTTGCTTGAATGTATCCAGAGGTCTCTCTAAGTCAGCATTTCAACAATATCTTATTATGTTTGTAGCCCAGGATGAGATGGCTGGAGTAGGTGTTGGTATTAGTGATGAACTCATCAGTCTGCAGATTCATTCTGCCAATGTTCCTGACCTCACTCTCATTGACCTCCCCGGGATTGCACGAGTGGCAGTCAAAGGTCAACCTGAGAATATTGGAGATCAGGTAAACTTAACTTTCTTCTCATAATGGTCTTTTTGTAGTCTATGCTTTGTTTTTGTTTTTTAACGTTCACTATATTTTTAATGATATTTTGTTGGAAAGAACCTTGTGATATAATGGTCTGTTTAAAACACAGGAACATTAATGAAATGCATTTCCAGATTAAGAGACTTATCAGGAAGTTTGTTACAAAGCAAGAAACAATCAACCTGGTTGTGGTGCCATGCAATGTTGACATCGCGACCACAGAAGCATTGCAGATGGCTCAGGCGGAGGACCCTGAGGGCGAAAGAACTTTAGGTGTGCATTTCTCGTTGGAATGCTATACATCAAACTGAATCAGACTCTGTATAATTATTGTTTGTCTACTACAGGCATCTTAACAAAGCCGGATCTGGTGGATAAGGGCACTGAAGGGACAGTGGTAGACATTGTGCACAATGAGGTCATTCACCTTACTAAAGGCTACATGATTGTAAGGTGCAGGGGACAAAAGGAGATTATAGATCAGGTCACACTTAATGAGGCCACAGCAACAGAGAATGCCTTCTTTAAAGACCATCCTCATTTCAGGTAGGTAAATGGTCACAACTCACAACATAGTTATTGAGATTCAAGCTGAACTTTTCAACTTCTCTAAGTAAATCACCTTCAGTATGCCCACGAAGGGCACATGCAAATTATTACCCATTATTTGGGATTTTAATAAATCAGGGCTGTTGTGTCCAGTTTAGAGCTGCACTATTAATCGTATTTTAATCACGATAACGATATCTGCCCCTCTCAATTCATTTTAAATATTCGTTGTGATATTTGCCTACTCATGATTATTTATACTGAAAACGTCTTTTTTTTTGGCGGGAAAATTTGCGTCAAGTCAACACTAGCGTTGATGTTTGTAGTTGCCAGATGTAAATAGCTTAAATCCCCCAAAAGAGCTTTTCTTTTACATGTTCCCCCTTGTGTTTTACTAAGTCTGTGCAATCTTGCAACCCTGTGCACGCTCACTCTACACTGAGGGAAAAGCACTGATGATCTGAAAACAAACATGCACTGGAGTTTAGTAATCTCCATAGCGATATTCTGTGACAGTATCTATATCCACTGACAGTTTTCAGTGTCTATCAACAAGTAGGCTATCGTTCTTTGCAGTATGAATTTGCGGAGCGATCTGGATCTGTTTGTATCATTTGCAACCGAATTATCGCTTAGAAGATCAAATGTGAAGAAGCATCACAATTTAAACCATGCATTTTGTATTGACTTGCCACCTACAGGCCATTTAGGGGAAGTGTAGGTTGGGAAAGAACGCGCAAAATGGCCGTTAGGCCTATTACATTACCACTTTTGATAATTATGCAATTTATATATAAGTTTCTTCTCTTTCTCTGTAATTCCTCAAATGAGAATAATCATGATTATAATTTTGAGCAAAATAATCATTATTATCAGTTTAACCATTATCGTGCAACTCCACTTACTGGTCAATTTATGATTTTTCTTTTCTCCCAGCAAACTCTATGATGAAGGTTTTGCTACTATTCCTAAGTTGGCTGAGAAACTAACAATTGAGTTGGTTCATCACATTCAGGTGAAATACTCTTTATTAACAAAACATACATAATTTTTTGACTCATAATAAAGAGCTCATTTTCATAATTGCTGTTTAGAAATCCCTGCCTCGGTTAGAAGAGCAAATCGAGGCAAAGCTCGCTGAAACACAGAGGGAACTGGAGGCATATGGCAACGGACCCCCATCAGATCCTGCAGAAAGACTGAGCTTTCTCATTGATGTGAGTACATCCCAGCAGGCACCGGACGTCAATATGACGTTAGATTGACGTTGGACCCCAACGTTGGATAGACGTTGCATTTTGGTTGAAAATGAAAATCTGGTTGACGTCAGAACCCAACATCAGATTAACGTAAACTTCCTACGTTGGATGTTGACGTCATTCTGACGTTTGGTTATGACGTCAACTCAATTTTCATTTTTGACCGCAATGTAACGTCTATCCAACATTGGATCTTGACGCCAACACGATTTTCATTTTCAACCAAAATGCAACGTCTTTCCTACGTTGGATAGTGACAACAGACTGACGTTGTGTGAACCATGAAATTTACACAGCTACTATATCAAAGAAGTGTGAATATTTAGTCAGATTAATATAAGTGAGTAACTAAAATCTTTCACATTTTATCACTGAATTTAGAAAGTTACATCTTTCACACATGATACCCTCAATCTGACCACTGGAGAAGAGGTTAAATGTGGATCAGATCTACTGATTTTTCCAGAACTTCGTGAAGAATTTGCAAAATGGGATGGCTTCTTGGATCGTTCAGGATATTCCTGTGAGTGAAGCTTTTGTTAGTTTAAAAATACTTGAACCATATCCACATCTGCAGTAAATTTTACCAACCTAAATTGCTTGCTAATTTAATCTAAGTAACTTTTTACTAAGTGACATTTTTTATGCTTTTATGAAAAAACGGTCATTTTTGGATTATTTGACAACTTTCATTTCCGTTTTAATGTATGAAAAGCATACAATATGCTGTTTTTTTAATCAGATTTTTTTGTGTGAAAAATCTGTGGTAATGTAAACGTAAGTGTGCCTTCTGACATTATTCATAAATCTTTTGCAGTCAACACAAAGATTGAGAATGAAGTTGATAACTATGAAGCCAAATATCGGGGAAGAGAGCTTCCAGGATTCATCAATTACAAGACCTTTGAAGGGCTTGTCAGGGAACAGATCAAGCTGTTGGAGGAACCTGCATTAAAGACGCTGAAGACTATCTCCGGTTTGTGTTTAAAATATATATATTTTTATACTTCGTTTCTCCAGTTTTTTTTAATCATTTAATAATGTTTTGAATATTTTCATATAGATCTTGCTTTGTGCACAGGCCCTTTGTCATTATGAAACTAATGGAGTCTAGAACTGCCAAGAAAATTATGAACCAGAAAATCTAAATGCATTTTAACCACAAGTGAACTTTCCGGTTAATCTAATAGATTTGTTGATTGTTTCATTTGTTGACAATACGTTTCGTTGCCTAGTGGATAAATATCAAAGATCTTATTGAAAGGTGACTCATTAACTCAACATTCTGTCCTCAAGTAAATCATGTAACCTAACCTAAAAGTTAGTACAGGTAGAGTTTCCTTTAATTACATTAACATCTTGCTTTGGATAAAGGTAGCTTAGTACAGTGTAGTTTCTCCTGACACCTGGATTCACTGAATAATCGAGCTTTCAAGCTGGAAGTTTGGGAAAGAAGCTATATTAACAGTGTGTTCATGTTTACATAGATGTGGTTAGAAGGAAGTTCATCCAGCTGGCCCAGTCCAGCTTCATTGGATTCCCTAATCTTCTGAAAACAGCAAAGGTAGTTTTTTTTTTTTTAATGCCAATGTTTCTGGCAATTCAGTGTTCATTTCGAACTACTTTCAGTTGGCTTTCTTGGGCTGTCAAGTTGACAGTTTGACAATTTGATTGAATGTTAATATTACATTTCACACAAATAAATCACATTTATTTTCAGTGACAAATATTCAAATAATAATAAAGGTTAAGGAATTTTCTGTTTCATCACTTATAGAGTTATTATTTTTCAATTTTTTTTATACTTTCTAAGACTAAGATCGAAGCCATCAAGCTGGATAAAGAATCATTGGCAGAATCCATGCTGAGGACCCAATTCAAGATGGAGCTCATTGTTTACAGTCAAGATGGCACATACAGCCAGAGCTTGCAGCATGCAAAGGAAAATATGAAAGAAGAGGATGAAGAAGAGGATGAAGAAGATGAAGACACAGACAGTCATGCCACCTTGCGAGAGATGAGATTGCACCTACAGTCCTACTACACGGTAAGTGTGCCAACTAAATCGTTCTGTGCCATCAGAGGAAGCTCAAATTGTAATGTGTATCTTAGATGCTGTCTTATATACCTTACCAGATTGCAAGCAAGCGTCTAGCCGACCAGATCCCAATGGTGATCCGCTATATGTTGCTCCAGGAAGCAGCTTTGGAGCTGCAAAGGAACATGTTGCAGTTGCTGCATGATAAAGATGGTGTGGACAACCTGCTTAAAGAAGACTTTGACATTGGCCAAAAGCGGGAGAGCTTATTGAGTCGACAGAAACGTCTGATGAAAGCACGCAGCCTCCTGGTTACCTATTAGAATTCACTTCATATAGTCGATGTCAACGGTTTTAATGCAACAATATTCTCATGAGGTTATAGCTTGAAATATTACATTTACATTACAATTTACATTTAATCATTGAATCATGCTGTCTTGCCCTCTATAATATGCAGTGTGGCAGGAATTTTGGGCATCCTATTTGATTGCAGCTTAAAGTTTGACAAACCGGTCACTGCTGTTGTCAAGTCGTGTTTTCTATCAACTTCGCCTACACAAGCAATTTTGAACTACTGTAATTTGCTGTATAATGGCATTTCTAAGGCTTCCATCTCTGTACAAACGCTGCTGCTAGACTAATCAAAGGGAAACACAAACATGACCACATTACACGCATTTTAATTTCTTTGCACTTGCTCTGTCAAGTATCTGATTGATTTTAAACTCATTATTTGCCTACAAAGTCCTCAATAACCTGGCACCTCAATACTTCACTGATTTATGGGTCATGTATACCCCTTCTAGAACCTTAAGATTTTGGGACCTTGGCCTACTCACTGTCTCTAGACTTTAACTTAAAAATCGTTTCTGTTGCGCTTTCGCTATAATGCTGGACCGAATGTCACTTGGAATAGCCTTCCTCTTTACATTAGGGCAAAGGCATTTATTCTCCCTGGCTTTTTAACATACCTTTAGTATGTTATTTTGGGTCTCTCTTTTTATAGTTTTGATTGTCTATTGTTTTTTTTTTATTTTGCTTTTATTTGTATATTTTGTTCTTTTAATTAATTGCGATTATTTTATCCATTGTAAAGGCAAGGCAAGGCAAGGCAAGTTTATTTATATAGCACATTTCATACACAATGGTAATTCAAAGTGCTTTACATAGGAGAAAATAAAATAATCAAAACAAATAAGAATAATTAAAACATTTTAGAATAAGAAATAAAATAAAGTACAGTAAAAACAGTCGGACGAACAGTGGCACAGTGCTCATTCAGTAAAAGCATAGCTAAACAGAAGTGTTTTGAGTCTGGATTTGAATGCGACTACTGTAGGAGCACATCTGATCTCTTCTGGAAGCTGGTTCCAGCTGCGGCTGGCATAGTAGCTAAAAGCAGACTCTCCTTGCTTAGAGTGAACCCTTGGTATTTCTAACTGATGTGATCCTAATGATCTGAGTGATCTGTTGGGTTTATATTCAGTGAGCATATCTGCAATATATTGAGGTCCTAGCCCATTGAATGATTTATATACCAGTAATAATACTTTAAAATCAATCCTAAATGTAACTGGGAGCCAGTGTAAAGACCTGAGGACTGGTGTGATATGTTCATATTTTCTGGTTCTGCTCAGAATCCTAGCAGCAGCGTTCTGTATGAGCTGCAACTGTCTAATGGTCTTTTTAGGAAGGCCAGTGAGGAGTCCATTACAGTAATCCACCCTGCTGGTGATGAAAGCATGCACAAGTTTCTCTAAGTCTTGACTGGAAACAAAGCATCTAATTCTTGCAATATTTTTCAAATGATAGTATGCTGATTTAGTTATTGCTTTGACATGACTACTGAAACTAAGGTCTGACTCTAGAGACACACCAAGATTCCTGACTTGATTTTTAGTTGTTAGACCTCTAGAGTGAAGGTATGCATTCACCTTGAGAACTTCATCTTTGTTTCCAAACGCAATGACTTCAGTTTTGTCTTTGTTTAACTGAAGAAAGTTTTGGCACATCCAGCCATTTACTTCATCAATGCATTGGCACAGGGAGTCAATGGGGCTGTAATCGTTAGGCGATAGGGCTAAGTAGAGCTGTGTGTCGTCTGCATAGCTGTGGTAAGAGATTCGGTTCTTTCTCATTATTTGGCTCATTGGGAGCATATACAGGTTGAATAGGAGTGGTGCAAGAATTGAGCCTTGGGGGACTCCGCATGTCATGGATGTCCACTCAGACTTATGGTCTCCTATACTCACATAATAACCTCTCCCTTCTAAGTAAGACCTGAACCATTTTAGGACTATCCCAGAAAGCCCCACCCAGTTTTCAAGCCTGTCAATAAGTATGTTGTGATCGACAGTGTCAAATGCAGCACTGAGGTCGAGTAGTACCAGCACTGATAATTTGCCTGTATCAGTATTTAAGCGAATATCATTTATTATCTTTATGAGCGCTGTCTCTGTACTGTGATGCGATCGGAAACCAGATTGAAAATTGTCAAAGTAACCATTCAAGCTTAAGAATTTGTTCAGCTGATTGAAGACAACTTTTTCAATGATCTTGCCTATGAAGGGAAGATTTGAGATCGGTCTATAATGGCTTAATATGGTCTTATCTAGATTGCTCTTTTTCAGGAGGGGCTTGACAACTGCAGTTTTTTGGGAGTTTGGAAAACTCCCAGAGAGAAGTGAGGCATTTACCACTTCTAGGAGATCTGCTTCTAAACTGTTTAACACACTTTTGAAAAAAGATGTGGGAAGTGTGTCAAGGGCGCAGGTTGATGTTTTAAGGTGCTGTACGGTTTCTTCCAAAATTTTGCCATCAATTTCTTCGAAAACAGACATAGTAACTACTTTCTCAGGTAGTGGTCGGATCTGTTTGACCCCAGCACAACTCAAGGATGAGCTGATCACCTTTCTGATATTATTGATTTTCTCAGAGAAGAAAGAAGCAAACTCACTGCACTTGCTGTCTGAGAGCATTTCACTGGGAATCTGGCTTGGGGGGTTTGTCAGTCTCTCTACAGTAGCAAAAAGAGTGCGTGTGTTGTTTAAGTTGCTGTTTATAATATTTGAGAAGAAAGTCTGTCTAGCTTTGCCTAGTTCCATATTAAAAGCATGGATGCTGTCTTTGTAGATGTTATAATGGACTACAAGTTTCGTCTTCCGCCACATGCGCTCTGCTCTTCTGCATTGTCTTTTCATATTTTGCACTGCTGTTGAGTTTCTCCAAGGTGCTTTTTGTCTACCACTATTCTTCCCGACTTTCACAGGAGCAATATCATCAATTACACTTTTAATTTTTGAGTTAAAAGATTCAAGGAGAAAATCAACAGAGTCAGCAGATATGCTTGGTTTTAATGATATAGCCTTCATAAATAGCACACTAGTGTTCTCATTTAAGCATCTCTTCTTGACAGACACAGATCTAGCTTCCAAAGCACTTTGGTCTACCTCAGTTGTATTTAAATGTGCTCTATAAATTAACATTGATTGATTAATGTGCTGTAAAGTCTTGAGCAAAACACATTCAAAAACACTTAAAAAAACATTTGCTCTCATTTTACAGGAACTAGAAATCTGTTGTAACCCATGAGTGCGTGTATATGTGTGAACATACATTCACATTTATATTTATATGTGCAATATATGTACACAATAAAGATTCAAATCAAATTCAATCAAACTTTTTGAATAAGCTATTTTTGTTTTCCTTTATACATATTTTATGTAGCTATTAATATATAGCCATACATGGTCAATGCATATATTGCATTATATTGTAAAATATAAGCTCTCCCTGGAAATGTATTATGTCATGTCACATTATATTCTGCAGTATGTTCCCATGTTTTTTTTTTCCGTAAGGGAAAGTTCCCCATACAACACTGCTTTCAGCAGCCTCCTGTCATCCATGCGTGACACATGTCCTACCCAGTGAAGAAATACTTCGGTCTCGATGCTTGGCAAGCCAACTTCTGTATTTTCGAATCCTGTCACTGAGTACCCATGGAACAGATACACTGTTGATGGAAGTGCTTAAGCAGTTGGATGTGCTTTCTGTACAGGACCCACGACTTAGAAGCATATACAGCAAAGTGCTGAGGACAACTGGCCTTGTAAACTTGGATCGTAGTCAGTTTGAAACCTTAAGCCAGGTGTGATTTATAGGTCCTTTACGATTGCACCTTGTCAGACTGTACGAACATGATCATCGCTGTAAGCCATGTCACACTGTAAGATCTCAGTTGTCATTAATGTCAGACTGTACGACAGTCAAGGCGCTTTATAAACGGACGCACATATGACCATCATTTAACATCGTTACATCTTAAATCAATGACACGTTCGGTGACAGTGACCTGCATTACACGCAGGATTGAAATGGTGGCTACAAAGAAATCTCCAACGGTAATTTTGGTAATGGCTTGTCTTGACAAATGAAGACAATTTGACGGTCGTCGTTGTAGAAGTCACACTGCAGGACTGCGAGTCAAATCTTCTGACACTGCCATGCGATGGCCTTCTTTACAAGGGGCTTGTTGGAGGAACCTGGACTGGGAGGAGGCTTGTTGTCAAGCTGTTGGAGGAACCTGCATTAAAGACACCGAAGACTCTGGTTAATTAAATGGATTTGAAATAGAAAACAACACTAACCAGAGTCTATATGCAGTTATCAGTCTTTTTCTGGTTGTTGCTCTATATATATACACTACCGGTCAAAAGTTTTAGATCGGTAAGATTTTTTATGTTTTTAAAAGAAGTCTCTTCTGCTCACCAAGGCTGCAATTATTTGATAAAAAAAATACAAAAAAAACCCAGTAAATTAATATTGTGAAATATTATTACAATTTAAAACAGCGGTTTTCTATGTGAATATATAGTTAAGTGTAATTTATTCCTGTGATCAAAGCTGAATTTACAGCATCATTACTCCAATCTTCAGTGTCACATGATCCTTCAGAAATTATTATAATATGATGCTCAATAAACATTTATGATTATTATCCATGTTGAAAACAGTTTTTTACATTATTATTTCAGGATTTTTTGATGAATAGAAAGTTCAAAAGAACAGAATTGATCTGAAATGGAAAGCTTTTGCAACATTAATCACCACCATTCAAAAGTTTGGGGTCAGTAAGAATTTATTTTTTATTTTTGGGGGAAAAAAATTAGAAAATACTTTTATTCATCAAGGATGAGTTAAATAATTTCAATTGCCATTTAAGTGAAATTATTGAACTTAAATATACGAAATTGATCAAAATGATCATTTTAGAAGAAAATTTCAGATGGCATTTAGAGGCTTTTGCATCTGAACTCTTCATATGTTTTTCTTTAAGTTAAATATGTCATTAATATTGTGGGGTGTTCAGAAAAGTAATAAATATTGGTAAAAAAATCAAAATTATGTAAGTCCAATCGTACCGGTTGCATTGCTTGCTTTCATGCTAATTCATCCGGTTGGGCAGGGCACAATGCCCGTAGCCTAGGCTACATATGCCCGACCCGTACACAAACGTATGCAAAAGAAATGGGAAAGCCATGCCTATTTATTTGTATTGAAACAGGTTATGCTGGTAAACAAGGGTAGGCTACTTTAAAGGGTGAAACGAAACTATTGTGATAGCCTACCCAGGAATCGAAACTTACCCACGTACGCTCTATAGGATTCACTTTACCGGCAAAGAACCAGCATTACTCTGCGACAATCCATTCGAGGACTGAGCGAATACACAGCGCCTGACACATCAACAACCTTTACATTTGACACTGACGTTGTTTAAGGATGGAGAAAATGAGTTACACGTTCAGTCAGCAATATGAGGAAAAAATCCGCCCTTGCATCGACACTATAGACAATTTACGTTCTTTGGGAGTCGATAAGGACCTGGCGTTGCCTGCCATCGCCGTCATTGGAGACCAAAGCTCAGGAAAGAGTTCTGTTCTGGAGGCGCTGTCAGGAGTAGCTTTACCCAGGGGTAGTGGTAAGGAGAACACAAAATGAAAACACCAATATTAATTGTAGCCTATTGCTTTTTACGTAATTAACTTCTAACTTTTTATCAAATACTGTGGATGTACCATGACTATGGAAGTAAAATAATGACAAATGTTTTTGAAACAAAAAAGCTTGTTGAATTTCACTACTTGAAAAAACATGCATTGCATTAACCGTGCTTGCATTTTAATGCATTGTATTTTTAGGGCTTGCATTTTTTATGAGCTGAAATTTGTATATTTAAGATGTGAATATTTCAATTCAAAACATTTCACACACATGTATTATTACAAATTAAATAATCCATATTCACCTTTCAGATTTCACTTTCAAAATATTAATTATTTTTTTAAAATACAACCTATAATATCCAACAGACAATTTTCGGTCCATTTTAATTCGCTTCCACAAATTCAGTGGTTCAAATTCGACAGAAATTTCAACATTTGATATCAGGTGTTGTGGGAATAGGCTATCAATAGAATAGGCCTATGTCACACTTCCTGCTTCCGGAACGCGGAGTAGGGATTCAGAACTTCCGGGCAACAGTATTTCTCGAAAAGGATTTAGATTATCGCCATAATGTCAAAACCAGCTTAGGTAGACTGACCACAAGGCTATGAGGTTGTGAAACGAAGGTTTTTGCTCCTGTAGAAGCTATTTTTGTATGAAATAAACCTTGTTTTAAGAAAAACATGTTTTATCCGCGATCTTATGAAAAAAAACTACACTACCCACAATCCTAGGGCGCTGGATAGCCCTCGGTGGACGGCTCGACACTCCTCCGCCGCTTGGTGGACAGCGACGGCTCTTTCGGGTTCGGGTAGACGGCAGGAGTCCCCCGTTCCCTGCTCCTCCCTTTCAATGGCGGATGGCAGCAGGCTCCGCCCATGGCGAATGGCGCCGACTCCTCCGCTCCCTCACGGATGGCAGCCGCCCCTCCAGCACCCAGGCGGCTGGCAGCGAGCTCGACCGGCAACTCACTCCAGCGCACCGCCTCGAGCGTCCATGGTGACGGACTCTGCCCACCATGCTCGATGGCACCGCGAATTCCCCACCGCAGCGAGGACTCTTTGACAGCGCGTTCCTCCTTCTTCCGGGTTTCGGCACCAGTGTAACGGGGTTCACGTGTTATGGGAAGAAGGAAGCGGGAACCGGCGAACATTCAACAATTTAATGACAAAATAAAACAAATACAAAAATGAAAGTAAAAGCCAGCAGTCGTCCGTGAGGGGCTGCTGGCTTTTACTTTCATTTTTGTATTTGTTTTATTTTGTCATAAACAAATACAAAAACCCGGGAAGAAACCCGGGAAGAAGGAGGAACAAAAACAACTACACAAACCAGATACCACAAACCACAAACAACACAAAAAAACAAACAAAACAAATAAAACAAAACACAGGATTAGGCCTGTTCCTCTCTCGATCTTCCCTGTCGTCGCTCCTCCTTTTTGCCTCCGCTCCTCCATGAGAGATACGAGACTGGTGCGTCTCGCAGGTGTCGCTCATTATCCATCATGCACCGGCCTCGCGCCGTCTCTCAAGTCCCTCAGCCTCTTCGTGCTCACCACAGACGTACTTTCATATCCAAATAGCGACGTGCCACAGGCGCTTCCTGAGATTTGCTTTTGAGAGCACGGCATACCAGTATTCAGTGTTTCCGTTCGGCCTGGCATTGGCCCCCCGCACCTTTTCAAAGTGTGTGGACGCTGCGCTTTTCCTCCTCAGGTCAAGCAGAATGCACATACTGAATTATCTGGGCGATTGGCTGATTTTAGCCCACTCGAGATGTGCTAATCGGTCACGTGGGAACGCACGTAGGGACTGCGTGTGAATATGCAGAAGAGCGTGTTTATACTGAGTCAGAATATAACGTATCTGGGAGTATGTTTGGACTCGATGGCGATGCGAGCCCACCTCTCTCAAGAGCGCATAGAGACAGTCTCATCGACTCTGTTTCACTGAGGGGAATTTCAGAGGCTCCTGGGACTGATGTGGCGGCTTCTTCAATGTGCCATCTGGGCCTGCTGCATATGCGGCTGCTGCAGTTTTGGCTGAAAACTCGAGTTCCGCCAAGGGGGTGGTCTTCAGGCCACAAGCATATTGCGGTCACTAACAGTTGCGTCTGCACTCTGAGACCGTGGAACAACCCGGATATGTTCAGCCCAGGAGTTCCCAGGAGTGGGAATAGTGACGCAGCAGACTGTGGTCTCGACGGACCTCAGGCTGGATCAACCTCAGGCTAGGGAGCAGTGTGCCTGGGCGTACCTGCCTCAGGCCTGTGGTCGGAGTCACAGAGAGAGTGGCACATAAACCGTCTGGAATTGGAAGTGGTGTCCTTAGCCTTGAAGGCTTTTTCTGGGGAGTGTTTACAAAATGGTGCCAGGACATAGATATTGACCCAGGGACCTTTTCCGTGACGGATGTTTGCTCGAGAAAGGAGCTCAGAGCAAACAGGGCAGCAAAATCTACAGCCGTTACTTTGTGGTGCCAAAGAAGGATGGGGGTCTCCATCCGATACTGGACCTGAGACCCATCAACCGAGTGCTTCACAAGCGCGCGTTCAGAATGACAACACTGAAGCAGATCCTGGCACAGGTTCGTCCCGGGGATTGGTTCGCTTCGGTGGATCTGTATCTGTTTCGGACTTGTTTTGGACTGCATCTGCTTCGGACCTGGCGACGACTGCAATGTCACTCTCCGGCCGAGACCAGGCTACGTTCCGAAGTCACTCAACACACTGTTTAGAGCACAGGTTGTTTCACTGCCCGCATTATCTGCTGAGCCGTCAGCCTCACGCGACACCGATGCTCAGAGCGCCGTTTCCCCGGTTAGGGCTTTGCGGCTGTACGTGGATCGTCAGTCGGACCGGCTGTTCGTGTGCTTTGGTGGATGCAATAAGGGACGTTCTGTTTCAAAACAGAGACTTTCTCACTGGATTGTAGATGCTATTACGTTGGCTTACGAATGCCAGGGGAAAGATTGTCCCCTTAACACCAGTGCTCATTCTACGAGGGCGATTGCTTCCTCGTGGGCCTGGTCTGGAGGTATGTCTATCCAGGATTTATGTTTTGCTTCTGGCTGGTCTTCTCAGAACACATTCGCCAGGTTTTACAGGCTGGATGTACCCTCTGTAGCATCACAAGTTATTTTGGTGAGTTGAGCTTACTGAGTAAACAGAAATGTGATTGTGAACTGTTATAACCAGCTATGCAGTAGTTACCATAGCTGCTAACTCTGTGTTATGGTTAATAAGATTGTGTTATGGTTAATAAGATTGATGCAGCTGTCACCGCAACTGCCGTCGACGCTGTTTAACTCTCATGCTTGAGTGCTCATTATGTTGTGTCTGCCCTATTCAGTGCAGCCTTCTCTTTCATTGCTTTGAGATATGCACATTTTGATAGGGTTGGAGCAGATGTCTCATTGGTCTAGTTCTGCCTATCAGATACGAGTACTCTTAGCGATGCGGCTATTGGTTTAAACTGTTTTATGTCTGGGTGTGGTTTGACCCCGGTTCAGGGCTTATCTTCTTGCTCTCACAGCAGGATTTAATAGTTCCCATATACGTCACAGCTGACGTAATGTTGAGTTACCGCCTTGAAAGGGAGCGTCTCCGGTTACTATCATAACCTCGTTTCCCTGAAAGGTGGGAACGAGACATTACGTTAGCTGCCGTGGTCGCTCTTTGATCAGCTGTGCTAGCGTTCAGTCGTGATTCCGACGTAATTGTCGCGCCCATGCAATTTATACTGTCCGCGTACCTGTCAGTATTTGCATGCTTTGCGTCAATTGGCCAGCTGTCCCCAGCGAAAATGGAGAAGGGAGAACTTCCCATATACGTCACAGCTGACATAATGTCTTGTTCCTGCCTTTCAGGGAACAGAGGTTACGATAGTAACCGGAGACATTCTGCAGCAGCACCGCGAAATAAAGTTAAGAAAATTAAACAACAGAGAGAAATATTTATCTACTATCTCAGATTTAATGTTGGATCTGTAGCCTACATCAGCATCGGGGAATAGCATCTCATTCACGTTAGAGAAAGCTGCTTACATGCACAAAAGTAACCGTGAAGACATAAATGTATAAACACAGCTTGTGTGCCTTTATAATAATATAATTATAATAAATAATTTGTTACATTTATATAGCGCTTTATCTGAGACCTCAAAGCGCTTTACATGGAAGAGGGGGAATCTCCTCAACCACCACCAATGTGCAGCATCCACCTGGATGATGCGACGGCAGCCATATTGCGCCAGAACGCTCACCACACACCAGCTTACTGGTGGAGAGGAGACAGTGATGAAGCCAATCAGTATATATGGGGATGATTAGGAGGCCATGATGGACAGAGACCAATGGGCAAATTTGGCCAGGATGCCGGGGTTACACCCCTTTTATCAGCTTTTCCATAAATATACTGGCCTTGATAATCATCACAAATAATTACAGCTTGCTCAATTTCTGTAAATCCGTTTTTATGCATTAATAAGTCTCTCACTCATTGGTCTATTGAGAATGAGGAGTCACGTGCTGATTTGGGCGGGGTCTGAGCCGGTCGGCCATGATGGGAGGAGACGCTATCGGTTGCCAGGGGCAACGCCTTCAGAACTTCACAGAGGCGCGACTAAACATGCCAGAAATAGCGAGAGAGAGACAGCACAGCGCAGTATTTGTTTACATTTCAGCGATACACGGCAGTGTCTTTGGAAGATATGGAGAAGGAAGAGAAATGAAAGTGGTTCTATCAGGTTTATAACAATGCTAGCCAGCTTAGAGAAATTGCTTGTCGATTAACTGACAGCAGCAACAGTGAGCAAAGCATGATTTCAAAAGCAGTTCAGCACAGTTCGCCTTTTATTTAACACAAACGAACGAAATGAATACTCTGTTATTCAACTAGAGTTGTTTAATTTGTTATAGATATATCTGTACCGCGAAATGTTTTAAAAAGACACTTTTTTAATGACGTATGATTTGCATTGACAGGGGAATGTCCTATCCGCTTGACGTTGCAAATGCACGTATCTGATTTATCAGATTTATTTCCACATATGAATGAGGCCTGAAACATCAAGTATGACTGAATTCTCACAGTTTAATGTTACAGGTTTTAGGGTTTCTCTTGCACCCAGGACCCAGCCGCAGCAGAATTGTTCATAAGCTTCTTACGTTAATGACTTAAAGGATACCTATTATGGCATTTAAAATGTTCCTAATAATGTTCTGGGAGTCCCCAACAACAGTTTTACATGCATGCAATGACAAAAAACACTTTTGTTGTCTTATAATATGCATTTATTTTTACCTGATTTGCTCACCGACTCCCTAATGATTCGTTTGACGACTCATTTGTCCAAACCCCTCCTTTGGGTGACGCTAATCGGCGGTGATTGGTCAGATGACGCAGTCAGTTATATTTTGCGTTAGCCCAAAGCTTAAACATATGGATAAAGCACTGCAGTACTACAATACGCTTCACATAATTTCACATATTTCAAAAAACAGCGTACTGAGCGTAACTCTCACTCTCTCACACACACACACACACACGCACGCACACACACACACACACACACACACACACACACACACACACACACACACACACACACACACACACACACACACACACACACACATAAAAGCAACAATTATTAATAGTACTTACAGGTTGTGATTCGGAGGAGGAAGCTGATCCAAATAAACTTGGTATTGAACATTCCTTCAGTATCAGGCGACTCACGAATCCTTGAAAGCATTTGTGTTTGTGAAGCGATCGTCATTAAAATAACGCAAACAGAGCTCAAGGTGGCTATACTTGTGTGGTATAGTTGTAAATAGAAACTCTAGCCACTGAGTCTTCACATGCTTGTCCCTGGGCAGTGAAAAAAAAAGTTTGCTTTTGATTCGCACTTCAGAACGAATCGGTTACCTAACGTAACCTCGGTTCTCTCTAGATGAGGGAACGAGTATTGCGTAAGCTAGCTTACGCTACGGGAAAGATTCCATCTTTCTGAGAAATTGAAGCCAAAAATTATCCTATAATTTTGTATCCATTGTCAACGCAGTTCAGCTGCAGCAGACCATGAGAAGGCTAGCTAGCCGCTCATTGGTTCGCTCACGGAGAACTGCTTAAGCCTATGAGGGAGCGCGGATGAACCCGCGACCAATGAGAGTCTGACTCGCTCTCCCTACGTCACCGCCCCCGAAGCGGGCGTGGACGAGGCTATAAATACCCCGAATAGGCTGAATAAAATCTGGTTTTTCCAATTCTGAAGCGAACATCGCCAGTAGCACAAGCACGGCCAGGAACGCAATACTCGTTCCCTCATCTAGAGAGAACCGAGGTTACGTTAGGTAACCGATTCGTTCTCTTACGAGAGGTTCTCTCGTATTGCGTAAGCTAGCTTACGCTACGGGAACCCATTGTCAACGCCGTGCGTGCTAAGCATCCACTATTAGTCCCGCGGGGCATCCCGGGGAACACCGAAAGTGGGAATGAATATATGTATCTGTGACAAACGGCCATCGGAGCGGGCCGGTTATTGTGTAGTACATAAGCACATAAAAGAGAGGGACAGAGCGAACTCGGTCTGTGTGAATTAACCCCCTATAGTGCAGCTCAACCAGAAGAGCTGAAACATACTAGACTGCTAGTAGTTTAGCCTGCAAAGCGGGTACTTCCAGATTGTAAAATCTGACAAAGGTGGAGGGGGAAGCCCATCCCGCTGCCACGCAAATGTCGTGAATGGAAATCCCACTGGACCATGCCCACGATGAGGCAATGCCTCTAGTGGAATGAGCCCTGATGCCCAAAGGGCATGGCAGGTCTTTCGATGCGTATGCTGCTGCAATGGCATCAACAATCCATCTGGGTAGGGACTGTTTCGAGGCGGCCAACCCCCTGGTGCGCCCGCCGAACGAAAAAGCTGCTTGGATCGTCTGATCGGAGCTGTGCGAGTGACATATAATCTCAGAGCCCTGACCGGGCATAGGAGATTAGAATCTGATTCGCTATCGGAAGCAGGCAGAGCCGATAGGGATATAACTTGTGCCCTGAACGGGGTGCCAAACGCCTTGGGAACATAGCCATGCCTAGGTTTGAGAGCGACTAATGAGTCATTAGGACCAAACTCAAGACAGGACGCGCTGGTCGACAGCGCGTGCAGGTCTCCCACCCGTTTTACTGACGCGAGCGCGAGTAAAAAACGGTCTTTAGCGACAGGTACTTTAGGTCCACGGTGCTTAGCGGTTCGAATGGGGGAGCTTTCATAGCATCAAGAACTATGGAAAGGTCCCAAATCGGCACCGAAGGGGGGCGCGGGGGATTCATCCTTCTAGCTCCCCTGAGGAAGCGGACTACCAGCCCGTCTTTGCCCAGTGACTGGCCGCGTCGGGGTTCAGCAAACGCCGCGACGGCTGCCACATATACCTTAAGAGTGGACGGGGATCTGCCCTTGTCCAGCATCTCTTGGAGAAAATTTAGTAAGGAGGGAACCCGCATAACCGCGGGTCCAGACCCCTATCTGTGCACCACTTCGAGAACACAGACCATTTTGACGCATAGAGCCTTCTGGTAGAAGCCGCTCTAGCCTGTATGATCGTGTTTAACATTCCCTCTGGCAAAGCAACGGGTAGTTGTTGATCACCCACGCGTGAAGCGCCCAGCGCTCTGGGTGGGGATGCCAGATCGAGCCGCGAGCTTGGGAGAGGAGATCTGCTCTGACTGGAATGGGCCACGGCGCTGTCTGTGACAGCTGCGTGAGCTCCGGAAACCAAGTCTGACCCTCCCAGTGCGGGGCTATGAGGAGCACCGAGTGCTGCACTTCTCTGATTCTCTGAAGCACCTGTGGTAACAGAGAGACCGGAGGGAAGGCATACAGCGGGCGGCTGGGCCAGGTTTGGGCTAGCGCGTCCTCGCTCCTTGAGAAAAATATTGGGCAGTGGGTGTTCTCCGCCGAGGCAAAGAGGTCCACCTCTGCTCTGCCGAATAGACGCCACAGTTTCTGGACTGTAAGAGGATGCAGGGACCATTCCACGGGGGGAATGGGGTTCCTGGACAGGCTGTCTGGACCGTCGCTCAGATGTCCCGGCACGTGCGTCGCCCTGAGCGAGAGCAGGTGACACTGAGACCAAACTAAGATGCGTTCTGTCAGCTGGAAAAGATTCCTGGATCTGACTCCGCCCTGACGGTTTATATAAGAGACCACGGCTATATTGTCCGAACGGATCAGCACGTGGTGGCCCTGAATGCGCGGGAGAAAGCGCATGAGCGCGTTCTCGACCGCCAACCTCTCCAAACAGTTTATGTGTAGGAGGCTCTCTTGAGCTGACCGGGGCCGAAGGCCGGTGAGCCCTCGCAGACCGCTCCCCAACCCGTGTTGGAGGCGTCTGTCTAGATGACTTTTCGGCGTGAAACTGTCCCCATGGAAACGCCCCGCTGAAACCATTCTACCACTGACCATGGCTGCAGAGCTGTGATACAGGTCTGCGTTACTTTTATCAGCTGGTGGCCCGTGGTCCACGCTCGGTGAGACACACGGCTCCTCAACCAAAGCTGAAGCGGGCGCATGCGCAGTAACCCCAGCTGGAGCACCGCGGAGGCTGAGGTCATACAGCCCAACGCTCTCTGAAATGTTTTCAAAGGCGTGAGTCTGTTCATCTGAAAAGATGCGGCGAAACGCTGCACACGGTGCGCGCGCTGCGTTGACAGACGCGCCGTCATCGTGACCGAGTCCAGCTCTATACCCAAGAAGGAGATAGTCTGACTGGGTTGTAGTACGCTCTTTGTCCAGTTGACAGAGAGGCCCAAAACTTTCAGATGGTCGAGGAGAACTGTACGATGAGACAGTAACTCTCTCTGAGATTGTGCCAAAATCAGCCAGTCGTCCAAGTAGTTCAGTATTCGCAGCCCCTGACTCCGCAGGGGGGCGAGCGCCGTGTCCATGCACTTCGTGAACGTACGGGTGCTAGGGATAGGCCGAACGGTAGGGCGGTGTATTGATAAACCTGGCCTTCGAGGCGAAACGTAAGAATGGCCTGTGAAGGGGATTTATCTGGATCTGAAAGTATGCATCTTTCAGATCTAGTGATATGAACCAGTCCCCCTGGCGCACGTGCGCAAGGAGTTTTCTGATAGTGAGCATTTTGAACGGTCTCTTCATGAGAACTTTGTTCAGCGATCTGAGGTCTAATATTGGTCTGAGACCGCCGTCTTTCTTGGGGACAAGAAAATAACGGCCGTAAAACCCCGACTCGCTCATAGCCAGAGGCACCCTCTCTATAGCCTTTTTGCACAACAGAATTGCTATCTCTGAACGGAGCAGCGCGTCACTGCTTCTGGGTTCACAGTAGTTTCTAGCCGCGCTCGGAAGCGAGGAGGGCGGCGGCAAAACTGTAAGCGATAGCCTAGCTTTATTGTGTTTAACACCCACTGCTTCCCACGCTTTTAAGCGTGACGCTAGGGGGTAAATGGCTACATGGTCCCCGTCGCTGCACTTCGCGGGCTGCGTGAGCGCGCTGATAGTGTTTACAACAGCGGGACGTACACTCGGAGGGGAGTTTATGGGCCCTGTAACAGAGTGAACAGAAGTAAGACGCGCACAGGGCTTGTGGGCGCGCTTATACACTCTGAGACTCGAGCGGGCTTGGCCCGCATTATGAGAGTGGACTCTGTGTGAGACAGGGGAACTGGAGTGTCTTTGTGTATGAGTGAACACAGTGTTGTGGGCACATTCTCTACACAAGTTTATGGACCGTGTAACAGAGGTGGGACGCGCGCACGGGTTCGTGGGCGCGCTTATGTACTCTGAAACTCGAGCGGGTTGGGACCGCTTTATGAGAGTGGACCCTGTGTGAGACACGGGAACAGGAGTGTCTTTGTGTATGAGTGAACACAGTGTTGTGGGCACATTTTCTACACAAGAGGCTTTTACTCTCTTTTGAGATTTCTCTGGGACGCCGTAAACACGGCGTTTTGTGTATGAGTGAACACAGTGTTGTGGGCACATTTTCTACAC
Source organism: Chrosomus eos (assembly GCA_036326025.1). Lineage (NCBI taxonomy): Eukaryota > Metazoa > Chordata > Actinopteri > Cypriniformes > Leuciscidae > Chrosomus > Chrosomus eos. The sequence goes on from CM070819.1 coordinate 45,946,836, forward strand.
AAGAGGCTTTTACGCTCTTTTTGAGATTTCTCTGGGACGCCGTAAACACGGCGTTTTGTGTATGAGTGAACACAGTGTTGTGGGCACATTTTCTACACAAGAGGCTTTTACGCTCTTTTTGAGATTTCTCTGGGACGCCGTAAACACGGCGTTTGTGCTCATGCAAGCGGGAAGGGATACCGGCTTGGTAATGGCGGGGTACACTGCTGTAGTAGCCGCGTGAGCGGGGACTAACAGAGGGCGAAACTTTGACGGCGATCCGGCCGCGGCGGGAGAGCGCCGTCTTTTCCTCAACCACGCTAGGCAGACTTCGAGTAATCAGTTTTCAGCGCGATCCTCTGCCGAGGCCCCCGGGGAGGCGGCGGTCTGTGGCGGCTGTCAGAGCGAGCGAGGGCGGCCGCCCTGGTGTCGCTGAGAAGTCTGACTGTGTTTAGCTAGGCGCTAGGGTGGGGCTCGTGCAGGAGGCTGGTCACGTGAGCGGCCTGCAGAGGAGCTAGCGCGACGAGGCAGAACAAAATTCGCAGGAAATCCTCAATCCGCGACTGAAGGGGGATTTTTTCCCCCGCTCTCGTCCCATTCACGAAGTAGCTCACTCTGTAGTAGACATGGGGTGCAGAAGCTGCTTGGCCGGCGGCTGAAAGCTTGAAGTCGGACTGCAGGCTTTAGCGGGTAGCACAGGTGATGAGCGCCATCTCGCGGAGGGCGGCATAGACGTGCGGCGACCAGGTCCTCTACAGGGAAAATGGAGATAAAGCCCTTCTCTGCGGCTCCGTCCACAACGCGACGCGGGGTGGAAGAGTCAGAGCGAGTTCTAGCAGAGAGCGGGGCGTTCCAGGACTTCGTGAGTTCTGCGTGCAGATCAGGCAGAAAGGGCGCAGCCCGTTTAGCGGCGGGAGTCGAACGCTGGTGGAAGTAGCTGCGCGGGTCCCGGTTGATTCTCGGGCCGAGGAGGCGTGAGAATCGGACCAATCCTCACCGTCTGAAGCGAGAAGCGAACATGTCTCCTTGGTGTCCGCGGCGTCAACGGAGGCAACAGAGCGGCCACTCGGCGGCAGCTGTATGTCCGGAAGCGGCGGAGATGGAGAGCGGGAGCGAGAGGCTCCGGCGGGATGAACGCTTCCGGCTGGGGGTCCGGCGGCCTCTGAGAGCGGCGTTTCTTTCTCCGCGGCGAAGTCAGAGGCGGCACGGACGCATCTTAGTGGCCGAAGTCGAGCCCGCGGGGTCAACAATGGCATAGTTTCGCAGAGCTCGCAGCCGCCACAGCGGGGGCGAGATCGGCGTGCTCCAATCCGAGGCAGAGAGCGCAGAAGAGGTGGCGGTCCCCAGCCTCGAGGGGAGCGCGGCAAAAGCCGCCAGAAAATTTACGAGACATCTTGAAAAAGACGCTCGCTCTTTTAGATACAACAATATATAGGAAGCATTTTAGTATAAAGGATACAATCCGTCGGATGGCGCTAGCTCACAGGACGGCTGAAGGTGGCGAAGACGGCCGGCTTCCTCAGTCTCCCAAACGCTCGCTAGAAGGTGCCTTTTCAAACGACGGCGGCTTCTCTCTCAGGATCAGCAGATGCAGGTGCGTCGCTGAAGGATGAAAAATCAGATTTTATTCAGCCTATTCGGGGTATTTATAGCCTCGTCCACGCCCGCTTCGGGGGCGGTGACGTAGGGAGAGCGAGTCAGACTCTCATTGGTCGCGGGTTCATCCGCGCTCCCTCATAGGCTTAAGCAGTTCTCCGTGAGCGAACCAATGAGCGGCTAGCTAGCCTTCTCATGGTCTGCTGCAGCTGAACTGCGTTGACAATGGATACAAAATTATAGGATAATTTTTGGCTTCAATTTCTCAGAAAGATGGAATCTTTCCCGTAGCGTAAGCTAGCTTACGCAATACGAGAGAACCTCTCGTAAGAGAACAGAGTCTCGTCGACATGATGGTGTCAGGTTTCTCTGTCTGCTCGGCGCGCGCACTGAGTGGGCGTGTCGAATTCAAATAACTTGTACAAGTGATGTACGAAAGTTAGAGAAAGTGCATCGTTCGTCTATCGATTCATATCAGCGACTCAGAGTCGACTCTTACTTTTGAGAGACAATAACTTTGTATACGGTGAACTTTCATATTTAAAACTTTGCAGGATGTTTTTGTTCACTTAGATCTATGTTACACACTACATGAAAGGTAATTTTCAAAATTCCATGATAGGTACCCTTTAAAGCTTCTGAACTCTTGCATTGTGTGGGCAGTAACGTTAGGCACTGATACCATAAACCAGGTAATTGACCATGTCAGGGTATGTGAAAGGTGGTAGTTTGGGTCTTTCGTCCATTCTGTAGCAGGTCGTACGTGTCCATACTGTATATATGTTGATGTCAACTAGTTTCTCTAAATAACGCTGCTTAGTGTTGTTATTTAGTCTCTCCCGATAGAGACCCTTTCCTTTTGCTTCATTTATTCCCAAGAAACTGTGCCTTATCGCAAAAATGCAAATAAATATCAAGCTGCTCTCCTTCTCTGTCACTATTTCTCTCGGTCTCACGGTCGAAGTAACCATGACAACGGATAGCGTATCCTCCCAAGATGGCGGATCCTTCCCACAATGCAACGCGGAGTTATACGCGTGACGTCACCTTCTCATTCTCAATAGTTTTCTTCGTCAGCAGCCGCTTGCACCCCCTACTGGTGATGAATTCTAACAGCTATGGAGATTATTAATCGCATTCTATTGGTATTCCCACAACACCTGATTTCAAAAGTTGAATTTTCTGTTGAATTTGAACCACTGAATTTGTGGAAGCAAATTAAAATGTACCGAAAATTGGCCGTCGAATATTATAGATTGTATTTTTAAACAGAATGAATGTTTTGCAAGTGAAATATGGAAGGTGAATATTACTGAATTTTTAATACTGAAAATGTGTGTGAAACGTTTTGGATTGAAATATTCACAGCTTAAATATACAACCATGTTAAATTTCAGCCCATAAAAAACACAATGCATTAAAATGCAAGCACAGTTAATGCAATGCATATCATTTCAAGTAGTGCAATTCAACAAGCTTTTTTGTTTAAAAAACATTTGTCATTATCTTCCATACATGGCACAGTGATGGTCTCCATATACTACGATACAGAATTATTACCATGTTCATATGCCATGGAATATACATGGTAGCTTACTGTACGACACTTTGAACAACACCATATCCCTTACGAAAATTAACCTTGGTTTTACTACAAATAAAACAAAAAAAAAACATGGTTTTGCCACTCTAACCATAGTTTAACAATGGAATTTAAAAAGTAAACATGGTTATTGTTTCATAAGGGATGGTGAAACTGTGTCTGACATTCACCCTTTCATGTTTTGTAAGGAATTGTTACACGATGCCCTCTTGAGCTCAAGATGATAAGAACTAAAGGCGAAGAGAAATGGCATGGGAGAATCAGTTATAATGACTACGAGGAAGACATTAATGACCCAGCAGAAGTGGAGAAAAAGATTCGTGAAGGTAGAAAATGCTTAGTATGCACCTTGAGATCTTTCAAAAGAGTAAAGATACATTCCTTACATATACAAGTCTTACATCTAATTATGTTTGTAGCCCAGGATGAGATGGCTGGAGCAGGTGTTGGTATTAGTGATGATCTCATCAGTCTGCAGATCCATTCTGCCAATGTTCCTGACCTCACTCTCATTGACCTCCCCGGGATTGCACGAGTCGCAGTCAAAGGTCAACCTGAGAATATTGGAGATCAGGTAAACTTTGTATATATATTTTTCAAATTACATTTTGTTGGAAAGACACGATCATTAATCAAATGCCTTTCTTCCAGATTAAGAGACTGATCAGGAAGTTTGTTACAAAGCAAGAAACAATCAACCTGGTTGTGGTGCCATGCAATGTTGACATCGCGACCACAGAAGCATTGCAGATGGCTCAGGCGGAGGACCCTGAGGGCGAAAGAACTTTAGGTGTGCATTACTTATTGCATTTCAATGCTATACATCAGTAAATCCATAGGTTACCATGCATATTGTGATTATATTTTTTACTTCACTACAGGTATCTTAACAAAGCCGGATCTGGTGGATAAGGGCACTGAAGAGACAGTGGTAGACATTGTGCACAATGAGGTCATTCATCTTACCAAAGGCTACATGATTGTAAGATGCAGGGGGCAAAAGGAGATTATAGATCAGGTCACTCTTAATGAGGCCACAGCAACAGAGAATGCCTTCTTTAAAGACCATCCTCATTTCAGGTAGGTAAATTGTCTGAACGAATGGTTTAATGTCAAACTTTTAATATACAAATACATATATCAAACAGCATAGTATTTACTGAGAACCTTTATGTGAGCAGCATGGCTAATGTTTGTTTCTCTTTGTGATCATTCGCTTGATGCAATCATACGCTCTTTGCAATCATACGCTTGTTTGGACAACTGTACTTAGTAAATCAGGTAGTGTATGTGACCATGCAATCATAAGTGCAAACAGATTAGTACCTGTTATTTGAGATTTTAGTAAATCTGTGCTTTTATAGAACGCATGATGTATATATTCCATTTTTCCTCAGCAAACTCTATGAAGAAGGTTTTGCTACTATTCCCAAGTTGGCTGAGAAACTAACAATTGAATTGGTTCATCACATTCAGGTGAAATAATTCATTTTAACACAAGAGAACTACAGGATTTTTAGACTTATAATAAACAGCTAATTTTCATAATTGCTGTTTAGAAATCCCTGCCTCGTTTAGAAGAGCAAATTGAGGCAAAGCTCACTGAAACACAGAGGGAATTGGAGGCATATGGCAACGGACCCCCATCAGATCCTGCAGAAAGACTGAGTTTTCTCATTGATGTGAGTACAGCCTTGAAATCTACTATATCAAAGTATGGATATTTAGTAAAGGGTCATACTGATATCTCAGAGTCACTGAAATCTTTCACATCTTATCATTATACTTAGAAAGTTACAGCTTTCACTCATGATATGTTCAGCCTGACCTCTGGGGAAGAATTAAAGTGTGCTTCAGCTCTACTGATTTTTCCAGAACTTCGGGAAGAATTTGCTAAATGGAATAACTACTTAAATCATTCAGGACGTTCCTGTGAGTGAAGCTTATACTTGTTATCTCCTGATTGTACTCTTGCTTTTGGCCAATGTGCTATGCTATTATTTTGCTTAAAATGCTTTATAATTTTCACATCTGATGCATTCTGTTTTTAAGGCATCCAGTTGCAATCAATAAATTACCAGCCTAAATTGCTAAAGTAATGACTTTAATTCTCACAAAAAAGCACTTTTAGAAGCCAAATGCATAACTAAGTTGTGGAACTGAATTTATTTTTCTGACAATGTTCAAAAACTCTGTGCAGTCAAGAAGAAGATTGAGAAAGAAGTTGATAACTATGAAGCCAAATATCGGGGAAGAGAGCTTCCAGGATTCATCAATTACAAGACCTTTGAGGGGCTTGTCAGGGAACAGATCAAGCTGTTGGAGGAACCTGCATTAAAGACACTGAAGACTGTCTCTGGTTTGTGTTGTTTTCTTTTTCAAATCTATTTATGCAGTTTTCAGTCTCTTTCTGATTGTTGCTATTATACTATATACATAAGTTATTCCGACTGTACTGTTCTACTTGAGGATACTCTCATAATGCACTACATGACCAAAGTACAGTATGTGGACACCTGCACATTAATCATTAACATCTTGGGGATATACACAACCATTGACAATTTTCACATGGGCCTCACTTTGTGCCTGGGCTCTTGGTCATGCTGAAAACCAGACCAAGTATTGTCAAGAAAACCAGGACCAGGAAATACCAAACCCAATGAACTTTCCAGTTGGAACAATGCATTTATATGTAGTTTTGTTGCCTAGTGGATACATTTCAAAGATTACATTGAAAGGCAACCCATGAACTTAACATTCTCTCCTTGAGTAAGGCATGCAACCCAAAGTTGCTTCAGTTGGATTATCCTTCTACTAAAGGAACTGTAAATTAGTGATCAGGGGTCTCATTTATAAAACGGTGCGTAGGATCCTTACTAAAAGTGTACATGCGCCCGAATGCCAAAAATGGCGTACGAAAACAAATATTCAGACTTATAAAACCGTGCGTACGCCAGCCCAGAACCTGTGCAGAATTCACTTTATAAATCTCAGTCAACGGGATATTGTGCACATATGCGTCTCCTCCCCGAAATAACCATACATGGAACTTACAACGCCTAGTTTTACTATGCATATCCTCATCTGCATATTATTTTGCATATCAATTTTTATTCATCTACGTGATAACATGTTTAATGGTACAAGACATTAGGAACATATGAAATACGGATGTGCCGTCACATTACATTAATAAAAATTATCTGTTTTTAATAGTTTATAATTTTAACTTTTAATTTAAAATAATTCAAAATAATTTTAATGGCCAAATAGTATTTTTAATTGATTTAGATTTTTAATGGAAACAGATAGACCTTGTTGTGCATTATTTGCACACAACAATCTTGCACAATTGTGCATTATTTTCTCAGACAATCTGCTATGATAAGCAAATCTCTGTAGTTAAAACATTAAAACACAGCATGCCAGAGGAAAAGTGTCCTAAAGCATTGCATCCACAACAAATATTTATATTTACTGAATATACATTTTTTTTGTAACTTCTCAGTAATGATTTCATGTAGTTTAAGTGTTTAACTCCATTAATGAGAATGGCATATTTAATCTAAATGTTTATATCAGAAGTAGTCTAAAACATAGTTTAAATCATTATTTTATTTATTTAAACTGTTATTGTGAACATGCACTGTATTTATGATTAGGACGATATGAAGATTTACGGTTTTACTTTATCTGCCGATGCGTCAGTTTTACTAACGGCCCAACGCGCTCGCTGGCGCGGACATTTAAGAAGGGGTGGATATTTGCTTCAAGTGATGGGCTTGGTTAGCCTGGATGCCAGCCCGAACTCCGCCCACAACATTTTTTGGTCGGGAAGTTCGGTCTGGACTCGATCCATTGAGGAGTAATTATGATCAGCCAAAAAATGGTCGGACCAATCAAATTGCCAGGGCGGGCTTTATACGATGATGGACAGATAATCCATCCAATAACGTAATCATCACGTCCTCAAACGTATTTCTTTCAAAAATGCTTTTCGTGTTTGCATGCAAGTAGGCCTATTCTGCGAATCCTTAAGTTATTTTTGCAACACCGGCAAAGATCGTTAACACTCATTATTTTTTTCATACTTTTTCCAGAATGCATGCAGTTGAGTTCTGTTGATAACTATGCGTTGCTCAACATACGTCACTTACTGCGTTCCTCTGATTGGTTGTCGGTCTATCCAATTGAGTGCAGAGTTGTTGTTTTTCCTGGTTCGGTTAAGACACGCCTCATAATCAAAGCCCTATGGAGCAATCTCAGACTCATGTTCTGACTAGAATATGAGTATGACGAAGTCAGGCTAGGGCTTGGTGAGTGAAATTATATTTGTATTATATTTCTGTATATGTATAAATTTCTTTAGATTTTCTGTCTAAAAGTGACCAAAAAGACATTTAACTCTAGCTCACCATCGGTGTCGCCAAACTGCTCCATCTCCAAAACGTTCGTACGCATTGGTCAGAGTTTGCGTGCAGGACTGCGGGTTCTCAATTTTTCCCGTCAAGTTTGTTTTTATAATCAACTTATGCGTCGAAAGTGGCGTACGCCTCTTTAAGGGCCTGTTTTGTGCATACGCAACGGTTATAAATGAGGCCCCAGTGCAGTTGTTTGTGGCTTGTGGGAAAACTGTTTTCATTGGATAATCAACATTGAAAGTGAACGTTTGCTAAAGCAGTTGTGCCAACAGTGTGTTTGTGTTAAAATAGATGTGGTTAGAAAGAGGTTCATCCAGCTGGCCCAGTGCAGCTTTATTGGCTTCCCTAATCTTCTGAAAATAGCAAAGGTACTTTTTTTTTCCAAGTGTTGATGATGCTAATAAATTCCACAGAATTACAAGTCACATTAATTTTCAATGTTCAATTATGCCTTTAAATCAAAATACAGATTTGAAGAAATTGTGCTCTTGTTTCATTTTTCAACTAATCTTTTAAATACTTTCTTAGACTAAGATCGAAGCCATCAAGCAGGAGAAAGAATCCTTTGCAGAATCCATGCTGAGGACCCAATTCAAGATGGAGCTCATTGTTTACAGTCAAGATGGCTCATACAGCCAGAGCTTGCAGCATGCAAAGGAGATAATGGAAGAGATGGAAAATAACAAGCCCACTAAAAAGATGACTTATGTGCGTGTAGAAGTTAGCCCAGGCAGTCATGCCACCTTGCGAGAGATGAGGTTGCACCTAGAGTCCTACTTCACAGTGAGTGTGCCAACTAAAGCTTTATGTGCCATCAGAGGAATCTCAAACTGTACTGTATATCTGAGATGCTGTCTTATCTCACCAGATTGCAAGTAAGCGTCTAGCCGACCAGATCCCAATGGTGATCCGCTATATGTTGCTCCAGGAAGCCGCTTTGGAGCTGCAAAGGAACATGTTGCAGTTGCTGCATGATAAAGATGGTGTGGACAACCTGCTTAAAGAAGACTTTGACATTGGATTAAAGCGGGAGAGCTTATTGAGTCGCCAGAAACGTTTGATGAAAGCACGCAGCCTCCTGGTTACCTATTAGAATTCACTTCATAATATAGTCGATTGCAACAGTTTTAATGCAACAAAATTAACTTTTAATATAGCTATTTGTAAAGCTACTTTTAGCCTCTGAAGTGCCTCTTTATGCAAAATTATTGTACTTGCCATTGTCAAGTTGTGTACTACTTTTGGGTCAAGCACAGTACATTGTAGTGTCTTAGAGTATCTACTGGTGAAAAAAACGAAGTGTCATGGCCCTTCAAAATTCCATAATTATAATGGCTATCGTAAGTGGAGTTTAATGTAATTGTAGATTTGTTGAACTTTTACAACCAAAATGTCAGAAACAGTATACAGTACTTGTAGAATATTGCTAACTAAATTCTTAAGCTGGAATATTGCAACATATATTATTTTAAATACTATTATTCTTCCTATTTAATAGCAGTACTAGAGTTTAAAGTGGTTGTCCACAGCTCAATTATCTTTATTAAAGCAGTTTACCCAAAAATTAAAACTCCATCACAGAAGAAAAAGTAATGCAGTTTTGGAACAAAATGAGAATGAGTAAATAATGACAAAGACCCACTGATTACAACATGCTAGATAAAAAGATCCTTCAGATTCATAAATTGATACCACATTTCTCATTTATTAGTGAATCATAAACTTGTCTTCTTTCATTGCAATGAATGAAACTTAAACAATCCTAAATGACTGGACCACTACATTCCTTCTCTGGAGAACAACTAAACCATAGGCAAATGTTAACAGGGGTCAGTGCGGCACATACCACTGTACAGCAATAAAGATTATGCTCATTTTCTCTGTTTTGATTTGCACCTGACACGGGAAGGCATTTTTAACCACAGCGTTGTAGAGTATGTGGATGAATCATATTCTGGATAACTAAAATCCTAAGAGCCTTCAAAGGCCGGGAAGCTTCCACCAGCGTCCTCCCCCCAGGACTCAAAATTAACACACACACACACACAGACATTCCACCAAGCACATCCCCCAGGAATGTGCGACAGGAAGTGAATGCTACAGAGAAAAGAAACTTCTCTTTTTAAAAGACATTTTAAACAGAAATATTCAATGTGTTTTATGTGTTTGTTTGTTCATGTTACATTGAAATAACTGAGTTTACCATTATGTATTTTTTTTTTCCATGTAACTGCGTATTCCCTTGATTCCTGGAGAAGGAAAAATGAAACCTTTTTAACTCTAATATATATATGTATATATATATATATATATCCTATGCATAACTTTGTGATACATGTTCATCTCATGGACACGCACACACATACACAAACCTCTAACGTCATCATATAAGGACTTTATTGAGATATATTTTGATATGCTTATATGTGTGTCTGTTACCCAGATTCCCTGGTTATCTGCGACCGTACTGTAGTCCTAAAATAACTACAAATGCTTGGAAAGTATGCCTTTTTATGTATAACTTTACAGTATTATCCAACTTATGTTGTTCTTCATATCTTTAGAATCCTCTTGATCTGACCAAACCATATCTGTATGTGTACAAACCATAGGATGTGTGTTACGATGTTTTATCATCTCTGGAGTAAAATTGAACGCATTTTACGTCACCGTCATAAAACATGCAAAGTCGATCTGACAAGACAAAGAGAAATCTTCCGCGGGAACTTTCCTCCCAGCTGATTGGCGCAGTCTTCCAAAAGAAGGCGTGAACCGAAATGTTTTTAAAGAGGCGCGGAGCTCCTCCTTTTTTCTTCCTGATCCTAGTCATCATCATGTAACGTCTCGCCTCCGGCGAGCTCATCGCCGTTCTTTTATTTTGTTTCTAGTTTAGTTTGTGTTTTAAGTCTTAAGATAAGTCCCCGGGTTTAATTCCGATCGACGAGTGAAAAGAACCCCGCGTGACATACCTCTTCAGCAAATCCAACTACAAGGGAAACTGCAACAAACTCTCTCTCTCTGAAGAAGAAGCACGCGCACGTAACCACGTGACGCGTCGTACTGAGAGATGCCCACGCTCTTGCTTCGCCCGTCGTTACTGCTGCATCATGTAACCCGATCCCGTGGGCTCCTTCGGAGACCCGATCCGATCTTTATATCTTTCCTTTGTAAGGCAAAGTTTTGTTTTCCATAGTCGAATCTGTTTACTTCCACGGAGTGAAACAAACGTAGCCGAGCTACTTTCATTGGTAATGCTACTCAAAGACTTTAAACCCCCGCGCAACACGAGCGCCCAGAAACAACACGTGACGCTTACACACACAAAGAACTCCGCTCACGCACGCGGCCGGGACAGGCCTTCAGGAATGCGACAACACAGCGAGACCCATAACTTGTGCAAGTATCTCTTTATAACGCTTCTAAGGAGCATTAAGATGATGTTTCGTGTTGTAATCAGAAAGGTGAATGTCTTAGGAGAAAGTATGCCAATGTTCTCTCTCTCTCACTCTCCCTCTCCCTCTCTCTCTCTCTCTTACTCGCTATCGCGTGTAAGTTATCCATTGCCCAAACTTTACGCATTTCTCATTCATTGATGTCATATTATGTTTCGTTCGTGTTAATGTTTGTAAATACATGTATTCCTGTAAAGTAGTAAATATATCTAAGTAGACATGCCTTTATTAAATCATTATATTCACTTGACTGATGGACTTCCTCTTTGCTCAATTTCGAGGCTCTTAAGTGCCAAAGATCTTGCTACGAACTTTATAACTTAAAGATAGCTTTACATATTTGCTTATAGGGCAGAAAACCCAATTCTTCTGGCCAGAGAATTGCGTTTCCTGCAATCCTATAAAGTAAGATGATATTGGGGAAAACCCCCCAATATTCTTCTGACAATTGAGCTAAATTAATTTTGCCTGATTTGTAAAACGTGATCTGTGTAATTGACTGCAATCAACTTGTTAAAATGAAAGGATTGCAGGTATACATCCAGGTAAAATGACATTCTCCTTTAGAGGGAGATTTATTAACATGTAAGACTGATCTAATCCAAACATGTATGAATAATTATTAATTACCAATTATTAATTATGATATGCAAATTCCCCATGGATTAGACCCGCCTAAAGTCTTTACAGCGTGGTTAAAAATCAAAAACTAAATAGCTACAATAAAAAGATGATTGATGGCATAAACATTCATTACATATATACATTTGTACAATGTTTGTCAAACAAAGACAGATAGGACAAATATCTCTGTGCCACAAAGCAAGCTATTGGAAGAAGCCAGACACTACTTGTCTGTGTGGGATTTAAGCTTCCTCTCCCAAAGTTTCTGATGGTCTGAGAATCCCTGCTTTCCTTTGTTGAAGGAATTGGGTCCAGCTGATGTGGGCGTTTCTCTGAAAATCAAAAGGTTGTCAACAGTACTGTATTTTACAGTACAGTACTATAACTTATATATATATATATATATATATATATATATATATATATATATTATATATATATATATATATACCGTTCAAAAGTTTGGAGTCGGTAAGAGATTTAATGTGTTTAAAAGAAGTCTCTTCTGCTTACCAAGGCTGTGTTTATTTGATTAAAAATACAGAAAAAACAGTAATATTGTGAAATATTATTCTAATGTAAATCAGCTGTTTTCTATGTGAATATATAGTAAAGTGTAATTTATTCCTTTGATCAAAGCTGAATTTTCAGCATCATTACTCCAGTCTTCAGTGTCACATGATCCTTCAGAAATCACTATTATATGATGATCAAGAAACATTTATGATTATTATCACAGTTGAAAACAGTTTTGCTGCTTCATATTTTTGTCCAAACCGTGATTCATTTTTTTCAGGATTATTTGAAAGTTCAAGAGAAAAGCATTCAATTAAAAAATAAATATTTTGCATTATTATAAATGTCTTTACTGTCACTTTTGATCAATTTAATGAGTCCTTTCTGAAGAAAAGTATTCATTTCTTTAAAACAAAAAGAAAAATCGTATTGACCCCAAACTTTTGAACGGTAGTGTATATATATGATAATTTATAAGTGATATATAATTGTTAATGAGAGATGGAAGTGAAAAACGCTGTATATTCAGATGTGCATAATTAATAAACGGGTTCTTTTACAGGTAAAAAGGGCCAAAAAAAAAAGATTTAACTCACAGTGAAAAGTAAAAAATTATTAAATGCCTATGAGAAGGATGAAATACTACAGAAAATTTAAAAATAAGATGAGACCATTGGACAGCAAAATGCTCATTGGGACAGCAGGGTCACAAAAACAGGTTGAGAAGAAAATATATTAACTGCAAAAGACTATTATATTATTAGTTAAGACAAAATTAATAGTTAAGATTGATGTGGTTTGGAATTGGTCAAATTTGCTAAAAAAAAAAGTATGATCAGAATATCTAACTTGCCTAATAATTATATAAAAATGAAACATTAGTACTGTCAATACGGTAAATATGTAAGAAACAAATTTAACGAGCACAATGCATTTGTGGGTATTTTTGTGGCCTAGTTGATAAATATGAAAGATTACATTGAAAGGCAACCCATGAACCAATTGAACTTTTAAAATTATTCCGTTGCTTAAAACTGAGATACTTTTTTGACAAAAACCCAACAACCCCTGTAATGCAAAGAATCTACACTCCTTTTAAAAAAAAGAGCACCTTTTGCCCGCCAACATCAAGTGCTCTTATCAATACTTTTGTGAAACTGGTTGAGAGGGATGTTGATAATCTTCTTTGTCAAAAAATATATTGTGTGTCCAACTGTACCAAAGGTGAACCACAAGCCCTTGCAGAAAATGAGCAAGGTCAACGTCAAGCCTGCAGGGCGGTATTAATTCTAATGTCCAGGGAATTGTATGATCAAGAAGTACTACGTCAAATTAATAATGATGATTTCTATGCAAATATGCAGTGAGTGAGGCCAATTCAATGTTTTACCAAGCCTACTCTATGTTTTACCTAAAGTACATAAGACACTTTTATCATCCTCTGGGACGTCCAATTGTAAGTTGTATAGAATCTCTCACAGAACCTCTATCAATTTCCATTGACCATCATCTTTTTTGCTAACCAGATTTCATATTTGAGAGACACAAGTGACTTTAATGATCAGCTCAAATCAGTCAAGGTGGACAAAAAGATCAAATTAGTGACTTTGGGTGTAGTTAGTCTAAACACCAATATTCCACATTCCATGGGCCTGACAGCGATGAGACATTTTATGGATTCAAGAAGTGACCCTACACCTCCTAGTCAATTTCTTGTTGACATGGCAGAACTTGAATTGACCAAGAACTACATGTATAATAAGGAGTTTTAATTGCACATTAATAGTACAGCAAGTTTTGAAAAAAATAAATCAGCTATTTGGATACTTACTGTATGTCAACGATAATACTTTATTTACAGAAAACCCATGGACAGTAACAGTATTCTTCACGCTAAAAGCTTTCATCATATCCCTCTGAAGAAAGATCTGCCCTACAGCCAATTTCTTCGAATCAAGAGAATTTGTATGGACATTGACGATATTTGAGGTGGAGTGTGACAAGATGTAAAAGCAGTTCCTTCTAAGAGGATATCCTTAAATATGGCTCAAACAAGCATTGTTTGTCACTTAGTTGATGTAACTTTTCAATCGAAGAAATCTCACAGATCGTCTCACATGCCCTATACTGTCCACAGTCAGACAATAAAGTCCATCATTAATAAACATGCGCATCTTCTGAAAATGGATGACATTGGAAATAAAATATTCAAGGAGCCTCCCCCTTTTTCACACTATAGGGGATGAAATATAAGAGATTATCTGGTCAATTTGGATACTTTCATTAAGGAGAACAAACACTTTGTTGACTTTGGACCACTCTACTGGCTTTTTTTTATGCAAGATATGCTCAGCTTGTGATGCCATCAAAACTGATTCATTTATGAGCACCGCCATATAAAATCAACATATAGAAAACATAAAATCAGAGAGACTATCACTTGCTCATCGTCTTTTGTCATTTATCTTATCACATGTTCTTGCGATATACTGGTAAATATATACTGGTAAGTTCTTACCTACAATATTTTGGAAAGAACAACCACCAATTAAAGATTCACATTAATGAGTACAGGAGTTCTAAGAAGGACAGATATCCATTATCTTGTGGCCAGACATTTTGCAGATGCTGGTCACAAGCTTACTGACATGAGATATTGTGGCATTCATGATTTCCACTACACGAGAGTAGATGTTAAAACTTCATGCTGATTTGTACTCGGCTTTCGCCAAAATAAGCAAAACTAAGACGTAGCTTTACGGTACTATGCTTCTCCATCCATTTACGCTTCTTTCCATGTGGTGGTGTGACTCCCCTTCTGTCCGGCATTAACGGCTGCAGTGTACTTGGCGCGTCAGCACACACGATGGCTGCAACTACAGGATCAGCACGACAACCGTCTGGATTGAGCCGAGTAGGGGACATCTCTAGGGTCTTCAAGTGGGCACCTTCCGTCCTCAGTGTTTCGTCGACTAGCCCACAACACCTCAAGAGGGCTCGACAGTGACTCTGGCGTCCCAGAGTCACCCCCCTCCGTCCCTCACTCAACTCAGCCCAGCTTACTGACCTCTACATCCCTCCTGCTGCTGAGACCTAACCACAATCTCACGATCTCTCCGCAACCCAACCATACGCGCCAACCCGTTTGACTAAGGCTGTCGAGCCCCACTGGTGCGTTATAAAGCAGTTTCAGTGGCAATGGTTCCGTATGGCACACCACCTACCGCAAAACACAATATCTGCCCAACCACCCGTCATTCACGCAATATCCACAGGAACGTATACGTATACGTATTCGTATAATTCTTGAAAACTTGAAGAATCTGTTGGTTTATTTGTACAATACAAATAAACCAACAGACTCTTCAAGTTTTCAAGAATTATACGAAACCGTAGCGTGACGGCCTGTACACAGCCAGCTAGAATCTTTCCGTCTCAACCACAGCCAGTTGCTATGGCCGCTGAATCCGACGTCTCTTTTAGGAACCGGGTTGTAGAGTGTGCCACAAAACCTCGACAACCCACTTCCACTGGATAAACCTGGACTCTCCATCCTCACTGTTCTCCTTCAGTGGCCATAGACCGTCTAGCTCAAGAAAAGATGGTGACTGACAAAAAACTGTTACAATGTGAAGTGGATTTATATATAGATTGTGTTTATCCAAAGGGATTGAATGAAGAACTTCAGTTGTCATGTTTCTAATGAATTATACCTTCTTGTCCAAAGTACAGCAATCGTTCTCTAATATGATGTAAACTATTACCCATATCATGATGTTTACAACATTTTTGTATTGTGATACTTTTTTGGGGGGCTTATTTATATGGACTGTGTAATTCAACAATGTGAATTTGAATTGTATGACTTTTTTTCAAAATTTATTATTATTATTTTTTATTTAATTTAATCATATTTTTTCTTTTTTCAATCTAATCTAATATATATATATATATATATATATATATATATATATATATATATATATATATATATATATATATATATATATATATATATATTTTTTTTTTTTTTTTTTTTTTTATGTAACTTTATAAAATAAGATAGATCCTACACTTATCATTGTAAGCTTGGGATTGATAAAGGTCACATGTGAACGAAACGTTTGACCTTTCTTCCGTAAAGCATCGATTTTATCTCGCCTTTTTGATGACTCGTCTTTGGTGGAGTGTGCGGACTCTCTTGAAGTGCAACCCATGAACTTAACATTTGCTCCTTGAGTAAGACATGCAACCCAAGATTGCTTCAAGTGGATTTCCCTTCTATTAAAGGAACTGTAAATTAGTAATCAGTGCAGTTGTCTGCAGCATGTAGCAAAACTGGATTCGTTGGATAATCAACCTTGGAAGTGAAAGTTTGCAAAAGCAGTTGTACAAACAGTGTGTTTGTGTTAAAATAGATGTTGTTCGAAAGATGTTCATCCAGCTGGCCCAGTGCAGGTTATTTCAGATCTTCCCTAATCTTCTGAAAATAGCAAAGGTACTTTTTTTCAAATGTTTACGTCATTTTTATGGGCTTTTCTTTTAATTATGCATGTTGATGATGCTAATAAATTCCACAGAATTACAAGTCGCATTACTTTTCAATGTTCAATTATCCCTTTGAATCACAATACAACTGTAAAGAAACTGTGTTCTTGTTACATTTTTTTCAGTAGATCTTTTATATACTTTCTTAGACTAAGATCAAAGCCATCAAGCAGGAGAAATAATCCTAGGCAGAATCCATGCTGAGACCCAATTCAAGATGGAGCTCATTGTTTACGGTCAAGATGGCACATACAGCCAGAGTCTGCAACATGCAAATGATAAAATGGAGGAGATGAAAACCTATAAAAATACAAATTATGTGTTTGTAGACGTTTCGAAGCTTCAGGTAGTGTGTTTTAAAAAAAAGGGGGGGGGGGGGGGGGCGTATTTATCATACTAAGTTTGACATCTGAGCCATTTTTTCAGTGCCAGCTTAAAACCCACTAAACTTCTAGTCATCTTTAGATTTCCTGGCAACCTGGGCCCGTATTCCTAAAGAATCTTAATGCAAAAAGTAGCTCCTAGTGAGACAATTCTAAGAAAATTCTTAGAAATGTGGGCGTTTACTCTTAAAATTAAAGAAAAAAATCCTAGTAAAGAAAAAAGTAATTCAGAAAGCATCTTAACCCTTAAAAAAGGTCTTAAGGTCAAAATTGTTAGGAGCACGGACAAGGACTTTTAAGAGGCTTAAGAGTTTCTTTAGCAGAGGAGAAAATGGCAGAAAGACGAAGAGGGAGAAGAAATGTGTTGCAGACAATAGATGACAGTGAGTTTGGTACATTAAAACCAAGGGGGTAATCCATCAGCCGCCATTGTAGCTGGCTATCACCTGCTGTTAGCATCCCATTGACTCCCATTCATTTTGGCGTCACTTTGACAGCGAATAACTTTACATCTGAGGCGTTTAAAGACTCCATTTGTCCATTATTTATTTCTAAAGAAACACGACAATGTATAAAAGGCTCCATTACTTTGTATCTTACGTTATGGCCCCGTAGAAGCCGTTTTTGTAAAAATAGGCTAACGATTGCGTCATAACACGCGACTCTCTGTCGCGCAGAAGAGACATTCACCGTAAAGACAGAAGTAGAAGCTCGCGCGCAATCGGGGGGACGTGGAGGCATAAAGTCAAGGGAGAAGCCCATAGAGAGTCATAAAGTTGCTCCTGCTGCGAGCTCATGAACAGCTAATACTCACGATCTCCGGCTCTGCAAGATTCGGAAGGGAATGATTCAGATTCCTCATGGCACCGCTACTAGAAGACGTACAACTGTCAGTCAGGTTGCTCACGTCGTCAAGCTCAGTTTGATCATGCGCAGTACGCTTGGCTATCAGGAAGTAAGTGCCCATGTTGGGCTTCAACTCTCTCCGTTGAAATCAACGGGGTCGCTGTGTCCATTTCTTTTACTGTCTATGATTAAAACCAACATTCAAACCACTTAAATAGACACACCAGTAATCAGTGTAATTGGAAAGAGTGGAACAATTTTTTATCATTATAAGCCAAACAAATACCTTATAGGAAATAAACAGCATTGTAAATAAAAAAGGATTTATATACCCATATAGATATATACTGTGTGTGTGTGTGTGTGTGTGTGTGTGTGTGTGTGTGTGTGTGTGTGTGTGTGTGTGTGTGTGTGTGTGTGTGTGTGTGTGTGTGTGTGTGTGTGTGTGTGTGAAAACGGTCAAATAGGAAAAATTACGCATGTAATTTCAAAGTGAAGGCTTAAAATAGACCATACAGGTGAAACTCAAAAAATTTGAATATCGTGCAAAAGTTATTATTTTGATGATTAACTACAGGTTATGAAAACCCCAACATTCAAAATCTCAGAAAATTAGAATGTTACATGAAATAAAAAAAAATTGAAATAATTTTAAACATTCCACATCTTTGGAATTCTCTCCCACCTCACTGACCGTCACTGTGAAAGTGATTTCACCAAGTACCACATGATCCAGGATCAACATCTTTGTTGATCCTGGATCAACTTTCCAATCAACCAATCAGATTTGAGGGACAAGTTTACTGTTTATGTCAAGTTTAGGCTTAGAACCAGGATGAAATACTTAAACATCAGTGTTATTCACCTTTGATTACCCTCTGATTTTAGGGAAAAGTTATGGGTAGTGTTACGTTCTACGTGGGGTTTGTTTTTGTTTCCACTAGTCTGTGCACGCTGATATACTTCGCACGTGTTGATAGTATGCTCATTATCCTTTTCTGTTTTTAGCTCACTCTCGGCTCGCAGGCTGTTGTGACTGGCCTAGCGGGACGTCGCTCATCGTTGGGGCGGAGCCTGGGAGCCAATCAGAGTTGCCCAGCCGGGTTCAAAAGGATGGCGTTTTCATTCATTCGCTATCTGTCTCGGAAGCGGCCATGAGCTCAAGTAGCGTTGTGAGATTACTAAAACTGTGAATTGAGATTCAGACGGTGATTGACTGACTATTAAGTGGAATGAGTTGGGTGCTGTTTGCTCTGTATCTTAGTGTTTATGTTTCAGTTTGAGCGATCGATGTATCAATGTGTATCCCAGTTTGACGCTGTGGGTTCCCATAATTCTATTCTCTGGGAAAGAGAACGACAGGTCAGTATGCCGCGGTATACATGCCCGTAGTGTTTACCTGTTAAATACACTAGGTTAGGAGTGAGCGCCACTCTGTGTATGTTTTGTTTTGGTAGATAATTTATTTAGGTGCCGCATGCACTGAAGATTTCGGTTTCCTTTTCACCTTTTCCTTTGGTTAGGTTTAGGTTTAGTATAAGGATTGTTTTGTTTATATTCTGTTTTTTTCTTTGGCGCCACTGTTTGGTTCTCTTTCCTATTATTTGAACATTATTTTTATATTTAAACATTGTAAATAGCGCACCCATGTTTTCTTCCGAACTGGAACTAGTGGCTTCGGCTTTGTGAAAATAAAAATCCAGTTTGTCTTTTCAAGTTGAGTCTGTCATGGTTCTTTTCCACCGTACTCATCCATCAGCAGTATTAATAAAATAAGTGTTGCGTAACATCTCCTAGACTCTAAAAAGATCGTAACATTTAATGGGGGCTCGTCCGAGATCCTTTAGATTCTTATTATTTCCCGAGTTATATCTACTGCTGGTGTGAGTGGTGGAATGATCATGTTCAGTACTTTCCTTGTATAGTGTTGATATGCGCAGGGACTAACGGATGGGTTGGTTGATTGTTTGGTCAGTGTTAGTGATTTTGGTAGAATCAAGTATGTCTGATTTTGATTTAGACACCTTTGTGAGAGCACCTACAGTGGAGCAGTTGGATAAATGTAGGAAGGATGATTTGCTGAGTATCGCTGCTCATTTTCAGATTGCTGTTTCGAAGCAGCGGCTTAAAAAAGAGATTAGGTCTACTGTATCCCAAAGGTTGGTGGAACTAGGTGTTTTAGTGTTGCCTGCTGCAGCTGTTAGCGAAGTTTTCACTGGTGCTGACAGTCACCCTGAGGAGGAGGAGCAGAGCGAGACGGCTGAGATGGAGGGTTCTGAAGTCAAATCCGTCTTGCCGCCCTTCGATCCTTTTTCGCCGCACTCGGAGTTTTCAGGTGGTGATGCGCGACTGAAAGTTCGCATAGCGCGACTCCAGATGGAGGCTCGTGAACGGGCAGAGATACGTCGAGCGGATGTGGAGTTTCGACTTGAAGTCCGCAGACTCGAAATCGAGGCGGACACGCAGGTTAAGCTCCGTGAACTTGAATTGAATGCAGCTAAATTGACACCTGTTCCAGTTGTGCAACCCTTACCAGCCGCTGATGCTTCGGCAAGGACTGGCTCGGGGGCAACCAACTTTGAGGTCAGTAGACACATTTCTCTTGTGCCGCAGTTTCGTGAGACAGAAGTTGACGCATATTTTAGCGTATTTGAGCGGATTGCTTCCACACTTCAGTGGCCTAAAGAGGTCTGGCCTCTGCTTTTACAGTGCAAGTTAACGGGTAAGGCTCAAGATGTTTGTGCTACGTTGTCCTTAGAGGATAGCGTAAATTATGAGGTAGTAAAAGTGGCAATTTTGCGCGCATACGAGCTGGTGCCAGAAGCGTACAGACAACAGTTTAGGGGTCATAAGAAAAAGGCTGGTCAGAGTTTTGTTGAGTTTGCGAGGGAAAAAGGCACTTTGTTTGACAAATGGTGTGCATCTAGTAAAGTGAATGATTTAAAAGACGTGCGGGAATTAATTCTTTTGGAAGAATTCAAGAATTGTATTCCTGAACGTGTTGTCATTTACTTGAATGAACAAAAAGTGACGTCTTTATCTCAAGCTTCTGTTCTGGCAGATGAGTTTTCGTTGACGCATAAAAATGTGTTTGTTGCTGCGCGACTTGAGAAAACTGCTGTTCAGGTGAGACCGAGTAGTCCGTCTCGACCAAAATCAGTTAATCTAAAATCAAAGGAAGATCGAGAATGTTTTTATTGTCACAAACCTGGTCATTTAATTGCCGAGTGTATTGTACTGAAACGAAAACAGTCAAGTTCTGTACCCAAGAGTGCTGGTTTTGTGAAACGGATTGATTCTAAAAAAATTGAGTGTAACGACAAGCCTGATTCTAGTTACGTACCTTTTCTGATGGAAGGGTTCATTTCCGTTGCGAAAAATTCTGAGGAACGGGTAAAAGTTCAGATGCTCCGTGATACTGGGGCCATGCAGTCCTTTATTAGTGCAGATGTACTGCCGTTCTCGGAGAAGACGTTTTGTGGCAGTCATGTTCTAGTCCAGGGCATAGAGATGGGTCTCGTTCAAGTTCCGTTGCATCAAATTCACTTAGAATCAGAACTATGCACGGGTTTTGTGAAAGTAGCTGTTCGTGAACGTTTACCTGTGAGTGGGGTACAATTTATTTTAGGCAATGATTTAGCCGGTGGGAAAATTATGCCTTTGTTGGAAGTCCTTGACAATCCAGTGATGCTCGAACAGCCTGATGAACTATCACAGTCATATCCAGAAACGTTTTCGACTTGTGTAGTGACGCGGGCTCAAGCTCGTAAAGTAGAGGCTGATGATTTGGCTTCATCTTTTATCGCACCTATTTTTATCAATGATGCTGTATCTGACGACGTCAAAACTGTTGAAAATGTGCATGTGCCAGATACTACTTGTGTAAAACTGCGCGTGACGCGCGAGAGACTTATTGCTGCTCAAAAGCAGGATGAAAGTCTCCAGAAGTATTTTGTTGCTGCTGTTTCCACAAAGAAATCTCGAGAGAGAAAAGCAGTATATTTTGTTGAGAATGACGTATTGATGCGTAAATGGCGTTCGGAGATTGCAGAGGATGCTGAATGGAGTAGTGTGTGTCAGATCGTGATTCCGTCATGTTATCGCCTGCAAGTTTTATCTTTAGCTCATGATCACGACCTGTCAGGACATCTAGGAATAAAGAAAACCTATCACCGAATTTTAAGACACTTCTTTTGGCCTAGATTAAAAACTGATGTTACACAATTTTGTCGCACTTGCCGCACCTGTCAGATCACTGGCAAGCCGAACCAAGTCATTCCGTGTGCTCCACTTGTTCCTATTCCAGCGATCGGAGAACCGTTTGAGCACGTTATTGTTGATTGTGTCGGCCCTTTGCCTAAGGCTAAGACCGGTAATCAGTTTTTATTGACCATAATGTGTACTGCAACTAGATTCCCGAGGCGATCCCATTGAGAAGGATCACAGCACCTGTCGTAACTAGAGCACTTGTTAAGTTTTTTTCTACATTTGGGTTACCAAAGGTTGTGCAGACAGATCAAGGCACTAATTTTCTTTCGAGAATCTTTTCTCAAGTGTTGTCCAGTTTAAACATTTCCCATCGGGTTGCAAGTGCATATCATGCTGAGAGCCAGGGGGCACTCGAACGTTTCCATCAAACGTTAAAGTCAATGCTCAGAAAGTACTGTATGGAAACAGGAAAAGAGTGGGATGAGGGGGTACCATTACTTTTATTTGCGGTCAGAGAAGCAGTTCAAGAAAGTCTTGGATTCAGTCCTGCCGAATTAGTATTCGGACACACTGTTAGAGGACCTTTGAAAATGCTCAAAGAGAATCTATTGTCTGTTGAGTCTAGCCCGAAAATGAACGTGCTGGATTACGTGAGTAAATTCCGTGAGCGCTTGCATCAAGCTTGTTCTGTGGCCAGAGAGTCACTTGAAGTGGCTCAGGGTAAGATGAAGGGTTTTTATGACCGTAAATCTGTAGAGCGTACTTTTAGTACGGGTGATCAAGTGTTGGTGTTGCTGCCTATGGTAGGGTCCGCCTTATCAGCACAGTTCTCTGGACCATACGAGGTGGTACGTAAACTTAGTAATACTGATTATGTAATCGGAACTCCCGATAGGAAAAGGAAGACCCGTGTGTGTCACGTAAATATGATAAAGACTTTTCACAACAGGGAAGCTGTCCAGAAGGTGTCACTTGTTGAAGAAAGTATTGCTCCTATGTCATCTCCTGTGTCATCTCCTGTGTTCACTTGTGCTGCTGTCGAGATTACAGATGCGGAGGATGGAGTCGTTTTTCGTCACACTCCTCAGCAATGTGCTCGACTTAAAAATTCTGAGGTATTATCTGATCTTACATCTCATGTTTCTCATTTATCTGAACAACAAGGATGTGATATTATGCAGTTGATTGTTGATTTTCCTGCTTTGTTTAACGATGTACCTTCTCGCACTACAGTTCTGGAGCACGACATTAATGTGGGTGATGCTGCCCCAATTAAACAGCATGCGTACCGTGTAAATGCAGCAAAAAGAGAAGTGATGCGGAAAGAGGTTGAGTATTTAGTAGAGCATGGACTTGCTCGGCTCAGTTGTAGTCCCTGGAGCTCTCCATGCTTATTAGTGCCGAAAAGTGATGACACGGCGCGATTTTGTACTGATTATCGAAAAATAAATGCGGTGACGGTGCCCGACTGTTTTCCTTTACCGCGCATGGAAGATTGCGTCGATAATCTCGGTTCAGCCCGATATGTCAGTAAGCTAGACTTGCTGAAGGGCTATTGGCAGGTTCCTCTTACGAGGCGTGCTTCTGACATTTCCGCCTTTGTCACCCCTGATAGTTTTCTCCAATACTCAGTAATGGCTTTCGGCATGCGTAACGCTCCGGCCACTTTTCAGCGGCTTATTAACATCGTGTTGTCTGGAGTACCCAAGTGCAATGCCTACTTAGATGATTTAGTAGTTTACTCAAGCGGTTGGACAGAACACATTTCAACATTGCGAACCGTTTTTGAGCGTTTGGAGAAAGCCTCGTTGACTTTAAACTTAGCCAAATGTGAGTTTGGGCAGGCCACTATTACGTATCTCGGCAAGGAAGTGGGTCAAGGGGAGGTGCGCCCGTTGGAAGCGAAAGTTACGGCTATAGCTGAGTTTCCTGCTCCAACTACTCGACGAGAGCTCCGTCGATTTTTGGGGATGTCTGGCTATTACCGTGGCTTCTGTAAAAACTTTTCGACGATTGCACACCCATTAACTGCGCTTCTTAGTCCATCCCGTACATTCCGATGGTCTGAGGATTGTCAACATGCTTTTAATACGATCAAGGATCTTTTGTGTAATGCACCTGTTTTAGCTGCACCGAGCTACGACACTGCTTTTAAACTTGATGTAGATGCGAGTTCTGTTGGTGCTGGATCTGTATTGATTCAGACGGGTGAGGATGGAATTGATCACCCGGTCTGTTATTTCTCACGTAAGTTCAACAAACACCAGTTGAATTATTCGACAATTGAGAAGGAGGCATTAGCACTTTTAATGTCACTTCAATATTTCGATGTGTACGTCGGATCGAGTAGTATTCCAATCACCGTATTTACCGACCATAACCCTTTAGTTTTTTTATCACGTATGTATAATCAGAATCAGCGTTTGATGCGCTGGTCTCTGATTGTACAGGGTTACAACTTGGTAATTAAGCATAAAAAAGGTGTCGAGAATATAATAGCCGACGCCCTGTCTAGAGCTGCCGATGGTGGCATTTGAGCGAATGCATTTGATCAACTATTTGTTGAGTTACTCCATATAGTTGATTCTTAAGGGGGGAAGTGTTACGTTCTACGTGGGGTTTGTTTTTGTTTCCACTAGTCTGTGCACGCTGATATACTTCGCACGTGTTGATAGTATGCTCATTATCCTTTTCTGTTTTTAGCTCACTCTCGGCTCGCAGGCTGTTGTGACTGGCCTAGCGGGACGTCGCTCATCGTTGGGGCGGAGCCTGGGAGCCAATCAGAGTTGCCCAGCCGGGTTCAAAAGGATGGCGTTTTCATTCATTCGCTATCTGTCTCGGAAGCGGCCATGAGCTCAAGTAGCGTTGTGAGATTACTAAAACTGTGAATTGAGATTCAGACGGTGATTGACTGACTATTAAGTGGAATGAGTTGGGTGCTGTTTGCTCTGTATCTTAGTGTTTATGTTTCAGTTTGAGCGATCGATGTATCAATGTGTATCCCAGTTTGACGCTGTGGGTTCCCATAATTCTATTCTCTGGGAAAGAGAACGACAGGTCAGTATGCCGCGGTATACATGCCCGTAGTGTTTACCTGTTAAATACACTAGGTTAGGAGTGAGCGCCACTCTGTGTATGTTTTGTTTTGGTAGATAATTTATTTAGGTGCCGCATGCACTGAAGATTTCGGTTTCCTTTTCACCTTTTCCTTTGGTTAGGTTTAGGTTTAGTATAAGGATTGTTTTGTTTATATTCTGTTTTTTTCTTTGGCGCCACTGTTTGGTTCTCTTTCCTATTATTTGAACATTATTTTTATATTTAAACATTGTAAATAGCGCACCCATGTTTTCTTCCGAACTGGAACTAGTGGCTTCGGCTTTGTGAAAATAAAAATCCAGTTTGTCTTTTCAAGTTGAGTCTGTCATGGTTCTTTTCCACCGTACTCATCCATCAGCAGTATTAATAAAATAAGTGTTGCGTAACATCTCCTAGACTCTAAAAAGATCGTAACAGTAGGGTTAGGTTTAGGGGTAGGAATTGGGTAAGGAATACATTTTGGGACAGGAATGTTGATCCAGGACCAACAACATGTGTTGATCCAGGACCATGTCTTACTTGGCAAAATGACGGTGACCCATTCGTCACCTAGACTCTCACCTAGACACTCTTCTTCAGTTCAAATCTCAACTTTAAAACTCATCTGTTTAGATTAGTTTATTCAACATAGATTTTCATCCGGATTTCATTTTACTTCAATTTTTTGATTGTACTTATTAATTTGATTTTACAAATGATATTATTGTTGGGCTAGTATTAATGTTCTGTTTTAAATTTGCTCTGTAAGGCCTTCTTGGGTGTCTTGAAAGGCGCCCTGAAATAAAATGTATTATTATTATTATTATTAAACAGAAATGTCAGTCCTCTGAAAAGTATAATCATGCATATGTTTATAGTTATATATACTAAATATATTAGTTTCATATTTTAATTTTAATTACTGAAATACATGAAGTTTTGCACGATATTCTAATTTCACCTGAATACTTAAATCACTATTTTTTTCCTTCTTGGACAACCAACCAATCACAGTCTTCAAAAGATTGTGTCATACATAGCAATGGGGTCAACCCCGCCTCCTCACTAAGATAAAAGTTTTTGTCTTTTCCTTACTCAGAGTTGCTCTCAGAACGATCCCGAATCGCTCTTAAGCTAAGACTCCTACGTAAAAGTTTTTAAGCTAAATTAAGAGTTTTCTGAGAGGATTTTTAGATTCTTTAGGAATACGGGCCCTGTTCCACAAGCTTGTTGCTAAATACAAAAAGGACTCTTTACCTAAATTACTCTTAACTTTAGGAGGTACAAAATCCGTAGAGCTGCCCCTGGTGGAGTAACAGTGAACATCTCTCACTCTATTAAAATAATTAATTTAATATTTGGGGACAGCCCCATGCACAGTCCTATGTACCATGCACAGGTGAATCTGCGAGACTTGGTCTTCTACATTTAACCACCCTATAGTCTCAAAATGAGAAATATCAAGATGAGATCTCACGGGGAGGGTCAAAATAAGCCTTATAACCCTATTTTGAGCAGTCTAAGCCTACAGTATGTTTCAGGTGCTTTAAAACTCCATTGTACCAAGAGCGACACGCGTAATCAAAATAAGGCTGAATTAGAGCACTTGCCAGAGTTAACATTGCTTTTTTGTCCAAAAACTTTGAGATTCTGGACAAGAAACGTACTCTTTGATTTACCTTGGTAAGCACCTTTTGCGCTTGGCCCAATCCAGACAAGTGGCAGTCCAGCACACAACCCAGGTAACTAACTGAGTCCTTTACATTAATCTCACTATCTCCAACTAAAACCTTAAAACCAGGGGATCTTCTCAATTTTATTTTTGACCCAAACAGGATGGCTTCCGTTTTTCCTAAGTGAAGTGATAGCTTATTGTCTGACATCCACCTGCTGACTTTTAATAGTTCTACGCTAAGAGTTCTTTCAACTATGTTCTTATCTTTATGTGAAACCAATAATGCAGAATCGTCTGCATATAAAAAAGTTCACATGAACATACAGACTTAAGGTCATTTATATATAGAAGAAATAAAAGTGGGCCCAAGACACTCCCTTGAGGAACCCCACATTCTATATATTGTGGTTGAGACGTTCCTCCAATATCCACCACCTGCTTCCTATCCTTCAGATAAGACCTCACCCATCTGACTGCTAAGTCATTAAAACCAATGGCTTTTAATTTGCGTACGAAGATATCATGGTCAACGGTATCAAAGGCCCTTTGTAGGTCTAACATGACCATACCACAAAAATTCCCTTTATCTACCTCCCTCCTAATGTGGTCCGTTAAATACAATAAACAGGTGTCAGTGGAATGTGATTTGCGAAATCCAGACTGGAACTCATAGAGTAGGTTGTGTGATGCTAAGTATTTGTCAATCTGTTCATAAATAATTTTTTCAATTATCTTTGACAGACTACACAGAATAGAAACAGGTCTATAGTTTCCATGGTCTAATTTACTCCCTTTCTTGTAAAGTGGAATCACTCTGGCAAGCTTGAAATCATTAGGAAAATATCCTTGCTCAAGAGACATGTTTAAATATGGGTGATACATGGGGTTATAACCTCAGCATCTCTTAAGAATCTAGATGGAATATTGTCAAGGCCAGTAGCTTTTGAGCTATTTAGGTTTTTAAGCTTCTCAAGTACAACTGCCTCTGACAACTTTCAAAAGAGAAGCCGTCTGCTTTGACCTCTTGCTGAGAGTAAAAGTCAAAGATGTGACTTTCACCGTACTGCCCTGACTGGACAGGTAGTTTTTCTACCAGTTTGCTAGCAACTGATGAGAAATAGTTGTTAAAACTATCTGCCACTGTCACCTTTTCTGCTGTGACATTACTGAATGTACTGAATGTACTTAGTATAATCATTAACTAATAGTTGATGGAGACCCGATTTCGAGGGAGGACCAGATTCTTCATGACACTCGTCAAATATTTTTTAAATTAAAGAGAAGATGGTGTACTATTAGATACATTTTTCTTTTGTGTACTCTGCAGTTGGTAATTCATCGAGATATGCAGAGATTTTTATTAATTCTTTTCCTTTGTTAATTCTGCGGTTCAGGCTTGGTGTTAGTAGTCTTCTTTATTTGGTCATAGAACGATTGCTGTTGTTTTTATCTAAAAAGATACAAATAGAACAGGGTGTGTATGTAAAATAGCCTATGCAGTGACAATATTGAAATGGATAGGTGAAAATATGTGCAGAACTGAGAAAACATTTGTGGAGATAAATTGGTGCATCTCACAGTGCAAACATGTGAATGTTTACGGGATATTTTATGCAAACAACTCTCTGGTCATGATTATTTTTATAAGCTTTCATCTGAGTAGGCTATCTGTTATCAGGGAAGCATGCACAAAACATTTTTTCTTTTTTTTCTGATCAATATGGCTGCAGGTTACTATACAGGTAAATGTATGATACTGGATGACCAATGGTTAATTTTAATAAAACTCAAATTCAGAATATTACATTTTACCAAGTAAAATTGAGGATGTTAATTTTATACCAGATGTTACTATTTTTGTTAATGAACAAAAATTTAACATAGTCAATCTGCATCCTAACTCAAGCTAATACTATTGTCAACTCACTGTCAAATATGTGTAGCAGTATGAGTTTAACTCATAAACTAATCTGCGTTCTTTTGGCCAATCAGCGCCATAGCCCTTCCCATAAATACGGTAGTAGCCCTTCTGACTGTCCTCTTGCTCGCTGGCGACGGAAGTGCGTCATACTTCCGGGTCACGCACTCTGTGTTTTGCTGCTGCGCGTCTGCAGGTAAAGTAGCGACTCTGCTGTCTCTGAACCTCTTTTACTGTTATTGGCTGCCGTTATGTTTATTATGCACTGAACGATCGTAGATCTCCGGTTGGCGGGTCAGTCCATCACTCTGTTGCTCAACGCATTTACAAGCGGATGATATTGAAAGCTGCCTGTACTGTTTGTACCCGCTGAGCTGCTTCCTTCTGGGTGATACAAAACGCTGCTTGATCGGTATGTAGGATACACGGTGTAGGATTTATTTGTTTGATTTGGGGTTAATTTATTTTTCTTTATAAATAACAGGAACTGGGCTGGCTCAACTGGGGATTCTCTTCAGCCGCAGAGCATTCACTAGCTGCTGTTTTGCCTGGATGTTGTTCATCAAATGTGTCTTTTGAACACCATTTTAACCTTATTTACTGTCTGCACGCCCGTCCGGGACTATCGCTTGCCTAACGTACATATTGTGAACATTGTGTCATCAACTTTGGTTGAATGCTGCATGCCCGCCCTGGACAGCTGTAACTGTGAACGTCACTGACTGCTGTCCACCCGTTCGGCCTTCGCGGCCGCTGGCCAATCATGGCCGTTTGAATGTGCGAGCCTCTAGTCTGACGAGGGCTAGTATTTTAACTGTTTGAATGCAGCTGAAGGGGTTGGCTCTTTACTTATAATTTGGGTTAAGTGTTTATACTTTCTTTCTATTATTTCGTTTTCTTTTATTTAGTTAATTTGTATTTGTAGTTTCTTTATCAGGATTTCAGTTTATTTCGTTAGATAAACTAAACCAGTTAATACATTTATGTATCTTTTGTTTGATTGTCTCATTACTGAAATTGTTTTCCTTGGCCAAGGTTTCATTGTACTATAATTCATGTTTATTTTGTTTTTCTTTGTTTGAGAAGTGTCTGAGGGTTTATCTTATTTTCTAGTGTACTGCCTTCTGGAACCATTGCTGGTTCCGGCAGTTTGGTTACTTTGTGATTTAATATTATTTCAATTTGTTCTCTATCTGATTACATTGATCCTTATCTCCTTTTGTAGAGTGAATCCCAGCTGATTGTGTGTTTGTGTTCGCTTTTAGTTGCTGAGAGCGAAGGTGGTGGTGTTGGTGTCTGGGTGGTGGTATCCCCTTCCTGTGTGCAGTGCTGTCTACCCAGTTTTCTTTGTGTTCACTGCTGTGTTTTTTTTGTGTTTGTGTGTTCACGTGGTGACCTTCCCTGGGATCTCTTCGTGCCCTTGTGACTCTTCTCCTCCACTGGTAAGCCTCAGCAGCAAGTATGAATGTGTTTTGAATTGTATTTTAATGATTGAATAAAAATGTATTTCTTGTAAAAATTGAACCTCGTCTCTGGCTGAATTGTTTACTTACCTGTGTCCTTAATTGAATTAATAGTACTGTAATTAGGAAATAAAGAAAATCATTCTCTGGGTGAAATTCCCAGGGTGGCGTAGTCGGTGTTCTTGGGGTAGGTTCCACCTAGACTATAACCTCCTCAGTACTGTTTGCTCTCTGTAACGCCACAATTGGCGTATAGTCGGCAGGATTTACAATTTAAAGCTGAGACGTGTTCAATTTTTCTTTTTTTTCTTTCTCTTTTGTGGCCTTAGGTACATTCTAATTTGTGTGCAAGAGTGTTCACGTTTTTCTTTGTTCTGTGTCATAGGCAGAACAGCAGCTGGTGTTCTTTCTCCACCTTCCTATCTCATAACGGTTGAGTTTCCCTTTATTGGGCAGGATAAGTATGGAGGAAGAGTTACAGGAGTTGAGGGATTTAGTTGAGCAGTTAAGAGCAGACAATGAGAAGCTCAGTCAGGAGCAGGCTCCGGTCGGGCCTGGACCTAGTTCCGCACCCCCTAATGTGTTAACCGCTGCCCAGCTTACGGCTAGAGCTCCTGCAACTGAGAGATTGATTTTTATACCCTGTGATCGAAAATGTTATATTCAGGGAAAGAGATTCGGTAACTTTCTACTGTCGTGTTTTAGCCGTCATGTCTGAGAGCGTGTGTATTACTCGTTCTCGTTGAGTAGCCGTAAAGGCAGAGGACCTGTAACCAGTGCCTTACTCGTGTTTTAGCCGTCATGACTGAGAGCGTGTGTCGTTCTCGTTGAGTAGCCGTAAAGGCAGAGGACCTGTAACCAGTGCCTTACTCCTGTTTTAGCCGTCATGCCTGAGGGCTCGTGTATCACTTGTTTCTCGTGCTTTAGCCGTCATGTCTGAGAGCGTGTGTCGTTCTCGTTGAGTAGCCGTAAAGGCAGAGGACCTGTAACCAGTGCCTTACTCGTGTTTTAGCCGTCATGCCTGAGGACTCGTGTATCACTTGTTTCTCGTGGTTTAGCCATCATGTCTGAGAGCGTGTGTCGTTCTCGTTGAGTAGCCGTAAAGGCAGAGGACCTGTAACCAGTGCCTTACTCGTGTTTTAGCCGTCATGCCTGAGGACTCGTGTATCACTTGTTTCTCGTGTTTTAGCCGTCATGACTGAGAGCGTGTGTCGTTCTCGTTGAGTAGCCGTAAAGGCAGAGGACCTGTAACCAGTGCCTTACTCGTGTTTTAGCCGTCATGCCTGAGGGCTCGTGTATCACTTGTTTCTCGTGTTTTAGCCGTCATGACTGAGAGCGTGTGTCGTTCTCGTTGAGTAGCCGTAAAGGCAGAGGACCTGTAACCAGTGCCTTACTCCTGTTTTAGCCGTCATGCCTGAGGGCTCGTGTATCACTTGTTTCTCGTGCTTTAGCCGTCATGTCTGAGAGCGTGTGTCGTTCTCGTTGAGTAGCCGTAAAGGCAGAGGACCTGTAACCAGTGCCTTACTCGTGTTTTAGCCGTCATGCCTGAGGACTCGTGTATCACTTGTTTCTCGTGGTTTAGCCATCATGTCTGAGAGTGTGTAGTTCTCGTTGAGTAGCCGTAAAGGCAGAGGACCTGTAATCAGTGCCTTACTCGGGTTTTAGCAGTCGTGTTAGAGAACGTGTGCATCTCTCGTTATGTAGCTGTCAAGCCTGGGAACTTGAAAGAAGTGGTCCATCGTCGGGTCGACGATCCAAAAGGTGGGGGTAGATTGTAGCAGTATGAGTTTAACTCATAAACTAATCTGCGTTCTTTTGGCCAATCAGCGCCATAGCCCTTCCCATAAATACGGTAGTAGCCCTTCTGACTGTCCTCTTGCTCGCTGGCGACGGAAGTGCGTCATACTTCCGGGTCACGCACTCTGTGTTTTGCTGCTGCGCGTCTGCAGGTAAAGTAGCGACTCTGCTGTCTCTGAACCTCTTTTACTGTTATTGGCTGCCGTTATGTTTATTATGCACTGAACGATCGTAGATCTCCGGTTGGCGGGTCAGTCCATCACTCTGTTGCTCAACGCATTTACAAGCGGATGATATTGAAAGCTGCCTGTACTGTTTGTACCCGCTAAGCTGCTTCCTTCTGGGTGATACAAAACGCTGCTTGATCGGTATGTAGGATACACGGTGTAGGATTTATTGTTTGATTTGGGGTTAATTTATTTTTCTTTATAAATAACAGGAACTGGGCTGGCTCAACTGGGGATTCTCTTCAGCCGCAGAGCATTCACTAGCTGCTGTTTTGCCTGGATGTTGTTCATCAAATGTGTCTTTTGAACACCATTTTAACCTTATTTACTGTCTGCACGCCCGTCCGGGACTATCGCTTGCCTAACGTACATATTGTGAACATTGTGTCATCAACTTTGGTTGAATGCTGCATGCCCGCCCTGGACAGCTGTAACTGTGAACGTCACTGACTGCTGTCCACCCGTTCGGCCTTCGCGGCCGCTGGCCAATCATGGCCGTTTGAATGTGCGAGCCTCTAGTCTGACGAGGGCTAGTATTTTAACTGTTTGAATGCAGCTGAAGGGGTTGGCTCTTTACTTATAATTTGGGTTAAGTGTTTATACTTTCTTTCTATTATTTCGTTTTCTTTTATTTAGTTAATTTGTATTTGTAGTTTCTTTATCAGGATTTCAGTTTATTTCGTTAGATAAACTAAACCAGTTAATACATTTATGTATCTTTTGTTTGATTGTCTCATTACTGAAATTGTTTTCCTTGGCCAAGGTTTCATTGTACTATAATTCATGTTTATTTTGTTTTTCTTTGTTTGAGAAGTGTCTGAGGGTTTATCTTATTTTCTAGTGTACTGCCTTCTGGAACCATTGCTGGTTCCGGCAGTTTGGTTACTTTGTGATTTAATATTATTTCAATTTGTTCTCTATCTGATTACATTGATCCTTATCTCCTTTTGTAGAGTGAATCCCAGCTGATTGTGTGTTTGTGTTCGCTTTTAGTTGCTGAGAGCCGAAGGTGGTGGTGTTGGTGTCTGGGTGGTGGTATCCCCTTCCTGTGTGCAGTGCTGTCTACCCAGTTTTCTTTGTGTTCACTGCTGTGTTTTTTTTGTGTTTGTGTGTTCACGTGGTGACCTTCCCTGGGATCTCTTCGTGCCCTTGTGACTCTTCTCCTCCACTGGTAAGCCTCAGCAGCAAGTATGAATGTGTTTTGAATTGTATTTTAATGATTGAATAAAAATGTATTTCTTGTAAAAATTGAACCTCGTCTCTGGCTGAATTGTTTACTTACCTGTGTCCTTAATTGAATTAATAGTACTGTAATTAGGAAATAAAGAAAATCATTCTCTGGGTGAAATTCCCAGGGTGGCGTAGTCGGTGTTCTTGGGGTAGGTTCCACCTAGACTATAACCTCCTCAGTACTGTTTGCTCTCTGTAACGCCACATATGCTTTTTGAGACAAACATGTAATATTAATATTGCAGCCTGCACTGCAAACTGTGCTGAAGATACGTGCCATCAAAGTCTGGCAACACAAACCTGTTTCAAGACTTGAAACAATATCCCCCGTTAGCACATGCAGAAACTAAGAAATTCATTTTTCTATTAATATATTTATTTTTTTAAGGAAAAATGACAAACATTTGAATGTTCTACCTGAGATTTGTGAAATGTTCTGACAATAAAGAGTAGGCTAGTTTAAAACCATAATTAACGCTCAGGTTTCTAAAACTTTCATTTAGTAGCAAAATCCTTTAAACTTGAAAGAAATACAAATTTGACATTTATCGTGATAATTATTTTTGGCCATATTGCTCAGCCCTACTGTCATACTGAAATACTTCTGCTAATCAGTTGTGTGCCACTATTACCTATAACTGTGTCTATTAAGGCAGATTGTCTGTCATTTTCACTACTTTGAGGAAAGATGAGCATGGAGGAGTATTTGTTTTTCCAAAGTTTGTGTAAGTCATTCATGCTGGAGCTCGGCTAACGTATACATTACATACATGCATTATTATTGATACAGTTTCCACGTGTTCACCGCAATATATGGCATGGCACAGTGTGGACATTTTGTCAATGCATTGTCAGGCCTACAGGCCAATTCTAAAGCCACACCTAAACAGAATGTGGTTATGAATGAGTACTTGTCTCTCTGTAAAAAGAGCTGGCCACTGCTCCATCAATTGTTTTCACTGGAGTTTCTGCATCCACAATCTCAGGTCTTTACATTGAGAAGGTTTACATCATTTAACATTACTATGTTTCTCATCTTGTTAAAAGATGGCTAATTGTATCAGCAGTGATATAAAGCAGTTGAGTTTGAGTAAAAAAAAAAAAAAAAAACTTTTACATTACATTTTGAATTTACTCAATTTAAAAATAATAGTATAATGCTGTTGTGAAATCACAAATACTGTCAAAATCATCACAACATCACATCTCTGCAGGTTACCTGTAAATGTGCGCCATTTCACCAGATTTGTAACCTTAATAATTTATCAGTGAAAATGGTAAAATAGAAAACGTACTCGGTTACTAACGTAACCTCGGTTCTCTCTAGAGAGGGAACGAGTACTGCGTAATATCTTACGCTATGGGGGAAACACTCTTTCCTCGAGATATTGAAGCCAAAAATTATCCTTAATTTTTAATCATGCAAAACGCTTTTGCAGCAGCAAGCAGACAAGGGCGAGACAGCTCGCGCGCCCATTGGCTGCCTTGCTGGAAAAGCTGCAGCCTATCGAGTGAGGCACTGCGTGACGTAATGACGAATGGGGGCGCTTCGCGCCCATTTCGTCATGTCCCGCCAGTAAAGGCGTGGTCTCGCCCTATAATACCCTCGATAGCTGTATTTCCTCTGATTTTTCAACGCCGAAGCGAACCAGAGCGTATTCCAAGCACGGCAAGATACGCAGTACTCGTTCCCTCTCTAGAGAGAACCGAGGTTACGTTAGTAACCGAGTACGTTCTCTTACGAGAGTATCTCTCGTACTGCGTAATATCTTACGCTATGGGGAACACCATGCAACACGCCGTGCTGGTAGGGATCCAACACCAAAGTCCCAGGGGCCGAAGCCCGGGGCGCATATAGTGCATAATCACCATAAACTCACAGAGAGTGAGGGAAGAGAGGCTAGAAGCATCATTCCCTGTAAATAGCATCCGAAGGAGCTGATCATGTGACAAATAGACCATACCGTCAGGGTGAACATTCAGCCTGAACTGGGTGGCCACAAGTGTGTCGACAATTTAATGAGCTGCTGTACCGGTCAGTGAGCAATACGCAGGTCAAACTCAGTATCTGAGCTGCACAGCGGGCAGATAGCACTGAACTTTATACCGCCAAAAGCTTAGCTTGCAAGGCGGGAACCTCCAGGTTATAGTATTTTATAAATGTAGACGGCGAGGCCCAGCCCGCGGCCATACAAATATCTTGCAGGGTAACCCCGCTAGACCATGCCCACGAGGAGGCCATGCCTCTTGTGGAGTGCGCTCTAACACCCAAAGGGCACTGTAGGCCCTTAGAAGTGTAAGCCAGCGCTATGGCACCGACTATCCATCTGGATAGGCTCTGTTTCGAAGCGGCAAGTCCCTTAGCACGGCCGCCAAACGAAACGAAAAGCTGCTCAGTCTGTCTGAAACCAGACGA
Organism: Chrosomus eos; assembly: GCA_036326025.1. Classification (NCBI taxonomy): domain Eukaryota; kingdom Metazoa; phylum Chordata; class Actinopteri; order Cypriniformes; family Leuciscidae; genus Chrosomus; species Chrosomus eos. The sequence continues at coordinate 45,982,817 of CM070819.1, forward strand.
GCGGGACACATAAGCCCTTAGTGCCCTGACAGGGCAAAGGAGACTCGCGTCCTTCTCCTCATTGAGAACCGGAAGGGCAGACAGGGAAATCACCTGTGCCCTGAACGGTGTGTTGAGGGATTTTGGCACGTAGCCGTGCTTCGGTTTGAGTATGACCTTTGAGTCATTAGGTCCAAACTCCATGCATGACGCGCTCACTGAGAGCGCTTGCAAGTCCCCTACGCGCTTCACTGAAGCGAGAGCCATAAGAAACGCTGTCTTGAAAGACAAGTGTTTGATGTCTGACGACTGGATTGGCTCGAATGGGGCACCTTTCATGGCCTCCAAGACCGTGGAAAGGTCCCATGTCGGAACTGAAGGGGCCTGGGAGGGTTTAGCCTCCGAGCTCCTCTAAGGAAACGCACGACTAAGTCGTTCTTTCCTAGTGACTGGCCAGACACCGGTTTTACAAACGTTGCTATGGCCGCCACGTATACTTTGAGCGTGGAAGGGGTCCTGCCCTTATCCAGTAGCTCCTGAAGGAAGGAAAGCACTTCCGTAACCCCGCAGTCTACAGGTGGAAAGCTCTACGCTTGACACCAAGCAGAGAACACAGACCACTTCGAGGTGTAGAGCCGTCTGGTAGACGGGGCTCTAGCCTACGCGATCGTGTTTAACACTCCCTCTGGGAGGTCAGCGGGTACCCGTTGATGGCCCATGCGTGCCGGGACCACAAATCCGGGCGAGGATGCCAAATCGAGCCTCCCGCCTGAGAGAGGAGGTCTCTCCTCAACGGTAAAGGCCATGGGGCAGCGCTGGTCAGCTGCATCAGGACAGGGAACCACGACTGGTTTGTCCAGAGCGGAGCTATGAGTAGCACTGGGCATCCCTCCCTCCTGATTCGCTCCAACACCTGAGGCAGGAGTGAGACAGGGGGAAAAGCATATAGGGGGGGCGGCGGGGCCAAACATGGGCCAGCGCGTCCCGGCTTTTCGAGAAGAATCTCGGGCAGTGAGCGTTTTCTTGGGACGCGAACAGGTCCACCTGCGCTTTGCCAAACGTTTCCCACAGCAGCTGGATCGTCTGCGGGTGCAGAGACCATTCTCCTGCTGGGACGTTGTTTCTGGACAGCCTGTCTGGCCCCACATTTAGGTGACCAGGCACATGCGCCGCTCTCAGCGAGAGCAGGTTGTGCTGAGCCCAGACCAGGAGGCGTTCCGTCAGCCTGTAAAGGTTTCGGGACCTGACGCCGCCCTGGTGATTTATGTACGCCACCACTGACATGTTGTCCGACCGGACTAATACGTGGTGGCCTATTATCTGGGGACAGAAGCGCCTTAGCGCTTTGTCGACTGCTATTAATTCCAAGCAGTTTATGTGAAGGAGCTTCTCCCGTACTGACCATAGGCCAGCTAGCGGTCTGCCCTCGAGCAGCGCTCCCCGCCCCGATGTGGAGGCGTCCGTAGACACCACCTTCACACCCGAGGCGATCCCCAGACTCACACCTGACTGATACCAGTCGGTCACTTTCCACGGTTTCAGAGCTGAAACGCACTGAAGGTCGACCCTGAGGCGAAATAGACCCGCGGTCCACGCCCTGGGGGAACTCGTGCTTTTAGCCATAGCTGCAGTGGGCGCATGCGGAGCAGGCCCAACTGGAGTACGGAGGCTGCTGAGGCCATCAGACCCAGCATTTTCTGAAACCTTCTGAGCGGGACTATAGAGCCGTGGCGGAAGGATCTCGCGACGTGCTGAATATTCAATCCGCGCTCCAGTGACAGGCGTGCTGTCATGGATAGCGAGTCTAACACTGTTCCCAGAAAGGAAATTCTCCGACTGGGGAGCAGTGAGCTTTTCGCCCAATTGACTGTAAGGCCCAGCTCCTCGAGGTGCTCGAGTAATGCGGCCCTGTGTTCTATGAGCTCCGTTCGTGAACGAGATAGAATCAGCCAATCGTCCAAGTAGTTCAAAACTCGCATGCCCCAAAGTCTCAGGGGGGCGAGGGCCGCGTCCATGCACTACGTGAACGTACGGGGTGCTATGGACAGGCCGAACGGCAGGACTGTGTATTGATATGCCTGGCCCTCGAAGGCGAATCTCAAGAATCGCCTGTGATGGGACGCTATTTGTATTTGAAAATAGGCGTCTTTCAGATCTATTGACATGAACCAGTCTCCTTGGCGCACTTGCGCGAGGATTTTCCTGGTCGTAAGCATTCTGAACTGGCGCTTCCCGAGCGTTCTGTTCAGCAGTCGCAGATCTAGAATGGGTCTGAGCCCACCATCTTTTTTCGGTACCAGAAAATATCTGCTGTATAAGCCCCCTTCGCCCTGAGATAGAGGTTCTATAGCCCCTTTTCTCAGTAGTTTCGCTATCTCGGCTCGAAGTAGATGAAACACTTCGCTATACACCGTAGTTTCGACTCGCGCCGTATAACGGCGGGGGCGTCGAGCGAACTGTAGCGAACAGCCTCTCGTTATAGTGTTCAACACCCATTCTGATACCCCGGGAAGCCTTGACCACGCATCTGCGTGAATAGCTAGGGGTAGAATGAAATCTGGGCTCTGGCCGCGGCAGGACGGCGGCTCGAGAGCCCCTGTGTACTGGGAACACAGCACCGTGTTTACAGCGTTCGAGGCGGGGGGCGCGCTGATCACAGCGGGCAGCCTGGCCGCGCTCAGCTTCTCTATGGCGGGACGCGCAGAGAAAGCGAGCGGGGCGAATCCTGTGGGATTCGGCGCGTGTGAGGGAATGTGGGCACATTTACTAAATGCGGCACATTTACTACACTGAGAATACTGTCAGCTCGCGCGACTAAATCACTGCTGTGTTTACAGCGTGCGAGGCGCGCGCTGATCACAGCCGGCAGCCTGGCCGCGCTCAGCCTCTCTGTGACGGGTTGTGCAGAGAAGACGAGCGGGGGCGAATCCGTGAGATTCGGAGTGTCTGTGAGAAATGCGGGCGCGAGACAGCGGGCACATTTTCTGCACGGAGAACACTCGGCTCGCGCCGACTGAATCAACGCTGTGTTCACAGCGTGCGAGGTGCGCGCTAATCACAGCGGGCAGCCTGGCCGCGCTCAGCTTCTCTGTGACGGGTTGTGCATAGAAAGCGAGCGGGGGTGAATCCCGTGGGATTCGGCGTGTCAGTGAGGAAATGCGAAAACAGCGGGCACATTTACTGCACTGAGAACACTGTCGGCTCGCGCCGACTAAATGTGTGTTAGTTTCGTTTTAACAGAAACCAAGGGACACGCATCGTGTAGTGTAAGCGGGCATTGTATGGGCGCGTTCACTACATTTTCTGCACAACCAACATGAGTTGGTTTTATTTGTGCTAGCCCTGCACCGTGGCGGGCTGTGTCTGGGTGTGGGAATGGGCACTGGGACGTGGGCATTCTTACAACACTCGTAACACCATCGGCCGTGGCCGGAACACCAGAAAATGCACTCTTTATTGGATTTATCTGGGTAGCCATAGAAACGGCTTTTGTGCGCAGGCAAGCGGGCTGAGACACCGGCTGCTTCACTGCGAAATACACTGGGACAGTCACAACGCATGGAACTGAACGAGCGAGAAGTTTTGGTGGAAATCCGGCCGCAGCGGGATCTGAACACCGTCACTTTCCTAGAGAGACTAGGAAGGCCTTGAGACCTCGGGCTTTACCTCAATCCTCGGCCGGGGCCCGCGCTGAGGGGGGCGGCGTCCAGCAGAGCGAGAGCGCGGTGTTTGATCTCGGGCCTGGCGGCGCTGCTAGTTAGCCGAAACGACGGCCTTTGTGCGCAGGCAAGCGGGCTGTGGAACCAGCTTGCTCACTGCGAAATACACTGGAACAGTCACATTGCTTGGAACTGAACGAGCGAGAAGTTTTGGTGAAAATCCGGCCGCAGCGGGAACTGAACACCGTCGCTTTCCTAGAGAGACTAGGAAGGCCTTGAGACCTCGGGCTTTATCTCAATCCTCGGCCGGGGCCCGCGCTGAGGGGGGCGGCGTCCAGCAGAGCGAGAACGTCGAGGAACACGGAGCGCTCAGCTTCCGTCATCTCGGATAGCGTTAGCCACAAATGTATCTCACCATTCAGGCCGATGTAATCCACGGCTTGAGAGAGCGGACGCATCGGCTCAGTTTCAATGCCGTCTCCGGTAAGTTTGTCGAGCTCAAGTGCGGACGCGGCGGCAGACGGCGGCCGCTGTCCGTCTGGGAGCGACTCGAGCGAAGCCGGCGAAGCTGGCGGGCGAACCGGCGAGCTTTGGCGGGCTGGAAATAGCTCGGGCGCGCGCAGGGCGCGGCGCTTCTTGCGGCGCGGCATCACGGCGGGCTGGGATGCGGGCTCGGAGAACGAAGCTAGGCGAGTCCGCAGAGTCACCATAGGCAAGCGTTCACAATGATGGCATCCGCCGTCAGCGAGCGCGGTGGCCGCGTGATCCTCACCCAGGCAGGACACGCAGATGACGTGGCGGTCCTCGTCGCTGAGTGGGGCTCGGCAAGAACCACAGGAAGCCATCTTTAAAAAGACGCAGCTCTTTTAGAACAGTAGAAATGGGTGTTGCGTCACGTAAGCAAACACACACACACTTAGCAGAGTAAAAGGATATAGTACGCCGGAAAGCGCAGCAGGTACGGCAGTTGAAGGCGGCTGGGCCAGCGACTTCAGAAGATGGCACGTCCCGCTGAGAAGGCTACAAGTCAACGGCGCGGCTTCTCACTCTGGATCCCGCGATGCGTGAGCTTCGCGTGAAGAATGAAAAATCAGAGGAAATACAGCTATCGAGGGTATTATAGGGCGAGACCACGCCTTTACTGGCGGGACATGACGAAATGGGCGCGAAGCGCCCCCATTCGTCATTACGTCACGCAGTGCCTCACTCGATAGGCTGCAGCTTTTCCAGCAAGGCAGCCAATGGGCGCGCGAGCTGTCTCGCCCTTGTCTGCTTGCTGCTGCAAAAGCGTTTTGCATGATTAAAAATTAAGGATAATTTTTGGCTTCAATATCTCGAGGAAAGAGTGTTTCCCCCATAGCGTAAGATATTACGCAGTACGAGAGATACTCTCGTAAGAGAACCATAATTCCATTTGGGACAATTAAATAACTTTTCAGGCATTCCAGTAACTGTTATGATAACATTACCTGATAGTTTTATGCGCAAAGAAAACAGGCCAAACCATATTATTCAAGTTCCGAATATCACAATTCTTTGGTACACATTAAGAAGATCAGTAAAAATTAGCGACAGACAGTAAAAAAAAAAAAACATATTATTCCAAAAAACCTAGCGAAGCTCCAGATAAAAACGCAGGCAGTCTGTCAACGTCTTTCCACATCTGCAAAATTGGCCCCGAAATACACACAGAATATATCTTCAATGCACTGCTGCCTCTCACTGGTTTAGTAACATCATTGCATCATTTGTTGCTACTTGCTTGTTGTTTCAAGCGTCACACAAAAGATTGAGTAACTTGTTATTTTCACCGTGCAATTGACTATAACTCAACAAAACCTAGTAAGAGATGTATTTTACATTACTGAGTAAAGTTAACTAAGTATATGTGAGTCAGGAAAGCTATTGGAATTTACAGTAGCCTACAGATGCAGCACAAATGAATAATGTAGTACTGTTACAGACTTAAACATACGCTACTTATAATACTTTTATACACTAAAAAGTGGTCCAATTTAGTCCCACGTAGTATTGAAATAGTACGCTTACAAGTTTACTAGTACATTGATACATACTATACTTACTACAAAAAATACTTTAATTAAGTACTTCAAAAAATGAACTTGAAGTAGGCCTATATCTTGTGTCAAGGGTGGTGTCATGTAATGTTGACACAGAAGCATTGCAGATGGCTCAGGAGGAGGACCCTAAGGGTGAAAGGATTTGCATTACTCATTGTATTTTAATGCTATAAATCAAACTGAATCAGATTCGGTATTACTATTGTTTGTCTACAGGCATCTTATCAAAGCCGGATCTGGTGGATAAGGGCACTGAAGGGTCAGTGGTAGACATTGTGCACAAAGCGGGCGATACAAATATTTGGGATTTTAGTAGATCAGGGGTTGTGGGCCTGTTAATTGTGATTTCTTTCCTCCCAGCAGACCCTATGAAAAAGATTTTGCTAATATTCCAAAGATCTACTGATTTTTCCAGAAATTTATGAAGAACTTGCAGAATATATTGGCTTTTTTGGATGACTCTGGAAAATCATGAAAGTGAAGAAAAGCGTGGTACTGTTGCTTATTTTGCACAGTTTAGATAATTACCAACCTAAAATTCACACTCTACCAATTTACCAATATGCACTTTCTGATGCTTTAATGGAAAAACAGTCATGTCTGTATTTGAATGGATAATTCTTTCATGAAAAGCTGATTGATTTTGACAGTTTTCTGAATTGCTATAACATATTTCTTGAAACCATCATTCACTTTCTCAAAACCAAATTTTCAAACCACATTCAGAGAACCTCCGACTCTTCTTGCAAAATCAAACCATTGCCTCAAAATCATTTTATCTGTGCTCAAAATCAAACAATGCTTTCAGATCGTCAATATTAAACACTACAGATCATTCATTACACACATCAAAAAATGGAGAACACATAATTGTAACGAAGTAAAATAACTGTTTCCACAGTGTCAATTCCTTGTGTATTGAATATTTTAACACGGAACTCACTTTGTGTACGTGGGCCCTTTGCCATACTGAAGAATGATATGGTCGTTCTCTAGAACTGTTGCCTCAAAAGTGGAATCTTAGAATTGTCAAGAATCAGGAAATCTAATTACATTTTAGCCACACTGAACTTTCAGGTTTAGATAAGGGTTTATGGGTAGATTTTCATTAGATTAAATTTACATCCCGCTTTGGACAAATGTTGCTTAGTACAGTACAGTTCCTTCCAATTTTTTACTATACTTTTTTACGTAATTACAAAATTTGTTTACGTGTTTCAATATACTTTTTTTTACTGCATGCTTTGGATTCTGTGTTCTCCATTTTCTTATGTAGTGGAAGGAATGATCTGTAATTTATATTTTGACTGGCTGTGTATAATCTGAAATCATTATATGATTTTGATCACAGACAAAACGGTTTAGAGGCAATTGTTTGATTTTGACAGAAGAATCAAATGTTCTCTGAATGTAGTTTGAAGATTTGGTTTTGTGTTTTCGAGAATTGTGTTTTTAGCAATTCAGAAAAACTGTAACAGTGTTTTTATGTTTTCATAGATGTGGAGGTACAAACATGTTTATCCAACTAGCCCAGTGCAGCATCAATGGATTCCCTACTCTTCTGAAAATAGCACAAGTATTTGTCTTCTTATTTTTAATGCCAAAGGTGCTGGCTGATGATGTTGGCGCCATGACCAGATGCTTAAGTGTTTGCTGGTGCTGATGGCTGAGGCTAAGGGAGTCCCCTTCATTAAAGTTGGAGAGAAACTTCGGGCATGCCTACGCCACGGTTAATAACAACCTCCATAAAGCATCAGACTGGCAGCTGCAGGTCAACCAGGGAGGACAGCTGAGGTTCCCTCAGAACATTGCAACAACAAGACTTCGCCCAGACATGATAGTTACCTCCGAGGTTTCAAAACATCTGATCATGCTGGAACTGACGGTGCCCTGGGAAGAGCGTATTGAGGAAGCCAATTAGAGGAAACGCGCTAAGTACCAGGAGCTGGTATAGGGGTGTAGGGAGATAGGCTGGAAAACCTTCTATGAGCCATAGAAGTCGGCTGTAGAGGCTTTGCAGAACGTTAATTTTGCAAAGTCCTCAGTCGTTTGGGCGTTACAGGGGCGGCCAAGAAAAGGGCCATTCAATCCGCGAGCGAAGCCGCAGAGAAGGTGTCAGCGACGTGAAGAGAGAACTCAAACGCAGAGGATTCGTGCAACAGTTTATTAGGCACAACAGAAAATCCAATAAACATCCAACGTGTGAAGTGACATACACACAAACAGAAAGCTGGTGTGACAACTCCAGAGCCGTCCGTACAGAACCCTGCGGACACAGGCTGTGGAGAACACCTCAGGTGCAATGCCCAAACGGGACGTGGAATGAGACCGAGGATAACCCGCACACGGCCAGTGAAAGACTCCTCGTCTAGGCATCATGAGCACAGCAGCGGGAGAAGGTAAAACACAAAGACTCACAGCACAGGTACAACAGTACAAGGACAACAGCACGAAATCTACTGACAACAAGGGGCAGACACAGCAGATAATATACAGCCCGTTCTCATCCCAAAGCGTCATTTAATTGAGACTTTTGACCATGCGTCAACTAACTGACGCTAAAGGGTGCCTTTAGCGTCAGTTAGATGACGCTCATCCTCGGGCGTCGTCTAACTGACGCTTTTGACCATGCGTCTACATCCGACGCACATGGCACCCTTTAGCGTCAATATGAGACGCGCCTACCCTACCCCATACCTAAACCTACCCATAACGGAAGCGTCATCTAACTGACGCTAAAGGCACCCTTTATCGTCCGTTAGTTGACGCATGGTCAAAAGTGTGAATTAAATGACGCCTTGGGGTGAGAATGCGTTGGAATATAAGAGGGGAAGGGAACAAGCGACACGTGAGGGCAATCAGCTCGTGATCTGCACACACCAGCGCTGATTCTTCAGGTCCCCAGGTCCTCGCTCACTGCCCAGGTGCCGAGCTGCAGAAATGACAGGACAACACAGACAACAGGGAAGCCGATGAAGCACCCTGAACCGTGACAGAAGGCCACAAGGGGGCTTTGGATTAAGAGGGCTGATCCGTGGACTGATTCAGGGACGCAAGTCGGGGCTTGATCAACCCAGACTGGGTCCCCTCCCCTGGGCGAGGGTGTATGATGTTGCATTTACATTTACATTTAGTCATTTAGCAGACGCTTTTATCCAAAGCGACTTACAACTGAGGACAAAACCAAGCGAGTCATCGTGAAAAGGCAAAAAACAACGCAAGAAGTGCTCAAAGTACAAAGTTCACACATAGCTCGGAGTAGTATAAGCCAAGCAAGCGAGGATTTAAAGGAAAGGTTTTTTTTTTTTTTTTTTTTTTATGTTAAGTGCTCCCGGAAGAGATGAGTTTTCAGTTGTCTTTTGAATGCTGTCAGGGATTCTGCATTCCGAATGACGGTGGGGAGATCATTCCACCAGCATGGAACTGTGAATGAGAAAGTTCTGGAGAGTGATTTTGTGGCTCGCTGTGATGGTACCACGAGCCGCCGCTCATTGACCGATCGTAGGCTTCTGGTAGGGATGTAGACTTGTAGTAGCGAGTGAAAGTAGGAGGGAGCTGAACCTGTGGTCAATCTGTAAGCAAGCGTCAACACCTTGAACTTGATGCGAGCAGCGAGTGGTAGCCAGTGCAGAGAGATGAACAGAGGAGTGACGTGGGCCCTTTTGGGCTCGTTGAAGACAAGACGAGCTGCAGCATTCTGGATCACCTGAAACACTCACTGAAACACACACTCCCAGTGCATCCATGAGATGTTTCTGCATAGTCTGTCAATACATAATTTCAAAGTGTTCATTTCGATCTTCTTTCACTTGGCTTTCTTGAACTATCAGTTTAAAATGTATTATGTTTTTTTTAATGCTTTTAAATTTCACACAAATAAAACCACATACATTTTCAGTGATCAATTTTCATAGCTGCATTTCAAACATCAGATTTAAAGATGTTTTGTTTTATCAATACTTGTAGAGAGTTCTAAAGTTTCTAAAGCCAGAACCTGAAAGATGGAAATAATAAGCTGGAAGAAATTAAACTAATGAGCAAGGGCAATTATGCCCCCTTGCCTGGGATGAGGTTTCACCTTCAGTCCTTTTACACGGTAAGTGTGCCAGCTAAAGCTTTCTTTGATATCAGGTAACTCAAACTGTAATGTATATCTTAGATGCAATCTTATCTATCTTACAAGATTACAAGTAAGCATAGCTGACCAGATCCCAATTGTGATCCACTATCTGCTAATCTATGTGTCAGGGTTGCTGTGCAGGTGACCGAAGACGAGGACACGGAATTTCCAAGACAATAGTTTTTAATAACAAAAATGAAAACTTCCAAACTCAAACAAGAACAAACTCCAGAAAATCAGGAAACACACAACCATTCAAAGACGACGATCGACAAACACAGGGAGAAAACACAGGGCTTAAATATACATGGAATGATTGAATAATTAACAGAACACAGGTGATGAAACTGAACACAAACGAGGAGCGGGAAAACTTAACAGGGCTAAACCAAAAACCACAAAGACAAGGGAAACCAAGATCACAAAAACAGAACTCAAATACATTGGATTGTTACAGTACCTCCCCCCTCCCCGAAGGCGCGATCTCGCGCCGTATAACATCCAAAGGGGTGGGAGGGTGGGCGCCCTGGAGGCTGACGAGGGCATAGTGCAGGTCCAGGAAGCCTCCAGGGCGGAGCAGGCTGTGGGCGTGGCCACGGCGGAGCAGGCTGAGGGCGTGGCCAGGGCGGAGCAGGCTGTGGGCGTGGCCACGGCGGAGCAGGCTGAGGGCGTGGCCAGGGCGGAGCAGGCTGTGGGCGTGGCCAGGGCGGAGCAGGCTGTGGGCGTGGCCAGGGCGGAGCAGGCTGCGGGCGTGGCCAGGGCGGAGCAGGCTGCGGGCGTGGCCACGGCGGTGAGACCCCTTCGGGCGGCCACGGCGGTGAGACCCCTTCGGGCGGCCACGGCGGTGAGACCCCTTCGGGCGGCCACGGCGGTGAGACCCCTTCGGGCGGCCACGGCGGTGAGACCCCTTCGGGCGGCCACGGCGGTGAGACCCCTTCGGGCGGCCACGGCTCCTTCGGCGCCCACGGCGAGGGCCTATGGCCCCCCCCCCAAAAAATTAATGGGGAGAATGACTGGAAAAGGGACAGGCTCTGGGACAGGCTGGGCAGACGTGACGTGACAGACGTGGACCAGCGGTGAGGGCTCGGCAGGGCTGGACGGGACCAGCGGGTAAGAAGTCTCTGGCGGCTCTGGGTCAACGGGCTCTGGGTCAACGGGCTCTGGCTCTGGGTCAACGGGCTCTGGCTCTGGTACGTCTATACGGTGGCTCTGGCTCTGGGTCAACGGGCTCTGGCTCTGGGTCAACGGGCTCTGGCTCTGGGTCAACGGGCTCTGGCTCTGGGTCAACGGGCTCTGGCTCTGGGTCAACGGGCTCTGGCTCTGGGTCAACGGGCTCTGGCTCTGGGTCAACGGGCTCTGGCTCTGGGTCAACGGGCTCTGGCTCTGGGGTCAACGGGCTCTGGCTCTGGGTCAACGGGCTCTGGCTCTGGGTCAACGGGCTCTGGCTCTGGGTCAACGGGCTCTGGCTCTGGGTCAACGGGCTCTGGCTCTGGGTCAACGGGCTCTGGCTCTGGGTCAACGGGCTCTGGCTCTGGGTCAACGGGCTCTGGCTCTGGGTCAACGGGCTCTGGCTCTGGGTCAACGGGCTCTGGCTCTGGGTCAACGGGCTCTGGCTCTGGGTCAACGGGCTCTGGCTCTGGGTCAACGGGCTCTGGCTCTGGGTCAACGGGCTCTGGCTCTGGGTCAACGGGCTCTGGCTCTGGGTCAACGGGCTCTGGCTCTGGGTCAACGGGCTCTGGCTCTGGGTCAACGGGCTCTGGCTCTGGGTCAACGGGCTCTGGCTCTGGGTCAACGGGCTCTGGCTCTGGGTCAACGGGCTCTGGCTCTGGGTCAACGGGCTCTGGCTCTGGGTCAACGGGCTCTGGCTCTGGGTCAACGGGCCTCTGGCTCTGGGTCAACGGGCTCTGGCTCTGGGTCAACGGGCTCTGGCTCTGGGTCAACGGGCTCTGGCTCTGGGTCAACGGGCTCTGGCTCTGGGTCAACGGGCTCTGGCTCTGGGTCAACGGGCTCTGGCTCTGGGTCAACGGGCTCTGGCTCTGGGTCAACGGGCTCTGGCTCTGGGTCAACGGGCTCTGGCTCTGGGTCAACGGGCTCTGGCTCTGGGTCAACGGGCTCTGGCTCTGGGTCAACGGGCTCTGGCTCTGGGTCAACGGGCTCTGGCTCTGGGTCAACGGGCTCTGGCTCTGGGTCAACGGGCTCTGGCTCTGGGTCAACGGGCTCTGGCTCTGGGTCAACGGGCTCTGGCTCTGGGTCAACGGGCTCTGGCTCTGGGTCAACGGGCTCTGGCTCTGGGTCAACGGGCTCTGGCTCTGGGTCAACGGGCTCTGGCTCTGGGTCAACGGGCTCTGGCTCTGGGTCAACGGGCTCTGGCTCTGGGTCAACGGGCTCTGGCTCTGGGTCAACGGGCTCTGGCTCTGGGTCAACGGGCTCTGGCTCTGGGTCAACGGGCTCTGGCTCTGGGTCAACGGGCTCTGGCTCTGGGTCAACGGGCTCTGGGCTCTGGGTCAACGGGCTCTGGCTCTGGGTCAACGGGCTCTGGCTCTGGGTCAACGGGCTCTGGCTCTGGGTCAACGGGCTCTGGCTCTGGGTCAACGGGCTCTGGCTCTGGGTCAACGGGCTCTGGCTCTGGGTCAACGGGCTCTGGCTCTGGGTCAACGGGCTCTGGCTCTGGGTCAACGGGCTCTGGCTCTGGGTCAACGGGCTCTGGCTCTGGGTCACGGGCTCTGGCTCTGGGTCAACGGGCTCTGGCTCTGGGTCAACGGGCTCTGGCTCTGGGTCAACGGGCTCTGGCTCTGGGTCAACGGGCTCTGGCTCTGGGTCAACGGGCTCTGGCTCTGGGTCAACGGGCTCTGGCTCTGGGTCAACGGGCTCTGGCTCTGGGTCAACGGGCTCTGGCTCTGGGTCAACGGGCTCTGGCTCTGGGTCAACGGGCTCTGGCTCTGGGTCAACGGGCTCTGGCTCTGGGTCAACGGGCTCTGGCTCTGGGTCAACGGGCTCTGGCTCTGGGTCAACGGGCTCTGGCTCTGGGTCAACGGGTCGGCTCTGGGTCAACGGGCTCTGGGTCAAGGGCTCTGCTCTGGGTCAACGGGCTCTGGCTCTGGGTCAACGGCTCTGGCTCTGGGTCAACGGGCTCTGGCTCTGGGTCAACGGGCTCTGGCTCTGGGTCAACGGCTGGCTCTGGGTCAACGGGCTCTGCTCTGGGTCAACGGGCTTGGCTCTGGGTCAACGGGCTCATGGCTCTGGGTCAACGGGCTTGGCTCTGGGTCAACGGGCTCTGGCTCTGGGTCAACGGGCTCTGGTACGGCTCTGCGGTCAACGGCTCTGGCTCTGGGTCAACGGGCTCTGGCTCTGGGTCAACGGGCTCTGGCTCTGGGTCAACGGCTCTGCTCTGGGTCAACGGGCTCTGCTCTGGGTCAACGGGGCTTGGCTCTGGTCAACGGGCTCTGGCTCTGGGTCAACGGGCTCTGGCTCTGGGTCAACGGGCTCTGGCTCTGGTCAACGGGCTCTGGTCTGGGTCAACGGGCTCTGGCTCTGGGTCAACGGGCTCTGGCTCTGGGTCAACGGGCTCTGGCTCTGGGTCAACGGGCTCTGGCTGGTCAACGGGCTCTGCTCTGGGTCAACGGGCTCTGCTGGGTCAACGGGCTCTGGTCTGGTCAACGGCTCTGCTCTGGGTCAACGGCTCTGCTCTGGGTCAACGGGCTCTGGCTCTGGGTCAACGGGCTCTGGGCTCTGGGTCAACGGGCGTAGGCTTGGGTCAACGGGCTCTGGCTCTGGGTCAACGGGCTCTGGCTCTGGGTCAACGGGCTCTGTTGGGTCAAGCTGGCTCTGGGTCAACGGTCTGGCTCTGGGTCAACGGGCTCTGCTCTGGGTCAACGGGCTCTGGCTCTGGGTCAACGGCTCGGGTCTGGTCAACGGGCTCTGGCTCTGGGTCAACGTGGCTCTGGTCAACGGGCTCTGGGTCAACGGGCTCTGGTCTGGGTCAACGGGCTCTGGCTCAGGGTCAACGGGCTCTGGCTCTGGGTCAACGGGCTCTGGCTCTGGGTCAACGGGCTCTGGCTGGGTCAACGGGCTCTGGGCTCTGGGTCAACGGGCTCTGGCTCTGGGTCAACGGGCTCTGGCTCTGGGTCAACGGGCTCTGGCTCTGGGTCAACGGGCTCTGGCTCTGGGTCAACGGGCTCTGGCTCTGGGTCAACGGGCTCTGGCTCTGGGTCAACGGGCTCTGGCTCTGGGTCAACGGGCTCTGGCTGGGTCAACGGCTCTGGTCAAGGCTCTGGGTCAACGGGCTCTGGTCAAGGCTCTGGGTCAAGGGCTCTGGGTCACGGGCTCTGGGTCAACGGGCTCTGCTCTGGGTCAACGGCTCTGGGTCAAGGGCTCTGGCTCTGGGTCAACGGGTCGGCTCTGGGTCTGGTTGGGTCAACGGGCTTGGCTCTGGGTCAACGGGCTCTGGGTCAACGGGCTCTGGTCGGGTCAACGGCTCTGGGTCAAGGGCTCTGGCTTGGTCAACTGGCTCTGGGTCAACGGGCTCTGGCTCTGGGTCAACGGCTTGGGTCAACGGCTCGGGTCAACGGGCTCTGGGTAACGGGCTTGGGTCACGGGCTGGGTCACGGGTTGGGTAACGGGCTTGGGTCAAGGGCTCTGGTCAACGGGTCTGGGTCAACGGTGGCACGGTTGGCAAGGCTGGTCAAGGGCTGGTCAAGCTGGTCACGGCCGGTCACGGTTGGTCACGGCTCGGTCACGGGCTTGGTCAAGCTTGGGCAACGGTCGGGTCAACGGCTCTGGCTCTGCACGGGCTTGGTCAACGGGCTCGGGTCAACGGCTGGTCACGGGTCGCTCTGGTCAACGGTTGGGTCAACGGCTGGGTAAGGCTGGGTCACGCTCTGGTCAAGGCTCTGGTAACGGCGGACGGGCTCTGGGTCAAGGGTGGTCAAGGGCTGACTTGGTCAACGGCTGGTCAACGGGCCTGGTCAGGGCTCTGGCTTGGTCAAGGCTCTGTCTGGGCACGGCTTGCAACGGCTCTGGTCAACGCTTGGTTCAACGGGCTCTGGTCACGGCTCTGGCAGGCTCTGGGCAGCTCGGTCAACGGCTGGCTCTGGGTCACGGTCTGGTCAAGGGCTTGCTGGGCAAGGCTCTGGGTAACGGCTTGGTAACGGGCTCTGGTCAACGGCTGGGTCAAGGCTCTGGGTAACGGCTCTGGGTCAACGGGCTCTGGGTCAACGGGCTCTGGGTCACGGCTCTGGGTCAACGGGCTCTGGGTCAACGGGCTCTGGGCAACGGCTCTGGGTCAACGGGCTCTGGTCAACGGCTCTGGGTCAACGGGCTCTGGGTCAACGGGCTCTGGGTCAACGGGCTCTGGGTCAACGGGCTCTGGGTCAACGGGCTCTGGGTAACGGGCTCTGGGTCAACGGGTCTCTGGGTCAACGGGCTCTGGGTCAACGGGTCTGGCTCTGGGTCAACGGGCTCTGGCTCTGGGTCAACGGCTGGCTCTGGGTCAACGGGCTCTGGTTGGTCAACGGGCTCTGCTCTGGGTCAACGGGCTTGGCTCTGGGTCAACGGCTCGGGCTCTGGGTCAACGGGTTGGCTCTGGGTCAACGGGCTCTGGTGGTCAACGGCTCTGCTCTGGGTCAACGGCTCTGCTCTGGGTCAACGGGCTCTGGCTCTGGGTCAACGGGCTCTGGGTCAACGGGCTCTGGCTCTGGGTCAACGGGGCTCTCTGGGTCAACGGGCTCTGGCTCTGGGTCAACGGGCTCTGGCTCTGGGTCAACGGGCTCTGGCTCTGGGTCAACGGGCTCTGTCTGGGTCAACGGGCTTGGCTCTGGGTCACTGTCTTACGGGCTCTGGCTCTGGTCAACGGGCTCTGGCTCTGGGTCAACGGGCTCTGGCTCTGGGTCAACGGGCTCTGGCTCTGGGTCAACGGGCTCTGGCTCTGGGTCAACGGGTCTGGCTCTGGGTCAACGGCTCTGGCTCTGGGTCAACGGGCTCGTGTGTTTGGAGTGGGGCTGGTAACATCAACAACGGTGAAAGATGATCCACAGGATACCAGCACCCACTCCACATAGCCCTGGAAGTTCCCCCGAGGCCCATCCCCGGGCAGGCGTGCTCTGGTCTCTGGATTGAGACCTGCCCGGAAGAACACACAGAGGCTGGTGTCATCATAATGCACATGGGGTACCAAGTTCAAATACCTCTGTGTGTGTGCCTCGAGGGACTGGTTCTCCTGGGAGAGAAGGAGGATCTCCACTGCTGCAAAATCCATTTTGGGGTCGATCGTTCTGTCAGGGTTGCTGTGCAGGTGACCGAAGACGAGGACACGGAATTTCCAAGACAATAGTTTTTAATAACAAAAATGAAAACTTCCAAACTCAAACAAGAACAAACTCCAGAAAATCAGGAAACACACAACCATTCAAAGACGACGATCGACCAACACTGGGAGAAAACACAGGGCTTAAATATACATGGAATGATTGAATAATTAACAGAACACAGGTGATGAAACTGAACACAAACGAGGAGCGGGAAAACTTAACAGGGCTAAACCAAAAACCACAAAGACAGGGGAAACCAAGATCACAAAAACAGAACTCAAATACATTGGATTGTTACACTATGAAGCCGCTTTGGAGCTGCAAAGGAGCATGTTGCAGTTGCTGCATGATAAAGATGGTGTGGACAACCTGCTTAAAGAAGACTTTGACATTGGCCAAAAGCGGGAGAGCTTACTGAGTCGACAGAAACGTCTGATGAAAGCACGCAGCCTCTTGGTTAAATCCCGTAGTCGATTGCAACAGTTTTAATGCAACAAAATGATATGCTCATGAGGTTATAGCTTGAAATATTCAGCATGAGGAACAACTATGTAAATTTGCATGCTGTTTTTTTTTGTCGTTTTCTTTTTGGAAATTACAATTGAGCTCTTTGAAACATGTGAAGGATCAAATAATTCTTTGTAGCAACCTTTCTTTGAAGCTTCAAGAAAGCAAACATACATTTGTGTTTTATTTTCTACCTTTTATATTCATTCATTCATTTATAATAATTTATCATTTTATCAATTTAATATTTTATTTAATAAAAAAATATGTATAATATATGTATCACGTATAATCATTTAAATCATTTATATACTCATTACATTTGATTCATTCATTGATCAGTTAGTTTATATTAAATTATTAAATTATTATATTTTCCATTTTCCCATTACTGTTCAGTCTTATGTTGTGTGCTGTGTTGTCTTTGTGAGTTAGAGATAAGAAAATGACTCCATTTCAAGGGTTTTAGCATCACAGTACAATGTTGTAAAGCAGAGATTTGCCATTGCTACTGCATGTATAATAACAGTTGTTGAATTTGTGCTGGCCAGACAAAGTTTTACTGAGCATTGCAACAGACACAACAAAGATTATTAAATAAACTTTGCTTATTTTACCATCACTTTGTCTCCTGCTTTCTGCTCTTCCCTGGCTTCCTCAGTCTGCCACTTAGACTGATATCTCACTTTGCACTGGCCCTTTATAATTATGAAAAAATGAAAAGGTAATTCTCTAGAACTGTTGCCTTAAAGGTGGAATCTTAGAAACATGCATTTCACACATATTCTTTTGATAAAGAATATTAGATCTGTTGTCCAGCTGTTTGTGAAGCTATACTTTTAGCCCCTGAAGTGCCTCTTAATGCAAGTCCAAGATCTGCTGAAAAAGCTTATTATACTCCTTTTAAGTCTTAAGCAATACATTGTAGTTTTAGAGTTTCTATGAGCTAGCAGAACTTTTATTTCAACAAATGTTGAAAATGAAATTTCATGGTAGTATCTCTATCTTATCAGAGTATCGGTGATGTTGCAGAACTTGTATTTCAACATGTTAAAAATTAAACTTCGTGGCACCACAAAGGAGTTTAATGTAATTGTTGATTAAAAAACTCATAATTTACAATTATATTAAATACTAGTAGTTTTTTTTGTTCAAGTTATAACTGAATTGAATGTGTTTCAGATAGTTGTCCTCTGTCTGTACCAAACACAAATACTAAAAAAAAAATATATTTTTAAGTGGGGTTCTGTATTGTTAGGACAGCAATGCTCATATCAGGATTAATTCATTAATTACAGTACCTTTGAAAAACTTGGTGAACAGATCTATGTGTTGACTATTTTCACACGGAACTCACTGTGTGCACTTGGGACCTTTGTCATTCTGAAGAATGATATGGTCGTTCTCTAGAACTGTTGCCTCAAAAGTGGAATCTTAGAATTTTAAAGAACATGTTACGATTTCCTGATTGGTCTAGGGGAGGAACGTAAGAGCAAAATAGATGGTGGTGAATGAGTGTACAACAGTATGAAACCACCACATCTACAGCCCCAGAATTGTTTAACAACAATAACCCAAATATCTAACCTATAATTACAATAGGAGACAGTATGTCCTAACCGTACTTGTACAAATGTCTATACAATATAAATCCCAGGTAATGTAAAGGAACAGATGTTACATTAGCTGAGATTTATATTGTATAGACATTTATACAAGTCTACTGTTAGGACATACAAGACTAAAGAAATACAGTATTTTTAATAACTTGCGAACTATGCTTCCAACGGTGTCTAGGAACATTTAGTTTTAGTGCCTTCGCTATCTTTTTGAATCCTGTTTCTTGTTCGTTAAGGTCAGTGATATATTCTCTTAACTATATTCTCTTAACTTTTTGGACTATTCTTTTGACTTGGCCATATTTCTAACATGCAGTCAAACGTGACACTCAACAAACCTAGGCAGTTGAGATATTTTATGTGTTCTAGATCAAGTACATGTCATGAAGTAATGAAGCCCTTCATTTGTTGTATCAGGTGTGCTTGAGACAACACCTGTTTTGTAGATTTGTGATGTTGTGATGGATTCTATTCAGGGGGTTGAATAGACTGTGGAAGTCATTAAAAGTTGCATTTTCAGTTGAATTTTGGGAAGCCACTTGAAACATTTGTTGTGTTGAGCTTTTTTAATTGTTTTTGTTTGATTTGTTCATTCCAAACAGCTGAAAGTCTGTAAATTTAACTAATAAACCTAATTTGCAATGGAGGTTGAATAATTTTGATTACAACTATATATTTGTATCCTGTTTCAGTTCAGTTTTTTCTCGGTTCTCAGATTTGTTTAGTGTTTTGCAATTTCTCCTACATTTTCCATGTGTGTTCCTGAGTGTTAAGAAGTTTAAATAAAGACTATTGTTCTATAATTCATATTTAGACTTTATAAAATCACTATTTAAACATTTACAATCACATTTAGTCAAAATTCATCTATTGAAGTATTACTATTGACAATTGTGGCATATTGAGAAATGTGAATCCTGAAGGAGACTTGCAGTAAACATTTCGTTTCCCATGATATAGTTCAAATGTCTGTATCTACAACCGAATGTGTGTGTAGTCATAGGTTTCTGAATAAATTCTGAATAATCTGATTAATAGTTTGCAAAGACATTATGTGAAATTCTTATAGACCATTAAAATAGATTTTCATAATGACATATCCCAATAGCATTGAAACAACAACAACAACACCATTTGTCTTTGTGTGTGTGTGTGTGTGTGTGTGTGTGTGTGTGTGTGTGTGTGTGTGTGTGTGTGTGTGTGTGTGTGTGTGTGTGTGTGTGTGTGTGTGTGTGTGTGTGTGTGTGTGTGTGTGTGTGTGTGTGTGTGTGTGTGTGTGTGTGTGTGTGTGTGTGTGTAAGCATGCATAATGGAGTTAAGATGGATTTGTTTAGTGCAGAATACTGGTGAAAATCAAGAAGTTAAAATGAAAGTGATAAGTGGTCTTCTACTGCCCTCTGCTGTCCATTCTACTTATTAATAAAGTCTTTTCACAGGTGCGTTTGCATTCATATTTAGACATTATAAAATCACTTATAAATCGACTCAAGGTACAAACACTCCCTGCTGATAGTTTCACCTCATTTGAAGTACAATGTGTAAAGATTGAATCCGCTACTGCTCCTTTGATATGTGCACTTGTATACAGACCTCCCAAATCAGACAAACATTTCATAAAATAATTCTCAGACTTCTTATCTCATTATGTAACATCTTATGACTGTTTGTTGATTCTGGGTGATTTTAACATTCATGTCTGTTGCTCAGGTAAACCCTTGGTTAATGAATTCTGTCATTTAATGGAGTCATTTGGCCTTTTCCAGCACATAGATCAAGCAACCCATGTTCAGGGGCACACTCTGGATCTGATTATGTCGCATGGGTTCTCTATTGAGAACATAAGTTTTGAGGATGCATCCTTCTCCGACCAAATGCCTATTATGTTCGATGTTAAATTATCTAACTTACTATATTCAGCCAGATCTTCTGGCCACTACTCTCGTCATATCAACTCCTCTACTGCTACTGAGTTTTCCGAATGTTTTCTGAGAGATGCGGGCAATGCCTCTATCACTGTACATGAACACCTCTTGAGCCCTGATGAGCTAATATCCTCTTTCAATGCTTCTTGCTCATCTATCCTTGATATTGTGGCCCCTTTGAAACTTAAACGCCCTAATTTTAAATCCCAACCGTGGATGGATGATTCCACTCGCCAACTCAGGCAGATTTCTCGAAGAGCGGAGCGTAAATGGAAAAAAGACCACCTCCAAGTCTCTTTAGAAATATATAAAAACTCCCTGACCAATTACCAAAGTGCAGCAAAAAAAGCCAGGGCTAAGCACTTTTCGGCTATCATCACTAGACATTCTCATCGCTCTAGAATTTTATTTAATACTATCAACTCAGTAGTGAACCCACAAGTTTATCCAGAAATTGAGGCATCCATTAATAATTGCGAAGAGTTTGTGAAGTTTTTTACTCTGAAAATCGAACACATCAGAGCACAGTTTGCTCATGTTGTTTCTGAGGCCATACCACTACACCCTATAACTACAGTTACACTTGACCAATTTCAACGACTGTCTTACAATGAGCTATGGGACATTGTTAAACACATGAAAATATCAACAACCCCACATGATCCCATTCCACCCCAGATCATCAAAGATGCCTTTGATGTTGTTGGTCCTTCTATTTTAGCTATCCTAAATTCTAGCCTTGCCTCAGGCATTGTTCCCACATATCTTAAGCACGCGGTTGTCCAGCCCATGCTAAAGAAACATAATCTAGATGCAAAATGTTATAATAATTTCAGGCCCATATCCAAACTGCCATTTATTTCAAAAATCTTGGAGAAGGTGGTGTTAACGCAGCTACTCTCATATCTCGATTCCACAGAGATCCTTGAGCCATTTCAGTCGGGGTTTAGAACTCGCCATAGCACCGAGACAGCCCTGCTAAAGGTGACAAATGACCTCTTGCTCACCCTTGACTCAGGTAATAATGTCATCCTAGTCTTGTTGGATCTTAGTGCTGCGTTTGACACTGTAGACCATGGCACATTACTAGAGCGTCTTGAACAGTGGGTTGGCATCAAGAGCACTGCTCTAAACTGGTTTCACTCTTATCTCCATCAAAGAACTTATTCAGTTAACATAGGCCAGTATTCTTCATCCCCTGCACCTGTGCTTCATGGTGTCCCCCAGGGATCCGTTCTGGGTCCAGTACTCTTCTGTCTCTATATGCTCCCCCTAGGAAAAATTATTCGCAAGTTTAACGTCACTTTCCATTTTTATGCAGATGATTCCCAATTATACATCCCACTAAAATCATGCACCTCAATGCAACCTCTTTTAGACTGCTTAAAAGAAATCAAAATTTGGATGAGTAACAACTTTCTTCAGTTGAACGAGAACAAAACTGAAGTTATCATCTTTGGCCCTCAAGATCAAAAACTGCCACCACCGCTGACCTTGGTCCCCTTGCACCATACGTTAAAACTCACGCACGTAACCTAGGCGTTATTTTTGACTCAGAACTCAATTTGGAAAAACAAGTATCAGCTGTAGTGAAATCCAGTTTCTATCAGTTGAGAATAATTTCCAAACTCAAGCCTGTTCTGTTATTCAAAGATCTGGAAAAAGTCATTCATGCCTTCATAACCTCCCGTTTAGACTATTGTAATTCTCTATACTTTGGTCTCCCTCAGACTCTAGTGGCACGGCTTCAGATGGTTCAAAACGCAGCTGCCAGACTGCTCACAAACACAAAAAAACGTGAACACATCACACCCATCCTAGCCTCTTTGCATTGGCTACCTGCAGTCTAGGATAGAATTTAAAATACTGCTAATGGTTTTTAAATCTCTACGTGCACTGGCCCCAAGCTACTTAGCAGATACTATTCAGCTCCAAGCAACTCCCTCAGATCTTCCAGTCAGGGCCTGCTGCATGTCCCACGGTCCCGGCTTAAGCGGAAGGGTGACAGAGCCTTCTCTGTTGCTGGCCCTCAGCTGTGGAACCGACTGCCACCCGAAATCAGAAATGCCCCTAATATTGATATTTTTAAAGCTAGACTTAAAACCCACCTTTTTATATTGGCCTTTTAGGCATCTTAAATGTTTTCTATGCTTAGTGTGTTTAAACCTGCTGTGTCTAATGTTGTTTTAGCCTAAACTACATTTGTGTAAATGTATTTCAACTACATGTGTTTTTATTAACCTGTGGCCAGTACAATTATGTACAGCACTTTGGTCAGCGCAAGCTGTTTTAAATGTGCTATAGAAATAAACTTTACTTACTTACTTACTTACTTATATATTTTAGTATTATAAGACAATCATATTTTGTCAGAGTTTATCACTTCATTTGTACTGACACTTCACATCAATGCTAGCAATGTGTTAAATCATGGTAAATCACGCTAGAAACATGGTAAATCATAGTAAATAATACTAGAATGTGGTGTATCATGGTAAACCATGCTAGCAATGTGATAAACCATGCTAGAATCATGGTAAATTATACTAGAACATAGTACATCAGGTTAGAATGTGGCAAATCATGGTAAATCATACTAGAACGTGGTAAATCAGCGGAAACCATAGTAAATGGTAAATCATGGTAACTATGGTATATGGTAAACTATGGTAAATGAGGCTAGAATCACAGTAAACTATGGTAAATCATAGTAGAACATGGTATATCATGGTAAATCATGCTAGAACATGGTAAATCAAGGTAAACTATAGTAAATCATGGTAAACTATGGCAAATCATGGTAAACTATGGTAAATCCGGCTAGATTCATCCAGTCTCGTAACTTAGAGCGTCCAACTCGTAACTTAGAGCGTAAATGGAAACGAACTAATTTAGAGGTCTTCAGAATCGCGTGGAAAGACAGTATGTCACGTTATAAAAGGGCTCTAAAATCAGCCAGGGCTGAGCATATCCGCAAATTAATTGAAAATAACCAAAATAATCCAAGGTTTTTATTTAACACCGTGGCTAGACTAACAAATAATCAGACATCTCCAGAGCAAAATATTCCGTTACAATATAGTAGTAATGATTTTATGAATTACTTCAATGAGAAAATAGAAAGCATCCGAAACACAATTGTAAATGTACAATCCTCTATGGTGTCTTATGACTCGGCCTCAATTATGGCCCCTTTAGAACAACTACACTGCTTTACAACTATAGGACAGGAAGAACTAAATAAACTAATCATTGCATCTAAACCAACAACATGTTTATTAGATCCAATACCCACTAAACTACTGAAAGAAGTGTTACCTGTAGTGGAAGAGCCTCTTCTCAATATTATTAACTCGTCTTTATTTTTAGGTCACGTTCCAAAAATATTCAAACTGGCAGTAATAAAACCTCTCATTAAGAAACCGCAATTAGATCCAAATAACCTAGCAAATTACAGACCCATCTCAAATCTTCCATTTATGTCTAAAATACTAGAAAAAATTGTGTCCGCTCAATTGTACTCTTTCTTGCAAAAAAATGATATCTACGAAAAATTTCAGTCGGGATTCAGACCGCATCATAGCACAGAAACTGCGCTAGTTAAAATTACAAATGATTTACTCTTAGCCTCTGACCAAGGCTGTATCTCAATACTAGTTCTACTTGATCTTAGCGCCGCGTTCGACACTATAGATCATAAAATACTCTTAGATCGACTACAAAACTACACTGGTGTTCAGGGACAGGCATTAAGCTGGTTTAGATCGTACTTATCAGACCGTTACCATTTCGTCTGTTTAAATGGGGAAAAATCAAAGATAACATCAGTAGACTATGGAGTGCCGCAAGGATCTGTCCTAGGCCCTCTGCTATTCTCAATATATATGATGCCACTTGGTAATATTATAAGAAAACATGGAATTAGTTTTCACTGTTATGCTGATGACACTCAATTATATATCTCATCACGACCAGATGAAAACACTAACTTATCTAACTTGACAGAGTGTCTAAAAGATATAAAATGCTGGATGACGTGTAATTTCCTGCTATTAAATTCAGATAAAACGGAGGTATTACTTATTGGTCCAAAAAACTACCCACAAAATCCCTTACAATACAACTTTAATTTAGAAGGATGTCCTGTTACTTTATCCACTACAGTAAAAGACCTGGGTGTTATACTAGACCGCAACTTGACTTTCGAAAATCATATCTCATATGTTACAAGAACAGCCTTTTTCCACCTTAGAAACATTGCTAAGCTACGTAACATGCTATCTGTTTCAGATGCAGAAAAGTTAGTTCATGCATTCATGACCTCGAGACTAGATTACTGTAATACTTTATTAGCTGGTTGTCCTGCATCCTCAATAAACAAACTACAGTTAGTGCAAAATGCAGCCGCTAGAGTTCTTACTAGATCAAGAAAATATGATCATATAACACCAATTTTATCATCTCTACACTGGTTACCTATTAAGTTCCGTATCAATTACAAAGTATTACTATTGACTTATAAAGCTCTAAATGGTTTAGCTCCTGTGTATTTAACAGACCTTCTATCGCCCTACAATCCATCGCGCTCTTTAAGATCACTAAATTCGAGGCTTCTGGTCGTTCCTAGGATATCTAAGTCTACTAAAGGAGGGAGGGCGTTCTCACATTTATCTCCTAAACTCTGGAATAGCCTTCCTGATATTGTTCGAGACTCAGACTCGCTGTCCCAGTTTAAAACTAGATTAAAGACGCATCTCTTTAACCAAGCATTCACTTAATGCTTACCTTTTATACTACTTCTGAATCAGTTCGAATGCATTAATATTATGAACATCAGCTATGCTAATTATTTCCCATCTGTCTTT
Organism: Chrosomus eos; assembly: GCA_036326025.1. NCBI lineage: Eukaryota > Metazoa > Chordata > Actinopteri > Cypriniformes > Leuciscidae > Chrosomus > Chrosomus eos. Next base: position 46,007,874 of record CM070819.1, read on the forward strand.
CTGCTGTTATCTCGGGACGCTAGTCCCGAGGTAAATAGCGTTCGTCAGCTCCAGTTTGTATCCAGCCTCTCACGAAGACTTCAGATGCCCCAACACCTGTGGAGAGACGACTAAACGCCGGTGGAGAGACGACTAAACGCCTGTGGAGAGACGACTCGACGCCTGTGAAGAGACGACTAAACACCGGCGATATGTTATGCCTAAATTTATACATGATTAACTAACTGTATTTTTCTTTGTACATTGATGAAATGCACTTTCTGTAAAGCTGCTTTGAGACAATGTGTATTGTGAAAAGCGCTATACAAATAAACTTGAATTGAATTGAATTGAATTCATGGTAAATCATGCTAACCATGCTAGTACATGGTAAATCATGGTAAACTATGGTAAATCATTGTAAACCATGCTACACATAATATGTGCTTGCATTTTGTTACTTATCATTTATTTAAAATAATTATATAACATGGAGATCAGACCATAGGTGGCACTATAACTGTTAAACCTTTTAATAAACAGATTTTTCCAATAGTATATTGCCTGTATTGGCGGTAATGTCATGTCTTGTCATGTTATGTCTTGTTCCTGTTCTTTCTCTTTACTCTGTCGCCCTCAACTGGTCTTAATAGGTTACTTTCTCTCCTCCTCCAGCTGTTCATCATCTCCTCTAACTACCTCGTTGACTCTCTTCCCACCTGTTCCCTTTCCCGTCTGATTAGGTCTCTACTTCCCTCTCTTCTGTTCTTGCCTCTTTCTTTGTCAGATTCTCATTTGAGTTTCTCACGCAAGAAGCACAGTCTTGTTTGTCTCTATACTAGTTCTGTCGCCATCCGCCTGGCAAACGCTATGTTCTCGGCTAATCGTCTTGATATTTGTATTCTATCCAGTTCATCTGACGCTGCGAGAGATCTGGTAACCATTGTCTCTCCTCGACCCGCGTCTACCCTGAGAGACCTGCAGCCTGTCGCCGCTAACCCAGCTATTCCCCACTGCTGCTTAAAGACTCTCTTTGAAGTTATCTGAAGTAGTTTTTTTCTTTTTATCGCCCTCTCTGTGGGTTGTTTGTTTGTTTGTTCTCAAGAAGAAGATTTGTGTTCTTCATTGTTGCTTCTCTGTGTTATCATTAAAGATTCTAATTTTGTTAATTCGCTTTTGGGTCCTCACTTACCTGCACAAGAGGTAAATGGTCTTTTCCCATCTATGATCAAGATGGTTATACTGTATGCTTGCTAAACAAAACTTAATGTCTTTTAATGCTTATGTGCTTAAAGGCCTTAAATGCTTGACCACATGGGGTAAGTTGTAGCCTAACATTTGCACATCTGTCACTCTCAGTACAACTGTATAAAAAGGGTAGGTCCTTAAAAAACCCGTTGAGTGTTCATTTGTAGCAGAGATGTGTATGTTGCTTGTGTAAAAAAAAAAAAGAAGATTAATCTAACTTTAGCCAAAACCAAAATGTTTTAGGTTGTGCCCCATTCTCCCCTACATATCACATAGCAATTTCACAGTAGAATATGAGTAGATTGCTGGGGCTTCTGCTGCCAGTATTTTACCTTTATTTAACAGCCTTTTTTTCTTTTCTCTTTTTTTCTTGTTTTTTTTTTTTTTTTTTGCAGTGATGCACATGGTGCACCCGTATTGTAAAGTGTTAGCAAGAATAAGACAAGATCGCTATGCTACTATCTATTTAAAACAGGATCTGCTGGTATGCAGACTTACTTGTTTTTTTTTGTTTGTTTTTTTGCCCGTATGAGTTCCTCTTACTAAAGTATAAAACCGCTATGGGATTCAGTTTGAAACCGCATCACTTTGAGACATATCGAAGAGTGCACAAACCGACAGCAGCTGTTAAATAGACGTGAAGTATTTCTTTATTATTTTGACATTTGAACATTGTTAAAGATGGAGAAAATGAGTTATATGTTCAGTCAGCAATATGAGGAAAAAATCCGCCCTTGCATCGACACTATCGACAATTTACGGTCTTTGGGAGTCGAAAAGGACCTGGCGTTGCCTTCCATCGTCGTCATTGGAGACCAAAGCTCAGGAAAGAGTTCTATTCTAGAGGCGCTGTCAGGAGTAGCATTACCCAGGGGTAGTGGTAAGGACAACAACAACACATAAAAAAATATATAAAAAAATATATATATATATATATATAATATATATATATATATATATATATATATATATATATTATATAAAACTAAAACATAGATATGTAAAATATAAATGTCATTTAAAGACTACAGCCTACCAACAAATGCTATGGCATGATGGTATCTTTGTTATGATATTGAATGATAGCCTCAGCATAATTGCCTAAGTCCTTCTTTTTTTAAATATGTCTCAGGCAATTATGCTATGAGGCTAACGGGAAATTGCATGATTGGCTACATGGAAAAAATATAACTGAATTTGGATTTGCATACTAGCATAATTATATGTTTACTATTCCTGCCATATGAATAAAAAATAGTATGAGTAGCACATAGGCAATGTAGTTCTGAATTCAGCACATGTCTGGCATTCACTCTTTTGTGTTTTGTCCAGGAATTGTTACACGATGCCCTCTTGAGCTCAAGATGATAAGAACTAAGGGCGAGGACAAATGGCATGGGAGAATCAGTTACCAGGACCACGAGGAAGACATTGTTGACCCAGCAGAAGTGGAGAAAAAGATTCGCGAAGGTAGAAAAGGCATAGAATGTATCCTGATGTCTCTCTGCATTTATTAATGTCATATCTAATGTAGCAAATTAGCTCAAAAGGAAAACATGCATAATTAATTATAATGGCATATAATTAATTATGCACGTTTAAATCAGCTTTCAGAATTTATTCTGTCAGAATTAACTTTACAATCAGCTGATCTGTTCATCCATCAAACAGACAGCAAAATCATGTAAACTCTAAGATAAATTATTCTCCTGGCCAAAGATAATAACTTTCTTACTGTATATAGTACTTACAGTACCAAATGCATGTAGGAAGATCAAATGCTAAAGTGATTTTGATTTGTGAGTTCGAAACCAAGAGACGACCAGTATAAAGGGTTTAACAAATGGAACTATGGAGAACAACTAAACTAAACTAAACAAACGAGATATATCCAGAAGGGAGAACAGTAAAGAAAAAGAGAGAGGACAAAGAATGGCAAGCTTTACAATTGGTTCACAACCTAATAAGAACCATCAGAGAATCAAAATCACCTTAATAAAGGGGTCAAAACTTAAAAGATGCATCTTATTAGCTGAGAAGCAGTTACTTGCATTGGCTTTGAGGCTGAACAAGAGTCTGGATGCGTGTAGAAGATTCTTGATGAGGTCGTTGGGAGTGAGCTGATGGCCCGCAGGGGAATAAAACAAAAGTAACTTGAAGGTATAGGTATTGTGGCACCTGTGATGGGGAGTTATAAACCTCCCTGGAAGGCCTTTGAAACTCGAGGAGAGAGTTTATGCCTCTCTTGGTCAGTGTCATCAAGGTCCGCAAAGATAATACTAAAATACTGAATACAGAAAGATCCTTACATTAGAATCCTGTCTTATCTGTTTCAGTTAGAACCTCATTTAGGCTATTACAGAATTACATTTCTTTAGTGGATAATCTTATCTTAACTATGGATGGAAAAAGGCAGCTTTACAAAAGCATCCTAACTCTACAACAAATCTTAAAAACGGTCTTAACTTTAGGACAACCCCACTGGTGTCCTTCAAAATTATTTGAAAGCCTACTGTAAAAATCACATACAAATAGCCCTGTCTGAGAATCACATCACAGAACATGTGCTGTACTTATACTATACACTAATTACAGCATTCCGTGAAATACAGTGATACGCTTTGCCTTTTCTACCAGGCTTTAAAAACGTCTGTTTCCGTAGCACTTAATTAAAAGCACACCTATTTTGTTTCTTCATTTTAATCTCTAGCATTTACTTGACAGCAGCTACTTGAACATCGGTGGTTGCTTGGTAACACACCTGACAGTTAATTGAGTGGTTGAACTCAATGGAGCAGCTTAAGATACTACAGATAAGATGAGATTTTGTAAGATAGGATAGGAATCCTAAATCAAGTTAAGATTTGCTTCTACAATACGAATTTGTGTAAAGTGGAAAAGAGGGAAGGTTTACGATGCCTAAAATACGATCGAGCATCTTGATTGCATCCAAACACACTAATTATGTTTGTAGCCCAGGATAAGATGGCTGGAGTAGGTGTTGGTATTAGTGATGATCTCATCAGTCTGCAGATCACCTCTGCCAATGTTCCTGACCTCACTCTCATTGACCTCCCCGGGATTGCTCGAGTCGCAGTCAATGGTCAACCTGAGAATATTGGAGATCAGGTAAATTTAACTTTCTCATGATGGTTTCAATAATGACCAGGGTTTTTTTTTTTTTTGCCCCCAAAAGTATGCTTTTAAAAAAATATATATTATTATTTTCTTTTCTATGATATTTTGTTGGAAAGACCATTGTGATGTCATTGTCTGAAAAGACACAGGAAAATTAATGATATGCATTTCTTCTAGATTAAGACACTGATCAGGAAGTTTGTTACAAAGCAAGAAACAATCAACCTGGTTGTGGTGCCATGCAATGTTGACATCGCGACCACAGAAGCATTGCAGATGGCTCAGGAGGAGGACCCTGAGGGCGAAGAACTTTAGGTGTGCATTACTCATTACTCATTGCATGTCATTGCTATAAATCAAACCGAATCAGACTCATAACCATTGTTTGTCTACTACAGGCATCTTAACAAAGCCGGATCTGGTGGATAAGGGCACTGAAGAGAAAGTGCTGGACATTGTGCACAATGAGGTCATTCATCTTACCAAAGGCTACATGATTGTAAGATGCAGGGGACAAAAGGAGATTACAGATCAGGTCACTCTTAATGATGCCACAGCAACAGAGAATGACTTCTTTAAAGACCATCCTCATTTCAGGTGAGTAAATTGCCACAACATTTAGTTATTTATTAAGATTCAAGCTGAAATAGTATATCCCAAAAAAGTCACATCAATGTATATGACCAATAAATTATGAACAATGTATTTTTGTTCCCCTCACTGCATAACAAAACCTTTAAATTTACCGTTATCCAGAACAGAACAGGAATGGAAATTATACCGTATAAAATGAATTATAGTGGCATTTATTATAAACAACAGATTTATTTAAATTAAACTTGAACTTTATATTTGCTAAAATATTTTTGTTGAACAATATGCCATATGTAGTAATTTAAACCTACAAGTGTATTTTTTATGATAGCAGTAACTCTAAAGTGACTATTGTAATGGTGTAGCCTAATCAAATGTAGGTTAATTAGTCTTTAGTTAATTAGTATTTTGGTGAATTTAAAAAATAAAATTATTATTTTTGTTTTTAGATTGTAATATTACAAAGTTGTATATGTACCATATATCTAGCCTGGATGCCAGCCCGAACCCCGCCCAGAACATTTTTTGGTCGGGAAGTTCAGTCTGGACTCGATCCATTGAGGAGAAATTATGATCGGTTCAGAAATCGTCGGGCCAATCAAATTGCCAGGGCGGGCTTTATATGATGATGGACAGATGATCTGCAGTTACGTAATCATCACGTCATCAAACGTATTTCTTTCAAAAATGCTTTTCGCGTTTGCAAGTACTCCGCGAATCCTAAAATTCTTTTTGCAACACCGGCAAAGATCGTTAACACGTTATTTTTTTAATACTTTTTCCATAGTGCATGCAGTTGAGTTCTGTTGACAACTATGCGTCACTCAACATACGTCACTTACTGCGTTGCTCTGATTGGTTGTAGGTCTATCCAATTGAGTGCAGAGTTGTTGTTTTTTCCTGGTTCGGTTAAGACACACCTCATAATCAAAGCCCTATGGAGCAGTATCAGGCTCACATTCTGACTAGAATATGAGTATGACGAAGTCAGGCTACCATATATCGGCATTCAACCAAAAAATACAGATATGATTTTTTGGCCATATTGCCCAGCCCTAAGTCACACAAAATTATGTCAAATGGCCGTCTTGTCAAGTATCATCGTTATGTCTTAATTGAACCTAAACATGTGGGAGATATTAGTGACAGCAGGCTAATATTCCTGGTGCTGTCTGTTTTCATGTTAATCAAACAAACGGCAGAAAAAAAATCGCTCTCTGCTCTTGACTGAATGACTTTAATCAGGGTGAATCAATATTTATACAGCGAAGTATTAGATTAGAGTTTCTAGTTTATCTAGTTTAGACCTACATGAAAAACCTGAAAAGAACTGTTTATTTAATTTTATTTTGTTGTATTAATTTGTGCTTTTGCTTGTAATTTGAATATTTGTTCTTATTTTATTACTGACGGTTTTTAACAATATTTAAAATCTAAATGAGTTAGGCTAGTAGTTTTTGGTGTCATAACCTCATTTATTAAGTTTACATGAATCAAAAACAACTTAAACAATATCTAGACATGTTTTATTTTATGATTACTTTTTTAGGGCAAATAAAAATTCCAACCACTGGCCCGACCAGGCCAATAGATAAAATCTTTAGCATTGAGGCTGCAATATAAACAATTTTGGAATAGGCCTATAAGTCGCAGGATGTTTCAGGTGACAAAAAAACTGAGACTTATGTTCTGGAAAAACTGTAGTGAGAACTTTGATGTGAGCAGTATGGCTAAAGATTTTTCCTTGTTATTTGCTTTTGTGGTTATTTGTATAGCATTTCATAATCACCTGAACTATGCCCAAAAAGTGCAAATGCAAATTAGTACCCTTTATTTGGGATTTTTGTAGGGTGTTATGTTCAGTTACAGCTCACTTAATGTATTTGTGTTTTTTTTTCTCAAAGCAAACTCTATGAAGAAGGTTTTGCAACTATTCCTAAGTTGGCTGAAAAGCTAACAATTGAGTTGGTTCATCACATTCAGGTGAAATAGCTCTTTTTTTTCCTTTTTTTACAAAAAAGACCTACAGAACTTTTAGACTCATAATAAAAACACTATCTTATTTCCATGACTGATCTGCTATAGAAATCATTGCCTTGTTTGGAAGAGCAAATCCAGGCGAAGCTCGCTGAAACACAGAGGGAACTGGAGAAATATTGCGACGGACCCCCATCAGATCCTGCAGAAAGATGGGCTTTTCTTAATGATGTGAGTTCAGCATTAAAATCTACACTGTTCTAAAGTGTTACATTCACACTTTGATACTCTGTTACGTCAATAATGAATAACTAGACAGGAACAAATGAGTAACACATTATTAACACTCTACTATTAACTAACAAGAAACTGATTAACGAATAAGTATTAGTGCTCAGTTGAATGTGGAAGTTCACTATTAGCGAATCAGTAACTACTATTTTTTAAATACCTCCCAGAGGACTACTAAGAACTACTATATACGGGGTCATCATTAACATGAATAATGCATAATATATAATAATTTCTAAAGTGAAGGTCATGGTCCACTAGTAATCACTCTAGTATTTCCAAATTATTGATCATCATTATACTTATATATTATAATTATACTAATTATTTAGATCAGTATTCTAAAGTGAAAAACATAACTCTCTAGTAATGGCTAAAAGAAATGTAAGCTTTTGAGAGTTTTGTAAACTTTTGGATAGGAATGACTCAAGTGTCAAACTTTTATAGTAACCGCGTAATTATGAACATTTATATATAGTTCTTAGTAGTCTGGGAGGTATGAAATAAATCTGATAAGCTAATAGTGAACTACCTCATTCAACTGAGCTTTATTACAGTATTTGTCAATCAGAGTTTCTAGTTAGTTAACAGTAGTAAGAATGTTAATAGTGCATTACTCATTTGTAGATACTTATTAATGATGGAACAGTATTCTAAAGTGTTACCAGTATGAATATTAAGTCATATTGATATCAGTGAGTTACTGACATCTTTCACATTTTATCACTGAATTTAGAAACTTTCAGATTTCACAGACGATGCTCTCAAGCTGACCACTGGGGAAGCTCTTAAATGTGCACTAGATCTACTGATCTTTCCAGAACTTCGTGAAGAATTTGCAAAATGGAACGCCACCTTGGAGGACTCGGGAAAATCATGTAAGTGAAGCATTCTTTGTACCTTCTGGATGTACTAATATATATATATATATATATATATATATATATATATATATATATATATATATATATATATATAATATATATATATATTATATATTTTTTTTGCTTTATAATATATCCCCCCTTCATCACGGTTTCAATCTGTTAATTAGGCCTACCAATTTAAATCTCTAATTTAATCTAACATTTTTATTAATAAGAACTTTCTGGTGATATAATGGAAAAAAACGGCCATGTCTGTATTATTTGACAATTTTGGCCCTGTTTTCACCTTGTATTTAGATGCGTTTTGGTCAATCGGATCACAAGTAGACAAGGGAGACACATTCCTGTTTACATAGTATTTTAATCTGTCTCTTTTGTCCTCTTTCAACCTTCTGTCCTGATTTCTGTTCCGAGGAAACAACAAAGTTCAAACTATAAACTCAAGGTTAACAAGCATGTGTATTCTATGAAAAAAAGATTGTTTCAGTCACTCAGTATGTATTTCTAAACATGTTAATATAGTGTACGATTTAGGAATTTGATAATGTACTTATCCATTTTGTTGCAAATGCAGTGCACTTGCAGAGAGAGGCTGCCCACACGCTCTTCTGATTGGCTGTGAAATTTTGATGAATTTCTCTCAGCTTGGGTCGAGTCTGGTTAGGACACGGCATTAGGCTGTTTAAATGAGTTTTTCAAAGCTGACATTTCTGCCAAAGGCCAACTCAAGCAACAGAATTAGACAGCAACTGTGTCGGCCCAGATCCGGGCCACATCTGGTACAATGTGGATTCAACGCGTACCTGATATGGGCCGGATCTGGGCAGACACTGTTGCTGTCCAATGCAGCATAAGTTGTTTATTTCCCCTGTTTTGTCTGAATGCCAGGGTATGGCAACTGCCATACTGTACATAAACGCCACCCCTGTTCTGGAAGTAGTCGAAAGTGGACAAGGTCAAAATGTTTTAGACCCCGCTTATTTAGCATCATCCCACTAACCGATCAACCAAACTGCATCTTAATACCAGGTGTAAACAGGGCCTTTCATTTTCTTTAATGTATGAAAAGCTGATTGACTTTAATCATTGATTATCTTCTGACATTATTCTTAAATCCTTTGCAGCCATAAATAAGATAAAGAACGAAGTTGATGAATATGAAGCCAAGTATCGGGGAAGAGAGCTTCCAGGATTCATCAATTACAGTACCTTCGAAAAACTTGTTAAGAAACAGATCAAGGTGCTGGAAGAACCTGCCATAAAGACGCTGAAGACCATCTCTGGTTTGTGTTGTTTTTTTATATTTCAAATCCCACCCACTCTATTTCCACAGTTTTTAATCCTTTACTAATGTGTTAAATATTTTCATATGGACTTCACTTTGTGCACACTAAAGATAGATAAGGCAATTATCTAGAACTGTTGCCTCAAAGGTGGAATCTTAGAATTGTCAAGAATACCAAAGAACCAGGAAATCTAAATCCATTTTAGCCACACTGAAGTTTCCAGTTTATGCAGTGCATTTGTAAGTACAGAGTTAAATATCAAAGAAAGACGAACCATGAACTCCGTCTTTTTGACCTATAGAATAAGTCATGTAACCTTAAGTTGCTCCAGGTAGATTTTCCTTAAATTACATTTACATCTCGCTTTGGATACAGGTGTCTTAGTAATTGTAACTTAGTAACTGTAATGTACTAAGTAATACTGTAATTTAATTTATTTTCACTTGAAAAAGTAAAGTAAGTGATTACTCTTATTTTAATTGCATTAAATACAGAAAAGACTGTAAAACAATTCTATAACAAAACCAAGTGGATTAACATAAAAATTTAAAATCTATGTTTTTTTAATGTAACCTTCTCCCTTTAAGTATTGGTCGGTTCAAGAATAATTTATGCATTTATTTAAAAGAAATTAAAAGAGCAGTTCCCTTTCAAGGGAACTCGAGCTGTGTCAAAACACTGTGATTGCGTCATGAAGCACGTATGAAACCAATTCAATGGCATGATGGAACGTCATATGACATAATCGACCTGGAAACTAATGACCTAAACAAAACATCGTCAGCTTCTGTGTCTTCAGAAAGCGCTCTATGTGAAAATCTCTCCCTGGTGTTTTTTGTCTGTCTTAGAATTAGCTAGGCAGGAGTTTTCACATATATATATATATATATATATATATATATATATATATATATATATATATATATATATATATATATATATATATATATATATATATATCAGTGGTGGGCCGTCAGGGCCAGCAAGGCCTTCTCTGCTGGCCTAAACACTATCAGAATTACTGACTTGCACTTTAATATATTTTTTCCATGAATGAGTATTAAATTATTCCCAATAGGTCATTCTCTTAATTTCATAGCTTTTCTCTTGGTCGCGCTGCTTCCAGTAGTGTGTTTTTATGTTAGAGCTTTTATCCAATCATATTTCAGCCATCATGCGTTGCCATGGCCAAATAAATCTGCCTTCAGGCCTTCAGAATCGATAGTGCAGGCGCCTGTAACTTAAATGAATGGCAATGAAACTGTTGCTTTAACCAATCAGATAATCAGTCAGATTTAATCAGCCAATCAGATTTCGCTTTGACTGCAGCGGGGCCATCTAGCAGGCGTACAATAACGTCTGCATGTTCTCGTTCTTTGATTGGATGCTCAGAGCGCGTACTATTACTGGTGGTAGTATCCGCATCTGTAGCGAACTGCATAAACTAAAATATATTCCTGTAGATTTAATAGTTTTTCAACCCAAAAATTAATGTTTCTTTCCCTCCTCGACCCCCAGCAGTTTCAAACCTACCGGAAAAAGTCCCTTATTCAGCCTGAGTTTAACTCAGAGTCACGGAACACTGCTCGATCTGTCCGCTGGTTAAAACAGAACAGACTAATGTAAGTTATGCCACGAATGATTTTGAAGGCAAAAGTCCCGCTGATCTTATTGATTTCGTTCAAAACTCTGTGTGAGAGCATGGGGCAGATGTACACATCGTCATGTGTTGCGGTGACCGTGACTGTGTCCACTGCTTCTGTCGAGCAGACACACTCAGCCCTAAAGCGAAGTAAAACTTATGCTTATATAGAAATATGACGGGACAGACAGGACATTGTAGAACTGCAACGCAGTTAGAACCTGTATAACAGTAGGCCTAATTGAAGTCTGCTTGAGGAAAGAAATAAGGATGGATTTTGTGTAAAAACTAATCAGTAGTTTTGGTGAAAATGCTTTTTCCCCCGTGGTGAATATGCTTTTCTTCTTAATTTTTCTTTTAGATTTATGATCGAAACGTAATTTTTTTCAAACATCCATACTATTGTAGCGTCTGAAAAGGGACTATTGTAACCCTTGAACGACAACATAAGGGAGGCTCCGTTTCTGAACTTATAATCGGATTCGGAACGCAAGAACCACTGTACACAAACGCACCAGCCGAACTCACGCGCTCGTTTCTCTCTACCGGCCTTTCCCGAACTCACCGCATTAACCCTGTAACTGCCGGTGCAAAATAAAAACAACAATTATAGAGAGTCTTTGCGCTGCTACACTATTAAAAGTTATTGATTCAGATAGGACAGAAGGCCTAGGTGTGAAATGCACGGTCCGCCACTGATATATATATATATATATATATATATATATATATATATATATATATATATATAGGAGATATATGGCTAGGAGTATGGCTGCTTCCAAAGCATTACTGTCAGGAGTTTCCCTCTAAGATGTTTGTGATGCGTCAGGCTCGTCCTCACCGCATATATTCGTGAGACTTTACTAACTGGACCTCGGCTCCAATCCAGGGGTGCAGGTGTTTTCGCCTAGATGTGCGTATTGATTTCACACCGACGGTCACTTGCTCTTATGGCGGAGTGGGTATAAGCGTTCCCACAGCGTTTCGACGCAGCTCAAGTTCCCTTGAAAGGGAACGTCTCGGTTACGTATGTAACCCTAGTTCCCTGAAGAGGGAACGAGACGCTGCGTCACCCTGCCATACTCCCTGCATGCCTGTGATCGACTTGCTTCAGCCTATCAGAAACTGACTCTCTTTGGTTCAGGTGTGCTTTATAGTTTCCTGGTCGATGACATCACATGACGTTCCGTCATGCCATTGGACTGGTTTCATACGTGCTTCATGACACAATCACACAGAGGCGTTCCCACAGCGTTTCAACGCAGCGTTTCCTTCCCTACAGGGTTACATTACGTACGAGCTTCATGCCTATCCTTGTATTGTTCAACGGGTAGTTATAAAGAATAGTAGTCTTTTAGAGAGAGTAATTAGTACAGTGATCTTATTACACTGTTGAAAATGTAATAGTTAATTAATTCCTTTTTTAGAGTAACTTAACCAACACTGGATAATCAAGCTTGAAAGATTAACTTTTGCTAAAGAAGCTGTATTGACAGTGTGTTTGTATTTACATAGATATGGTTTCAAAGAAGCTCATCCAGCTGGCCCAGTACAGCTTCAATGGATTCCCTGATCTTCTGAAAACAGCAAAGGTATATGGATTTTGTGCCAATGATTCTAACAACACACAAATTGAAAGTGTTCATATCAAACGATACTTTCACTTGGCTTTCTTGAACTTTCAAGTTCAGTTTGACAAATTGATTATGAGTATATTGATAATGCTATTAAATTTCATACAAATTAGTCATATTACTATGCCTTTAAATCATCAGATTTAAAGTGCCCGTTTTATTTTTTCGCCAATATTCCCTTTCATGCAGTGTAATATAGCTGTTTGTGAATTTAAACGTTCTGCAAAGTCAAAAGTGCGCGATAAATAAAGTTATTGTCTCCCAAAAGAAAGTATCGACCGCCTTTACGAGTCATTTTTAAATCGAATTCGTCACTAGAAGATAGGTTTGCATAATGCCCGCCTATGTTGTACGTTGTCCACCCGCGAACAACTTGACCCACCCTCAAATGTCATTTTACTGATGACTGTTTTCAATGTAGGATTCATAAGCACTGTTATTGATACAGTTCCGCATGTGCACAGCAATAAATTAGAAATATACACATGGGTTTGTTGATGGACATACACTTTTTAATGCTAATGTGGTGATGTGCAATGTATATTATGAGAAAATGAAAGTGCTTTTTTACCTTTGATGCACGTAAACCTGTTGTAGGAGACCTCCAAAACAAAATTAGGATCCTTTAAAATAGCATATTTTTTTAGTAATTTTTTTTATACTTTCTAAGACTAAGATCGAAGCCATCAAGCAGGATAAAGAATCCCGGGCAGAATCCATGCTGAGGACCCAATTCAAGATGGAGCTCATTGTCTACAGTCAAGATGGCACATACAGCCAGAGCCTGAGAGATGTAAAGGAAAAGCTGAAAAAGGATGAAGAAACTAAGAAAGGGGTTAATTGCAGCAGCGAAGGCTTTAGCACAGGCAGTCATGCCACTTTGCGAGAAATGAGGTTTCACCTTGAGTCGTACTTCACAGTAAGTCTGCTAACTAAAGCTTTCTGTGCCATCAGCGGAAGCTCAAATTGTAATGTGTATCTGAGATGCTGTCTTTATCTATTTTACCAGATTGTAAGTAAGAGTCTGGCCGACCAGATCCCAAAGGTGATCTGCTACATGTTGCTCCAGGAAGCAGCTTTGGAGCTGCGAAGGAACATGCTGGAGTTGCTGAATGATAAAGATGATTTAGACAACCTGCTTAAAGAAGACTTTGACATTGGCCAAAAGCGGAAGAGCTTATTGAGTCGCCAGCAACGTCTGAGGAAAGCACGCAGCCTCTTGGCTACCTATTAGAATTGACTTCATATAGCTGGTTTCAACAGTTTTAAATAATAATTCAAATAATAATAATACAATTATCAAGAGGTTATAGCTTGAAATATTCAGCATGGGGAACAAACATGTAATCTTGCTTGATGTTTTTTTGTTGTTTTTATTTTGGAAATTGCAATTAAGCTCTTTGTTAGGAAACATGTGAAGGATCTAAAAGTTCTGTGTAGCAACCAACCATATTTGTGTTTTATTTCTTTTAAATTAATGAATTAATAAATAATAATCAATTTATTCCATTTATACTTATCATCATTAAAAATAAACTTTTACTCATTACACTAATTCATCATTGATCATTTTATATTATATTATATTTTATGAGCCCTTACTGAAGAAAAGTTAAGGATCTAAGGATTTATTGCAGCAATCTGCATATATTTGTGTGGTGTTTTATTTTCTTTAATATGCATTCATTCATGTATCATTTTATTATTCTACTTAATCATGTAATCATTTATTTTAATTATCTATACCATTTATGTACTAATTACATTGATTCATTCATTCATTAATACATTTATTCATTTTTCCATTACTGTTTAGTCTTATGTTGTGTGCTGTGTTGTCTTTGTGAGTTAGAGATAAGAGAATGGTTTTTTACATCACATGACAATGTTTTGAAGCGGACATTTTCCATTGCTACTGCTTGTGGCATAATAACACTTGTTGAATTTGTGCTTGGCCAAACAAAGTTTTGTTGAACATTGAAACAGACACAACTAAGATTATTAAATAAACTTTTTTAAAACTAATTTTACCATAACTGCGTCTCCTGCTTTCTTCTCTTTCCTTGGTTCCCCCTCTGCATATTGGGCTGGATTACAGTTTTTCCGAATTGCTAAAATGTCATTCTCTGAACCAAATTCTTTGTAGCCTAAACCAATTTGTCAAATAAATCACTCTGTGTGTAAAACATTAAACAAGTTCAGGTAGTTAAGACTCTACACTCATTCACTAAAATACATGCACTGTGATGCACTTATGTTTCAAAATGCTAAACACAGGCAGGCAAAAGTTAAATAAAACTAAACTATTGTTGTCATCGTTTACACACAACGATTACATTTTTTTCCCACTTATCTAATGATTTGATCCAACCAACTGTAGTTAGTTTAGGTATACACCCTTTCATGCAATGCATATAGGCTAGCTGTTTGTGATTTAAAACGTTCTGCAAAGTCGAAAGTGCACGTTAAATACAGTTATTGTCTCCCCAAAGTTGCAGGTTTTTCCCTTTGCCTGGGGTTCTGTGATGTGGAAAAAGTCCTGAGGCCAGACCCAGCACAAAGATGTGATGCTGAGGCAGAATGAATCTCTCATTGACCTTTTGTAGGTGCACAACTCTTTTAAGTGTAATGAAACACGCTTTTCATTTAAATCTTTATGGACATTTTTTTAGCACTTTGCCTGTGTTAATGCTAACTGCATACAATTTGGCACAGGTGTGTATTTTTATTGGAAATAATAATTGTAATATTTGAGAGAGAAAAAACTCAACTGCAAATCTAAAATCCAATCACTGTGTGCACCAGTGGAGTTTTGCTGGCATCCGGAGAAGGTCTGTTACTGTGCTCAAACAAAATCTTCCCGAAAGGGTAACACTTTATAACAACTGCACGCTATTATTAGTTAAGCAGGAGTAAACAGTTAATTAATCATTTATAAAGCATTAATAAGCAGTATATAAATACAGCTATAAATGCTTTTTTCTTGATTTATAAGCATATCTATAGTGTGCTTTATAATTATATTTTCATACTTTGTTAATGATTAATTAATAATTTCTAAATGAAGTATAACATTATTTACAAACCAGTTCCAAGAGTTGTCAGTGTTTCATAAGATCACTTAGAAAGTGTAAGTAATTTGAGTAAATTCAGGTAGTTATAAAGCATTTAGTAGTGGTCAGTTAACTGTTTTTGTGAGCTGATCTAAAGTGAGGACTATTCATGCCTTGTAAAGCATTTATAAAGGAGATTTAAAAACTCAGTTATCTTCTAAACAGAAAAATGAAACAAGCACAACACTGTGATATACAGAACATAGAAATATTTAACAGCCTTTAAATCTCCTTTGTAAATGCTTTACAAGGCATAACTAGTCACAAAACTAGTTAACTGAGCACTACTAAATGCTTTATAACTACCCAAATTAACCCTGATTTACAATATAAATACATGTTAATAAAGCATTTATTAACACACTAAGTAACTATTACTATATGTCTGAATAATAAGATGTATGAATGTACATTTGAATAGTTTATTAATCATTTACTTACACTTTCTAAGTAATCGTATGAACCACTGACAACTCTTAATGATTTACTTAATGAACACTCTTAAGGATCACTTTATTAATGATCAATTTATCATTTCTAAATGAAGTATTGCATTATTTATAAACCAGTTATGTTATTACACATTATAGATATGCTTTTAAATCAAGAAAAAATCATTTATAGCTGTATTTATAAACTGCTTATTATTGTCTATTAATGCTTTATAAATTATTAATTAACGGTTTACTAATGCTTAACTAAGGATTAGTAGCATACAGTTATTATAAAGTGTTACCCTTTTTAGGTTTTGAAGTTGGATTACTGCGTTTTCACAGTATGCAAGTGCTGAATATATAGACATTCAATAGACCTATGGGCCTACAATATTCAGAACAATTCTATACTTGCAGTGTATACAGTTTACAATTTATTTTTGTAAGTTGTCATTACTCATTTACACAATTGCAAAATGTGTTTCCTTTATTACAGTATACTTTTTTTCTGTAACTGTGTGCTTTGGATTCTGTGTTCTCCATTTTGAATGTAGTGTCTAATGAATGATCTGTAGTGTTCATATTTTTACTGGCTGTGTGTATGATCTGAAATCATATATGATTTTGAGCACAGACAAAATTATTCTGAGGCAATTGTTTAATTATGAGTCAAAGGGTTCTCTGAATGTAGTTTGAAGATTTGGTTTTGTGTTTAAGGTTTTGAGAATAGTTTGTTTTAGCAATTAAGAAAAACTGTAACAGTGTGTTTATGTTTTCATAGATGTGGTTACTGGCCCAGTGCAGCTTTAATGGATAATCTTCTGAAAATAGTTAAAGTAGTTTTTTTTAATGGCAAAAAATCTGTCAATACATAAATTCAAAGTGTTCATATCGAACTACTTTCAGTTGGCTTTCTTGAACTATCAAGTGGACCGTTTGAAATTGATCATACGTTTTTTCATACGTTTCTGTGATACATTTTCAGTGATGCCTTTCAATCATCAGATTTAAAGATTTTTTGTTTTGTTTTATCAATTCAAAGAATTGTAAATTCTTGTAAAGTTCTAAAGCCAGAGCCTGAAAGATGCAAAGGATAAACTGGAAATGGATGAAAACCCTAAACTAATGAGCAAAGGCATTAGCACAGACAATCATGCCCCATTGCCTGAGATGAGGTTTCACCTATAGTCCTACTACACGGTAAGTGTGCAAACTAAAGCTTTCTTTGATATCAGACAGTAATGTGTATCTGAGATGCAATCTTATCTATCTTATCAGATTACAAAAAAAGCATCTAATCTATGAAGCAGCTTTGGAGCTCAAAAGGAACGTGCTGTGATTACTGCAAGAAAATGATGATGCCAACCTGCTTAAAGAAGACTTTGACATTTGTAAAAAGCGGGAGAGCTTACACAGCCGCTAAAAACGTCTGATGAAAGCACGCAGCCTGTTGGTTACCTTTTAGAATTCACTAAATATAGTCGATTGCAACAGTTTTAATGCAACAAAATGCATTTGATCAATTTATTATTTTATCATAAAATCACTTGTAATAATAATTTAAACCATGTACATACTCATTACATTTGATTCATTTATTCATCAGTTAGATTATATTATATTATAATATTTTATAAAAAAAACAACTCCATTACTGTTTAGTTTTATGTTGTGTGCTGTGTTGTCTTTGCATATGAAAGATAAGAAAATGTCTCCATTTCAAGGGTTTTAACATCACAGGACAATGTTGTAAAGCAGAGATTGCTGTCCATTGCTACTGCATGTATAATAACAATTGTTGAATTTGTTCTGGCCAGACAAAGTTTTACTGAGCATTGCAACAGACACAACTAAGATTATTACATAATCTTTACTCATTTTACCATAACTTCGTCTCCTGCTTTCTGCTCTTCCCTGGCTTCCTCTGTCTGCCTGATATCTTAGACTGATATCTCACTTTGTGCACAGGCCCTTTATCAGCTGTTTGTGAAGTTACCTTTAGCCCCTGAAGTGCCTCTTATTGCAATATGAATGCACTCACTAGTCCAAGATGTGCTGAAAAATCTTCTAGTACTACTTTTAAGTCTTAAACAATACATAGTATCTTATCGGAGTATCTGCAAGCAGAACTTGTATTTCAACAAATGTTGAAAATGAAATTACACGGTAGTATCTTATCAGAGTATCGGTGAGGCAGCAGAACTTGTTTCAACACGTTAAAAATGAAACTTCTTGGCACCACAAAATTCCATAATCAACTGAAATGAATGTGTTTCAGATAGTTGTCCTCTGTCTGTAACGGACACAAATAAAAAACATGTTTTTTTCAGTGGGGTTCTGTTTGGACAGCAGTGTTTATATCAGGATTAATCAATTACAGTACCTTTGAAAAACTTGCTAGGGAACAAAACAAGCTTTTGGGAGAATCTGCTATAAAGATGCTGAAGACCATCTCCGGATTGGTTGTTTTTTAATATTTAATATCCCACCCTCTTCGTTACCATAGTTCACACGGAACTCACTATGTGCACTTGGACTCCCACTTTTGGCACTCCCTTTGTCATTCTGAAGAATGATAAGGTTGTTCCGTTTCCTCAAAAGTGGAATCTTAGAATTTTTAAGAATACCAAGTGTTAAGATTTCCTGTCAAGAAACACAAGAGCAAATTAGATGGTGGTGAATGAGTGTGCAACAGCAAAAAACCACCATGTCTCCAGCCACATAATTCTTTCACAACAATATCCCAAATATCTAACCAAAAATTGTAACTTCTTGTTAACCAAACTACCAAAACTAAGAGGAAAACTAAAGTACAGCAAAATAGTCAAGTCGAGTCAAGTCATCCTCATTTATATAGCGCTTTTAACAATGTAGATTGTTTCAAAGCAGCTTTACAGAGACAAACACATAATTTAAGGCAGTGGTTCTCAACTCCAGTCCTCGGGACCCGCTGCTCTGCACATTTTGTATGTCTCCTTATTTAACACACCTGATTCAGATCATAAGCTCGTTAGGAGAGACTCAATGAACTGAACTGAGTGTGTCAACAAAATGTGCAGAGCAGCGGGTCCCGAGCATAGACATAATATATACATAGACGCCCAATTGGCCACTTTGGTACGTTGCTGCGATACGTCAACTTGTCTGCCATTTTGCGGAGGTCAAGACTGCGCTGTAAACAAATGCAAGTAAACGGGTGAGCTGCGGTTTTCCTGGATAAAAACAATAATAACGTTTACATTTATCAGCCGATTTCAGTGGTTTGTATGCGGTGTACGTTACTATTACTAATTATAATATGACCAAATACAACCAGAAAAAAAATGTCAGTCTTGTTTGTGAAAGGTAATTCCCCGAGACCTGTTTTCAATTGTGTGGCGACTTGTACAGCCCCAAGCAGCGCACGAAAGCAGCGCATTTTTCTCAATTCCCATAATAAGAGGTATGGGAAAGTTGCCCTCCTTGATATGGCGGCACTGTTGACGTACGCTCCAGCGGCCAATAGGGTGTCTATGTATTTATTATGTCTATGGTCCCGAGGACTGGAGTTGAGAACCACTGATTTAAGGTAACAGAGATTGGTTTGGTTTTATAGCGGTTCTTGAATAATGTTATTTCCAGCTAAAGTTAGTTTTGATTGATTCACTTCCGTCGAAATGATCATTTGTTATTAACTTAGGGGCCGCTAAGATGATACCGTTCAATCTAAACAGACTTTAAACTGAACCTGTGATAAACGCTGATGGCGTTCACATGCGCATTAAGAATTGATTCTATAGTTATGGGCGTTTGAATATATGTGCGCAGGTTTGTAATTCCCTACAAACCAAAACTACTTGTATTGCCTATAAATTTTGATGCAGAATTTTATTTTATTTTATCATTTCGGGTAGGGACGCGAAACCGGATTTTCCACAGCGCTTTATCTGTAGATTGGTATAGGGATCCTCTATAGGGAGAGGCTAGTTGGCACTTCAGCACTGCGTTGTCATCGGGTCCAGGCGAAGGTCCTTTGTCAGATCTGGAAACGGCCTGGATCCGGCAGGCTGCGGGAAAACCTCGGGATAAACAAAGAAACTAAATTAGCGTAGATGCCATTCTTCTTATGATGTAACGAGTACATCAGGATTTAAGGGAAGTGTTCCCAGTTCCGCGAAATAAGCAAACTCCCTAGCTAACATCAACAGGTGAGAAAGAAGTCCAATTCAAAATACAAGTTTGTTTGCCAATATAATCTTTCAGACATTAGGTAAAACTTATTTGGTTTGCTGTCAACTCAAGCTCTGATATACGCCCACAGAGTAACTAAATATGAGACAGGAATACATAGGGCAAGGAACCTAAGATGGTGGAGTTAGGGGAGGTGGAGATAGGGATGCTGGAACAGCTGGGACTGAAGAGAAGTGAGCAGCTACTTACACTCACCGGCCACTTTATTAGGTACACCTGTCCAACTGCTCGTTAACACTTAATTTCTAAGCAGCCAATCACATGGCGGCAACTCAGTGCATTTAGGCATGTAGACATGGTCAAGACAATCTCCTGCAGTTCAAACTGTAGGGTATTTGGATGAATCATTGACTGAATAACTAAAAGCCCAATGTCTTTAAAGAGACTGGAGTTTGAAAAAAACCCACACAAACACACACACATTCCACCACACACACACGTACCATGAAGCTTCCCCCCAAACCAAGCTAACACTGTTCGAGTTTGGTTTCCTGTGACCGATTTATGACTCAAAAGAATGTGCAGGGACTTGATTCCTGGAGAAGGAAAAATGAAACATTTGTAACGCTAATATATATATATATATATATCCTATGCATAACCTTGTGATACATGTTCATCTCATGACTTAACTTTATGTTTGGTGTGTGTGCGTCCTTGGAGACTCTAATGGGTAATGTTTCCTTGATTTACATAATATCACGAAACACCCCCCCCCCCGAAGACCAGGAGTTTACTCAGAACATCTGCTCATGGACACGCGCACACACATACACAAACCTCTAAAGTCATCATATAAAGACTTTATTGAGATATATTTTGATATGCTTATATGTGTGTCTGTTACCCAGATTCCATGGTTATCTGCGACAGTACCGTAGTCCTAAAAAACTACAAATGCTTGGAAAGTATGCCTTTTAATGTATAACTTTGCAGTATTATCCAACTTATGTTGTTCTTCATATCTTTAGAATCCTCTAGATCTGACCAAACCATATCTGTATGTGTACAAACCATAGGATGTGTGTTACGATGTTTTATAATCTCTGGAGTAAAATTGAATGCATTTTACGTCACCGTCATAAAACATGCAAAGTCTATCTCGACAAGACAAAAGATCATAAAACCTAAACTCCCGCTCGAAACTCCCTCTCTCTCCGATTGGCCAAGCTGACAGGAGAAGGTTGGCTTTATCCAAAGGGATAAATCTCTCCCCCTCCCTCCCTCGCTCTCTCTTGCTTTGTCCGTCGTTACTGCTGCACCATGTAACCCGATCTCGTGGTCTCCTTCGGAGACCCGTTTCGATCTTTATATCTTTTCTTTGTAAGGCAAAGTTTTGTTTTCCATAGTCGACTCTGTTTACTTCCACGAAGTGAAACAAACGTAGCCGAGCTACTTTCATTGATAATGTTACTCAAAGACTTTAAACCGCCGCGCAACACACGCGCACAGAAACACCACGTGACCCTTACTCACACAAAGGACTCTGCTCACGCACGCGGTCGAGACAGGCCTTCAGGAATGCAACAACACAGCGAGACCCATAACTTGTGCAAGTATAACCTCTTTATAACGCTTCTAAGAAGCATTAAGATGATGTTTCGTGTTGTAATCAGAAAAGGTGAATGTCTTAGGAGGAAGTATGCTAATGTTCTCTCTCTCTCACCCTCTCTCTCTCTCTCTCCCTCTCTTACTCACTCAGGCGTGTAAGCTATCCATTGCCCAAACTTTACTCATTTCTCGTTCATTAATGTCTTATTGTTTCATGTACTTCTATGTGTTTGTAAATACATATATATCCCGTGTGAACGTAGTAAATATATAAGTAGACATGCCTTTATTAAATCATCATATTCACTTGACTGATTGATTCATTCTCTTTGCTCATTCTCAAGTCTCTTAAGTGCCAAAAAGATCTTATGCTACAAGCTTTACGAATTAATTATTTAAATAATTAATCTTTTAAAGAGTACTCGTTATAGGGCAGGAAGCCCAATTCTTCTGGCCAGAGAATTGCGTTTCCTGACATCCTATAAGGTAAGATGATATTGGGGAACCCCCACAATATTATTCTGACAATTGAGCTAAATTAATTTTACCTGCTTTGTAAGACGTGATCTGTGTAATTAACTGCAATCAACTTGTCGTTAAAATGAAAAGATTCACATGTATGCATGTAGGTAAAATGACAGATTCTCCCTTAGAGGGAGATTTATTGTCAGGAATCAATCAGATTCATTCCCACCCATCACTCAAAGATCACTCTCCCCGGAATATTAACCAGTCACACCTGTTCTCAATCAGTCACCTCGTTACCCAGCCCTATAAAACACTCACACACACTCCAGTCATTGTCAAGCCTCCAACAGGAGAAGACCGTTACTCACGATTTCCTGAAGTTTCTTATCTACCAACGAAGACCCATCACGTAACTATACTCACCTCAGAATATACTCACCTTTGTCTCCCTGTCTTGCTGTCTCCAGTATTCCAGTCTGGTTCCCTGTTTCCCGAGTCTTGCCATTGGGATCCAAGTGCTCCACGTGTCCACCGAAACCTCCCTGTGTCTCCCTGGTTCTGAAACAGAAGAGTATTCATATCACTGGACGTTGTCTATCCACGTCCAACTCTCTGACGAAGTGTCTGCTCACCTGGGATTCTCTGCACGACGTGATCGTCAACGCACCTGCACATGAACTTTGTCTCTGCACATTTATCACTGTAAATAAACTCACGTTTGTTTTCACTTACCTCCGCCTCTGTGCCTATATCCTGACAGAAGGCTTGACCTGAACAGAAAAGTGAAACAGCGCGATGGAAGATAGTGATCAAGATGATAACCCGGTCCAGGCTGCAGCCGCTGTTCAAGATCCCGGTCAGCCTACGTTCAGAACTTCCGCAGACTCCACTACTTCGGTGATATGCTTCGCTAACCAGGCATCGCGACCAGTGCCATTCTCCTGACGGGCGGAGGATTGCAACGGGTTCCTGCTTCAGTGTTCGCTCGCACTGGAACAGCAAAGACAGTTGTACCCCACAGAAAGATCGAAAATCGCTTTTATCATCCAACAGTTATCCGGGGCTGCTTTGAGATGGGCTGAAACCATGTGGTTACAGGAGTCCACTACAACTTCATCGGTACAAGGGTTTGTGGACCATTTCAAAGAAGTTTTCGGACGACCAGTTGATGATTCTTCCACCAGTGACAAACTACTGCAACTATCCCAAGGTCGAAAATCTGTTTCTGAGTATTCGTTGGAATTTCGCACTTTATCCTCTGTAAGTGGGTGGAACGACAAGGCACTCATTTCTGTTTACCGACGTGGTCTGAATCCTGCTCTCCGTCTGCAAATGGTGATATATGATGACAGTCTGGGTGTAGAAAAATTTATCCAACAAGCTCTCCGTGTGCACCAACGATCTCAGGGCTGTTACTCAGAAAATCGCCGATACACTAGTAATTCTCAATATCCCACAGTGACTCAGCCTGAAGCGGATGAAGAGAAGATGCAAGTGGATACTTACCGACTGTCCCCAGCGGAACGTGCCCGGCGCCGTGAACTCAGGTTATGTCTGTATTGTGGAATGGGAGGACATTTTCGTCAGTCATGTCCGACTCGGCCCC
Source organism: Chrosomus eos (assembly GCA_036326025.1). NCBI lineage: Eukaryota > Metazoa > Chordata > Actinopteri > Cypriniformes > Leuciscidae > Chrosomus > Chrosomus eos. The sequence continues at coordinate 46,031,955 of CM070819.1, forward strand.
CCAGGATGCTGGTGAGTTCTGTCTTTACGGCCGATTCGGTCTCAGCCCCACTAACTATTTCAGTGATCTTAAAATCCACGACTTTCCATGTTTCAGCCACAGCCATTGTGGACTCCGGGTCGGCAGGGAACTTCATCTCGGGACGACTCTGCCAAGAACTCCGGCTCGAGAAATCAGCCACCGCGAGACCATACTCCATCCATGCAGTGACGGGTGAAACCATAAACAAGGGGTATGTCACAGCTCAGATTAAACCCATCATCCTGGGTGTCGAAAATACACATCATGAGCTCTTTGAACCTTTCATATTAGAGAACAGCCAGACTGATCTAATTCTGGGTCGCCCATGGCTTATTCGACACCAACCCAATATCAACTGGTCATCTGGTAAGATCCTAAATTGGGGTTGTAAGTGTGCGTCCAGAACTGCCGAGCTGGCGATCACATCCATCGCTGATGCACGTAACGTTGTCCCAGTAAATTCAACCTCCATCGAAAGCCCCACTGAGAGCCTGTCCGTTTCCATACCTACCAGTTATTCCTCGTTTGCAGATGTGTTCAATCCTGTCGAGGCTGCTAAATTGCCCCCTCATCGAACTTGGGATTGTGCGATCGACCTTGTTCCAGGAGAACCCATTCCTAAAGGACGAATCTACTCCCTGTCTATTCCTGAACAGAAAGCCATGCAACAGTATATTGAAGAGGCTCTGAAACAAGGGTATATCCGTCCCTCCACGTCGCCAGCTGCTGCCAGCTTTTTCTTTGTTCCAAAAAAGGATGGGGGACTACGTCCGTGTATCGACTATCGAACCCTGAACAGAATAACCGTGAAGTTCAGCTATCCACTACCGCTGGTCCCTTCATCACTGGAGCAGCTGCGTGAGGCCAAGATGTTCACTAAACTGGACTTGAGGAGCGCATATAACCTCATCCGAATTCGAGAAGGCGACGAATGGAAGACCGCGTTCATCACCCCTGCTGGCCACTACGAATATTTGGTTATGCCGTATGGACTGGTCAACGCTCCTTCCATCTTTCAAAGCTTTATGGATGAGGTATTCCGAGATTATCTGAACCACTTCGTAATAATCTACATCGATGACATTTTAATCTATTCCAAGAATCCAGGGGAACACCAACGACACGTTTCCTTAGTCCTCCAACGGCTACGTGAGTTCTCTTTATTCCTAAAGGCAGAAAAATGTTCATTTCACCAAACTTCAGTCGAATTCCTAGGCTATCAACTCAGTGAAAAAGGAGTACAGATGGACGATCGCAAGACCAAGGCGATCACTTCATGGCCAACCCCACAAACGGTAAAGGAATTGCAAAGATTCCTTGGCTTTGCCAACTTTTATCGGAGGTTCGTTCACCAGTACAGCTTGCTAACAGCTCCCCTAACGTCACTCCTAAAGGGAAAACCAAAAACGCTGCTCTGGACTGAGGAGGCCGACCACGCATTCCAGTCTTTGAAAACCGCCTTCACCACTGCCCCCCTACTCCAACATCCTAATCCCGAAGAGATGTTCATCGTAGAAGTTGATGCCTCCACCACTGGAGTAGGAGCAGTGTTGTCTCAGTATTCCAATTTGTCACCCAAACCTATGCCATGTGCGTTCTTCTCCCACAAGTTATCACCCGCCGAAGTAAACTATGATATCGGAAATCGGGAACTCCTGGCGGTAAAACTTGCGCTTGAGGAATGGCGACACTGGTTGGAGGGCGCCAAACACCCGTTCCTGGTTCTCACCGACCATAAGAACCTCCAGTATCTGAAAGAAGCAAAACGACTCAATCCACGCCAGGCTAGATGGGCACTTTTCTTCACTCGATTTCACTTCCAGATCTCCTATCGTCCAGGCTCCAAGAACGTCCGAGCGGATGCTCTGTCTCGTCTCCATGCGCCTGAAACTCACCAGGAAGAACCCGAGAACATCTTGCCAGAGAAAATCTTTGTCAATCCCATTCAGTGGGACTTAAACGAACAACTGATGGAATTGTCTCGAAACCAACCCAGTCCTACGGAATGCCCAGCTGGGAAGATCTACGTACCCGATGAATTCCGTATATCACTTATCTCCTCAGCGCACTCCTCCGTTGGTACGGGTCACCCAGGAGTCACCAAAACCTGCTCCACTCTCCAAAACTGCTACTGGTGGCCCAACATGCTCCGAGACGTCAAATCATTCATCCAGGGGTGCATCCTATGTGCAATGAACAAAAACCCTCGTCATTTGCCTGCAGGAAAACTCATGCCTCTACCCGTTCCCCAAAGACCCTGGTCGCACATTGGGGTGGATTTTGTGACGGATCTTCCACCCTCCGAAGGGAACACCTGCATCCTGGTGGCCGTCGACCGCTTTTCGAAAGCGTGTAAGCTGATTCCCCTGAGAAACTTACCCACAGCATTTGCAACCGCAGAACTCTTAATGGAACATGTCTTCCGGAATTTCGGCCTCCCAGAGGACATTGTATCAGATAGGGGCCTCAATTCATTTCAAGAGTTTGGCGAGCCTTCTTTGCACTGATGAATGTCACCGTAAGCCTCACTTCAGGGTATCACCCACAGGCTAATGGTCAGGCAGAACGAAAAATCCAGGATGTCAGCCGTTTCCTCCGAACTTTCTGCCATGCCAATCAACACCTCTGGAGTCGTTACCTCGTGTGGGCAGAGTATGCCCAAAATTCCCTTAGACAAACCTCCACCAAACTGACTCCGTTCCAATGCATTCTGGGTTACCAACCTCCACTGTTCCCGTGGTCCGGGGAACCCTCAGAAGTCCCAGCAGTTAATGCCTGGTTCCGGGACAGTGAGAGAATATGGAACCAAGCTCACCATCACCTCCAACAAGCCATAAACCGCCACAGCCACTTTTCAGACGTTCACCGAAGCAACACCCCCGAATACCAACCTGGACAATTGGTTTGGCTCTCAACAAGGGATATCCGGTTGAGACTACCCTGTCGCAAGTTAAGTCCAAGATATATCGGTCCGTTTCCCATAACAAGACAAATCAATCCAGTTACCTACCAACTCCGTCTACCAAGTCAATACCGCATCCACCCCTCGTTCCATGTCTCCCTCCTGAAGCCCCATCACTCATCCGTTCCAGTCCCTTCTACAGATCTAGCACAAGATGAAAATCCTCCGGTACCTCCCGTTGAGACAGAATCCATCTTCGCTGTAAGAGAGATCCTGGACTCCCGACGTCGGGGTGGTCTACTCGAGTATCTGGTTGACTGGGAAAATTATGGACCGGAAGAGAGGTGTTGGATACCTCGTAAGGACATCCTTGATCCCATGCTACTCACTGCTTTCCACGAACAACACCCTGGCAAACCTGCTCCTCGACCTCGAGGTAGACCCCCACGACGTCGGGGTCCTAGGTCCGCTGGCGCGGACGCTGGAGGAGGGGGTAGTGTCAGGAATCAATCAGATTCATTCCCACCCATCACTCAAAGATCACTCTCCCCGGAATATTAACCAGTCACACCTGTTCTCAATCAGTCACCTCGTTACCCAGCCCTATAAAACACTCACACACACTCCAGTCATTGTCAAGCCTCCAACAGGAGAAGACCGTTACTCACGATTTCCTGAAGTTTCTTATCTACCAACGAAGACCCATCACGTAACTATACTCACCTCAGAATATACTCACCTTTGTCTCCCTGTCTTGCTGTCTCCAGTATTCCAGTCTGGTTCCCTGTTTCCCGAGTCTTGCCATTGGGATCCAAGTGCTCCACGTGTCCACCGAAACCTCCCTGTGTCTCCCTGGTTCTGAAACAGAAGAGTATTCATATCACTGGACGTTGTCTATCCACGTCCAACTCTCTGACGAAGTGTCTGCTCACCTGGGATTCTCTGCACGACGTGATCGTCAACGCACCTGCACATGAACTTTGTCTCTGCACATTTATCACTGTAAATAAACTCACGTTTGTTTTCACTTACCTCCGCCTCTGTGCCTATATCCTGACATTTATTAACATGTAAGACTGATCTAATCCAAACATGTATGAATAATTATTAATTACCAATTATTATTATGATATGCAAATTCCCCACGGATTAGATCCCCAGAATCTTTACATAAATTGGTGGAGAAAAATGCTGGCACACTTTAAACTTGTTTTTGAGCAAAATTCAGTTTTCAATATTGTCTATATTGTGATTTAATATTGTACGTGCACCTCGGTTGAGCGAACGCATTGCGAACTCACCGTGACTGATTAAAGGCAAAAAGCCATTTCAGTCCAGCGAAACTAAGAAGTAAACTGCAGTTTTCATAGTTTCACAGTATTAAATTTGTCCTATAAAAGACGAAGAAACCTCTTTTGAACGACGACATTTTTAATATTAAACTCCCCTGTCCGAACGATGTTCTTCTGTCAGGGTGAAGACAAGATTTAGTGAAACGATGCTCTTTCACTATTCTTAGAAAAGGCCTTATATTAAATCGTTAGATTAACGGTAAACTCCTGGTTAAACATTGACTTAGCTACTCAATTGTAAAACCTAAAGCATATCTAATCATTCAGTGCTATTTGATTATATGTTATGGGAGTCGAAAAAACAGACGAATAATTCCTGTTTTATTTATGCGCAGCGCAGGAGCCCTGCCAGACGTGTTTGTTAGAATATAGCACAGAAAAATCCAAAACCTTAAAACATTTTAATCATTAAATGCTATTTGATAAATGTTATTTGGATTCGAATGACAGACGTATAATTCCTGTTGTCCGTATAATTCCTATTAATGTGGGGAAGCGAAGAAATCCTTCCGTGCACACGTGTCGAAATAGGGAAAACCCGCCGAGGTTTAAAATTTATAAGCGAACACGTATGAATCATAGTGCTAATTGTTGGTGGGAAGCGAAAAACAGATGCCTAATGCCTGTGAACCCTATGTGTGTGTGTGGGAAAAAAAATCCTGCCACGCCGGTTGAAATATAGCACCGACAAATCCAAAACCTAAAAACATTTTAGTCATAAATGCTATTTGATAAATGTATTTGGATCCGAACGACAGACGTATAATTCCTGTGTCCCTATGTGTGTTTTTAGGAAAAAAATCTGCCACGCCGTTTGTTAAAACATAGCACCAAAAATCCGCTGAGATTTAATTTTGATAAGTGTGATCGCTACAGAAAGCAAAGCGTCTGCACGCTCAAATTTGAAACACACATGGAAGCAGGCCGGTTTTTATTCCGCTGACAAACACTAGAGGGCAACCCTTAGGCCTAAGTGCTTGACAGTTCTCGAATTACGCACCGCCCCCTGACTTCATCCTGCATGAGCGAAATGTCGCCATCGTGTGGACACTAGTAACAAGGTCATCCTTTCCTAAACATTTTCTCTCATCACAATTTCAGATTTTTCCAGTGAATTACTGAAATTGTGTCTCCAACTTTCAATGCATGTGCAAGTTCCAGTGTTACTAACATGATTTTCACTCCTGACTGTGTACACTTATTTTGAATTTAGTTCAAACCACATTTGAATTTAAAAATTCAAAAGTAAGTATTAACAGTTCCTGATGACCACTTAGGAGGAGTGCGGCCCCCTTGTGGCCTTCCCCTGCTAAGTCAGCTCATCTCTTATGTCTACTCTTTCTGTTTTGAAGTGGCGTTCTCCCAGTTGGTTTTATTTTGGTGATTATCATCATCATACATAATGCCAACCTTTAATTTCCTACACTTACTCAAATTTGATTTGAAACAAACAAATTTCAAGATTAAAGTGAATTAAGTCTCCTTTCCTGTTGGGAATGGTTTTATAGCTTTATTTCTATATTTCCTTTTTCAAATTATTTTTAATAATTTTGATTTGATATGTTGTGACATATGTTGTGATATGTTGTGATTTGATATGCATACGCTCGATTTGAAGTGTATTTAAACCAGTTTGAATGCAATTTAAATCATGTTCTCGGTCAGCCAGGTTGACCACTAGGAGGAAGTGACCCAAACCCTTTGTGGCCCAAACGCGCCACTACTGCCTGTCTTCTCCCGGGGTCCATCCTACTTTATTACTTTTAATTATTAATTTTTATTAATAATAAAAGTAATAAGAATAAATAAAAATAAAAGTACATTTTTTTTTAAGAATTTTTTTTTTCGGGTTAAGTTATTTTGATAATTAACATCATTTTCATAATTTCCTTTTTACCATTATTTAGGAAAACCTTTGCTTCTATTTTCTACATACATAATTACTCAATTCAGTTTAAACAAGAAAGCTTTCATTCACTGTTAAGTCACTTGTTCACACTGTTCTGTATTTATAGGTAGAATCCACTAAAGAGCTGTGATGATTTGACAGTCATCTCTGCTTGGAGTCCAGCATGCTGGTTCGTCTGACCTGCGTCACCAGCACTGACTGAGCGCGAGTCTCGGACTTTCCTGTATCTCTCCGTTAGTGCGGCCCGCAACACGACATCACCAATTTGGCACTGCCGGTTGTGTTCACAGTCGAGGTGTGTGAGGGCGCACATCGGTACAGATATACGGAGGGGCCCGGGACACTGCTGTCAAGTGTTTGGGGACGACAGAGTCCCCACGGTAAATTTGACCACGGTGCGGACTCCAACCAGAGTGACCTCAATTCACCCCAGGCAAACTAGACAAAGGTAGTAAACCCATCCACTTAATATTTGCCACAGAATCTAGAGATTCCCCCGGTCATTGAATTGTCTGGCTCCCTCCTCCTCTCCGAGCCACAAACCGTAGGCTTAAGCCTCCTTTCCCCCTATAACACTTCCTGTGTACTCTTAACGCCATTTCATTACAGACCTTCCCATCTTGGATGGTTGCATGTTACTTCAAACTCTGCTATCTTGCCATTGCTCTTTTCTGTCGTGCTCTGTTCTTTTCAGTTCACCTAGAAGACAGAACCTATCTGAGACAACAAGGAACGCTGAATAATAATTAGACAACAAGCCGCTAGCATCAACAGGTGACCCCCTAAGCTACCGCCCTGTTAAAATTTTTATTCAGGCCCATGATGACCTAACCAAATTGTCCCACAGAATGATTTAACTGTCTGCATCAGTTAACCACAATTTGCATACGCGGCATAGCCCGTATTATAGGTCGTTAAACGTAGAACAACTTGCTTGGTCTCTCTGTGTGTGTGTTGTGTTCCTCTCGCCCACAGTCGAAACCAGTATGTTCCGGTCCTACAGTCCCACAACCCGCTGGGACAACCTGGAGACATGGCAGAGATTCACGGCACCTCCATTCCTGCCCAAGGTCGCCAGTGACTCAGAGCTCCAAAGCCAAGAGCGACGTGGACAAGCTGATGGCGCACAAACCAAGCCAAAGCTCCCACGACAAAGACCGGCCAGACACGTCCAAAACCTCGCTTGCCAGCTCATCGCACCAGCACGTCTCCATGAAAGGAGCCGCATAGCCCTGGAGCACGAAGTTGCAACGCTAAGGATGCAAGCCGAGGATGACAACGACCCCGAGCTACAGAAGGAAGTGAAAAGACTTCAACCTGCCCTGTCTGATCTTCAACACACAGACCGCAGAGAACAGTCAGAGAAAAGAACCAGAGAGGAACTCAACGAGAAACTCCGACAAAAGTGAAGCCCCTTTTGCAAAGAGCAGAGGCCGAACTTGAAGAGACTCGAAAGCCACGGCCTGAAAAAGAAAAAAACTTGCAAGAGGCCCGTGCTACCAGCCACAAGCTCGTTCAGCAGAGACTGAACCCAAAGAAAGAGACACTAAAGCCAAGGCTTTTGAAACCACTTACACACGGGCCGAGCTGAAATCCATGAACTTACTCAACAGAGACACGATCTCAAAGCCGAACTTGACATTTTTCCCACAGAGTTGAAACACTCTTAGAGACTACCAGCCGCTGCGGCAGGCCTTCATTAAAGAATTCTCTGATCCAGAATCCGAAAATACTTTAAAAAACCCCACGATCTACTGTCTCTGAACACTACTCAGAGATGCCTCCAGAGGGCGCCCCATAACACCATAGCCCTGTTCACAGAGAGTCGAGTCCGTTCCAGGCCACTGGTAAGCCCAAGTCTGAGCACGCATCAGACAAACACAGTGCCGCCACGTCTGAGACAGCCGAGACCCTGAAGTCGCTGAAAAGCTTCTTCACAAAAGACTTTCCAAAAATTCAAGAGGTACGAGCTTTACATCCTATACCTGAGCGTAAGACCTACAGGCACACAGAACACTGCTCGTCAGCCACAGACACAGAGCAAACTGTCACATCACAAAGTGACAGCAGCACACAGCCACCACAGCTGACAGCTGCACAGCCTGAGTGAAACCGCACAGTTTCCCACAGCTGGGTCAAGAACCCCAAAAGACCTGATCAAAAGGGGGTGGGCCCGGAAACTCCAGACAATGAGGTGAGCCTTGAAACCCTGGTTGAAACCCGGCTCAGACCTCACTTTAATGTCAGCTCAACTCTTTGAAAGACTCAGTGCTAAAGCTAAGAGCGAAGATCGAACTCTTATATTGAACTCCCACATGTGTGAGCTGAACGTGCAGTCGTACAGCCAGAACGACCTCCGGCTCGAACAGAGAGCTCCCACTTACCTGACAATTGGTCTTTTGAGGCCTACCCACCCAGTGTACATCTCACAAATGAACACGCACCCCTTTCTTATTGGCAAAGACCTGCTAGAATGCTCTAAGCCAGTACTTCTCAAAGTCCGGACTCCGGTCCGGATCCGGACCCAGAGGGAATTCAATCCGGACCCGCCTCCATTTCGTATTTCAAGAGCACTAATTGTGTGTAAGGGATTAAAAGTGTGGATTTCCTACTTTGATAAACGCATGTAAAAATCATTTGTTTATTTTTTGAGATGGTCCGAAATTAAAACGAGATATTTAAAGTTTTCCTCCGTGATTTAGTTGCCATGACATCCAGTAAGCGTATGATTTTTGACGTAATCAGGCGCAACCATAGACTGTAAAAAGGGGCGCGCGCAACGCGACACTTCACCGCAGTAAGCGTTTGAATGGGTGTGGAGGATGTCATTGTCCAGGAAAAGAAAAGTTGATGAAGAAAATAGAGTTTTCAAAGATGATTGGACAGAGAGGTATGCGTTCACAGATATACCAAGTCTCCCGGAAGTTCCAGGAGTCTTCCGCATATTGATAGCGGATCCCTGATGCCCGCAAATTAGTTCAAATCTCCCGCAATCTAGAGCTCGCGAGCTCCAAACCGGCAGAGAGGGAGAGAGCGACCTTACGTGTGCGTGCGCAAATGTGCTTGTGTGCCTCAAGGCTTGCCAACCGTTCCGTATAATACGTATTTGTTTAAGTTAAAAATAAAACGTATTATGAACTATACAAACATGGTTCATTTTTGGCAAAATTATCATGATAGCCTTATATATCTGTGGTTAAGTCTTGTATATAGATTAAGCCTACTTTGCTATACAAATTTTTGTGCAACTTATAAAAATATAAAAAAAATATATAATGCAACTTTGCCTAATAAGTTGCATTTATAATGTGCTATAAAATGTATGAATTTAAGGGGTTATTTTTCAAAATGTTCTTCCGTGGGGGCATGTCACTAACCCCCCGCCCCCCCCCCCCCCCCCCCCAATAGTTTGGGACCTTTGACATTGACGAAAATTCTGATTTGGACCTTTGAATATAGACTTTGAGAACCCCTGCTCTAAGCTGTTATTAGACTTCAAACACCTGACCCTCTGGGCCCTCCAGTCACACTGGTCACCAGAGCCAGACTCCAAGGTCAGAGTTCCCAAGAACTCCAGCAGCCATCCAGGGGTACACAGCCTCAGCACCAAGTCAAGGTTCCAGTTCGCTACCCTGCACCTTCCAGCTCGCCAAAGACCACGCAATGCTTACTCAACGATGCGTGACCTAATGCAGAAGGCCTCTAACACAGAAAGCCTCCTCAGAAAGAAGTCCTAAAACCCCACTGACTTTGAACGGCAAAACCAGAAGACACTGCACGAACACAGTGTAAGACTCTGCTAAAAGGGTCCCTGACCAGCATAGGACATAGAACTTTTAAAAGTAGATGAAAATGTCTGCTCAAAGAGTTGCAAGACTCTGCATTCGTAAAATTAGAATTTTAATGACTTAAAGAAAATCTTGAACGGACGTGTAAGCCTCACCTGCCAACAGACTACGCACGACCCTTTCGAACCAAGCATTTGCTACATGCTGGTTGAAATGACACTGCTAAACATTAGTTTCTATGACAATGAAGGTTTACAGAAAACGCTAGCTCCAAATAGGGCATACGTCACTGCGACGTCAGAGTTTAGTAAACCCACCTGAGCTTTAAACTACAGTTAACCTACGGGCGTGCATATTCAACTAAAACACAACGTGCAGTACGCATTTTTGATCGCTGGCTTGTCTAAATGCAGATAAACGATTGCTGGAATTGACATCTCTACTTTAAGTAAAATAGCCTTAGATTTCCAACTAAAATTAGCATGTTAAGCAGTAAAGCGTAAGTCTGTTTGATGAAGAAACCTCATCTCAGCAGCTTGTAAACTGTACCGATGTTTATTCTGCTTTGCTTAAAAGAAATCCAAATTGTAGTATGACTAAACCTGTGTCTAACAAAGAAAGCTCAGGACAAAGTTATATCTAGGTAGACCTGGGCGACACTCCCCTTTCTACAAATGTAAAGGCCTTACAAATTATTGTTTGATTGATGTAATTCACCTAAACTTTAGCCGCATCTACAAGCAGAGAACTACCTAGCGACCAAAACTGTTTAATCGCTGAAAAGTCAGCAGTAGTGCACAAGAGGGACGTAACTATATATGCTTAGACAAGCTTTGACTCCCAGCAAATCTATTTCCTTACTCTGTAAACAAATAGAATAAGTTGCTTAAAATAAAGAGAAGAGTTCCATGAGTAAAATTAGCTAATGCCAAAACACATCTGCATTTTACTTCATGTAACAACGAGTCCTAGAAAGACTTAAAGATAAAGGTGCACCCTGTTAACCCGTTTAAACATGCATAATTCATGTAAAAGGTACAAACAGCCTTTAGGGACTGTTTAATTGTCTGACATGCTCTAGTTTCCATGACAACGACTTGTCACAGGAGGTGTTAACTTGTGATGTCACTAAGCTAAACTAACACAGCATCCAGCTAGCTTATGCTACGCTAAGCTAACCTAGCATCCTTCCAGCTTACGCTAAGCTAAACCAACACAGCACCCATCCAGCTTAGGCTAAGCTAAATAATAACTTTTACAGTTAGCAGGTAGCATAATTTACTTGAGCCCTTAATCACCGCTTGTGTTTACACAGTGCAAAGTATTCTAAAATACTTTCCTTAACACCAGTTAGGGTTTCTAATTATACACGTTCCGTGTTTGCAATTCTTCTTAGCTAAAGTTCACCTTCAATAGATAAGGCATAGCCCTTGCTAACCGTCGAAGGCTAACTTTGAAGATGCCCGGTTAATTAAACTTAAGTTGACTACATGTAAACTGTGTAGCTAGAGAAGAATTCATATAGCAATAGGAATTTTCATCGGCAGGTGACTAACTCTAATGGGACACACACGATGTGGCCTCGAACACGCAACCGTTGTAACCCACTATAAAGTGTTGGCCCAGGCAAATCCAAAGTTTAGTCACTAATGCCACTGATTATTCTCGCCTTCAGATCATTCCCGTTGTTTTGATCACTTTGTTTCTTTTTGCTTTTAATTTTAATTTTTTCTTTTGGCTCTTCTTTAATTTTTTTAAAATTATTTGACCTTGATATTAATAGCACTCAGCTATTCCCTTTACTTTTCGGTCATCTATATGATTTAAAATTTATTTTATTTCCTCTCTTGTTCAAATGTGGTTCCATTTCCCATAGGGCCCAGAAAGGAAACAGAGACACCTTTATTTGTGATTTTGTTTTATTTTCAACAAATGTACTCATTTTTGTGACCCTGCAACACAAGTAACTTCAACAATTTACTAGGGCACAACTATAGTCCAGAGGATTGATAATAAGCATAATTTGAATAGGAAAGCTGTCCTTTTTCCCCCATCATTCACTTCGTCAAGCCGTAGTGAACCACTAGTTAAGTCCAGAGAAATAATTTAGTCATAAGAACCATCTTAAGGCATTTATTTCATCTCGGCTATGCCCTTTCCAGGGAATAATCTCGGAACCACATACCTCTTAGCCTCCTAACATCCACAGCTATGATAAGCTACAAGACACACTTCACTAGCTAGCTACATGTGAAACACCTAGCTTTATGCTACATACCTAGCGAACCAATTAAACCATGGTTCTGAACTTTTAGGGTCATGCATTAGGCTCTCACCACAAGACAAAAATGTCACAGAGCCCCTGCTTCACCTGACCTTAACCTTCCAGCTTACCAAAGACTGACGACAAAACAGCGGACACTATGAGAAACCACCTCTCATACCCCTCCTACCACCCACGAACGCCGTCTGCACCCACCGACAGTCGGTGCCCCAGACAACCTAAGTCAAAAAGCACATGCCACGTGCAATAGACAAACATTTAGCGTTCTGCACCTGTTGCCATCACCGCGCCACAGCTTGTGGTGCCACAGTGCAAAAGGGGGGTAATGCCAATGTATGCCCTAGGCCCATGATGCACCATGTGCTGCACTCCGCAGCACCAGAGACACTTGCAAGACACCGAAGCAAGTGGCATACCGGCGTCCTCAAAGCGAAAAGACTGTCCTAGCCAACCAAGGACGACACTCGCTGAAAATTTTCCTCCCTTTCTCTCTTTCTCTCTCCCTTTCACTTTTACCAGGATGCTGCTGTGCCTCCAGCCAACCAGAGGGCAGCCGCAATCGGACATCTCACCAGGTCCGGCACCAAGCACCGTCCTAAGGGAACAACCAGGACTCCCTTTTCTGCCGGACCCGCACTCAGGTCTGTGCCACCTGATCCTCGCAACGCCTACAGAACGCACTACCCCGGCGTAACGACACAATACAGCTGGGTAGGTGCCACCGGACAGAGGAGGCCCTCACGCACACTGAGGCCGATGTCGAACACATGCTCGACCAACTTGAGAAAATGACTGTCACGCTAGCGGAGCCAGGTGGCCACAACCGCCGCCGCACTGCCGTCAGAACTCTGTTTAACACCTGTATGTCCAGCATGAATGCAGTAAACCTTGCCAACGTTGGACGGCATGTAGCCGAAATTCAAACTAAGATTCCACAGATAACAGAGTCACTCACAACAGAGTGCATCCCTGCAGCCCATCGACAAGACAATAGGGAACTGTGGTAACTTACCCATCACAGCGTTCTGCTGACCCCGACAGTAAACTCCATGAAACAGCTGTTTACTGTCTTCCAGAATGACTTTGCTCAAACTCAGCTGGTAACAGCCCTGATGACAAACCTGCTAAGGGGGGTGAACTCCTCCATCGACAGCCTCGCCATGGGTAGAATCCCACCGCACCGGATACCATTAGGCCTCATGCAAACCGTGCTGGCGTCCGCCATAGCCACGCCAACTAACTCTTTAAAAATACACCTTGCCTACTCTCATGGGTAGTGCCATCCCGCTTTCCATCACCGCAAGCAGAGAAAAGGGGACGTTCCCCTGAACTTACCCATCACAGTCAAGCCGAATCCACCGGCTCAAGAACATTGTCCATGTCAGATTTTGAAAGGCAGCACTCACATCAAGATCCGCATGCCGTACGTGATTGCCTTGCATGACAGCGACACCAAGCTGTCCCCAGCTCCGAATCCACACATGTGCACATTGACCAAAGACATTTGCTATCTCTGCCCTAACAAATCTTTCCTCAGAGACAACCCTGACGGAACCTGCGGGCTGCAGATCAGCGGCACAAGCTGCCCTGCTAAAAGCCAAGCCTCGCACTCAAGTCACCGAGACCCAAGCAAAGATTGTAAGTGATCTGTGTCACCTTGCTCAGCCAGAGCAGCGCATCCAAGTACCAAAAAGCCCCATCCTTCTTCAAGAACCACATTTTCACCCTAACTCCAGAAAGGGAATTGTGGTTTGCAAAAGGGGGATCCCAGCTAATTGACATTGCTTCTATCAACACAGCCCTCCGAGCTTTGTCTCAACTGCCCGCCTTAACTGCTTCACCTGCTGTCCAATCCTGGACTGTGGCCGATCCTACGCAGGGTACATCTATCAACTACACCCTGACACTCGACAGTCATCCTGCACAGGAGGCTCAACGAGATGCGAACATCTACAGCCAAGCCCACGGGACCCTCAGGAAGAGGGTACCACGCTGGAGGCTGCGTCGAACTTTATCAAGCTGAGCCCTCAGCCTCAGCCTAACAGCACCTGCTACCCAATCATCATGATTCACCTGTCATCCGCCCATGGTGATGATTTGTCGTCAGATTATGTCCCACACATAGGGACATCATCCGACGAAAAGGGGGATATATGTAGGGTATTTGGATGAATCATTGACTGAATAACTAAAAGCCCAATGTCTTTAAAGAGACTGGAGTTTGAAAAAACCCACACAAACACACACACATTCCACCACACACACACGTACCATGAAGCTTCCCCCCAAACCAAGCTAACACTGTTCGAGTTTGGTTTCCTGTGACCGATTTATGACTCAAAAGAATGTGCAGGTCTGACGTTGCCTGGTCTGATGAGTCTCGATTTCTGCTGCGACATTCGGATGGTAGGGTCAAAATTTGGCGTCTACAACATGAAAGCATGGATCCATCCTGCCTTGTATCAACGGTTCAGGCTGGTGGTGGTGGTGTCATGGTGTGGGGAATATTTTCTTGGCACTCTTTGGGCCCCTTGGTACCAATTGAGCATCGTTGCAACGCCACAGCCTACCTGAGTATTGTTGCTGACCATGTCCATCCCTTTATGACCACAATGTACCCAACTTCTGATGGCTACTTTCAGCAGGATAATGCGCCATGTCATAAAGCTGGAATCATCTCAGACTGGTTTCTTGAACATGACAATAAGTTCGCTGTACTCAAATGGCCTCCACAGTCACCAGATCTCAATCCAACAGAGCATCTTTGGGATGTGGTGGAACGGGAGATTCGCAGCATGGATGTGCAGCCGACAAATCTGCGGCAACTGTGTGATGCCATCATGTCAATATGGACCAAACTCACTGAGGAATGCTTCCAGCACCTTGTTGAATCTATGCCACGAAGAATTGAGGCAGTTCTGAAGGCAAAAGGGGGTCCAACCCGTTACTAGCATGGGGTACCTAATAAAGTGGCCGGTGAGTGTATATACTCTAGCTGTTAATTGAAAGATTAGATGGGCTTGCTTCTCCCTAACTTACGGTTGGGAACTTCATTAAAATGGCCCCCACCTCCCTAAAAACCTAAAAACAAAAAACAAAAAATGGCTTTCCAGAAAAATAGTCCACAGTTTCTAAAGAACCTAAGCAAAAAACTCCAGAAGAGAAAGGAGAAGCACTGTCCTTCGAATGAGACGTAAAACTGAGGTCCTGACTCCCTGTGGTAATTAAAAAAATCCCATGGCAAAAGTAGGGGTGTCACCCCGGTGCCCTGGCCAAATTCTCTCCATTGGCCCTTGCCAGTCATGGCCTCCTAATAATCTCCATCCATTGAATTGGCTCTATCACTCTCTCTCCTCTCCACCTAGCTGGTGTGTGGTGAACGCACTGGCGCCGTTGTACTGTGGCTGCCGTCGCATCATCCAAGTGGATGCTGCACACTGGTAGTGGTTGAGGAGAGATCCCGACATGATTGTAAAGTGCTTTGCGTGTACAATAGTACATATAAAAGCGCAATGTAAAATGCCTAATTCTATACTATTCTAATTCCCTCAAATTATTCCTCATTATCACTCTCTGTTTCTCATACCTCCTACATCTTATAATTATGTGCTTCACTGACAACTCTTCTTGGCATCCCTCACACAATCCTGTCTGGTGTTTTCGGATCATTTTCAGTGATTTTTTTAGAGCACCATGCCTCAGCCATAACCTTGTAATTACAGTTCCCTTTCGTTGTCACTCCGAGTTACGTCAGATGCCGACAAATGGGGTTTCGCTTAGAACACCTATCGACTTCGAGTATACAAAACGAGCCAATGGCAAAGAAATACCATGGGTCTGCGGAATTTGCAAGACATCACTTCGCCTTACCTCGTGGTATAAAAGGAGGACGCTGGCAATATGCAGATATGTCTTCGCTTCGGAGCCAAGAGTATTTCTTCACTCCACAGTCATCTCTGACTTCGCTCTGCGAGACGAGCCTCTCTCTCCGGTGTTGGTGTAACGGCGATCTGCAGCGAGTTCACAGTGCCTGCTGATCTGTGCAGTGATCTGCCAGTGTGTGTGTGTGTCTCCCTGCGCGCTTCAACATCGCAGAGTTTTTTCTCCTCTCATAAAAGAGCTTGCACGCGGCACGTCTTTTTAAAGACGGCTCGCCCGTGCATTTCTGGTTGCAGCGGACTGGTATCTGACTCTGATGGGCACGAGTGCTGTTTAGTGTGTTTGGGCATTAATCATGCTTGAACAGCGCTCATGGATGACTCATGTTCTCTCTCTGGGAACATGATCATCGCGTCATTTAGGTTGAGACTCGGTGAACTCGCAAGAGTGAGAGTCCCCTCATCCACCCCCCGATCTTTGGCTGGTGGCAAGGGTGACCTGAGGGTGATGGTCTGGAACAAGGCGCCGACTCTGTGTCCACGACCCCAGCCCCCCTCTTCAATGACGGTGCCCGCTAGCGAACTGGTGATTCCACGAGTCTACCCTTGGGTGGCCCGTGTGTTTTCATTTGAAGCTACAGAGGATGATGCTGTGTCTGTAGCAGCATCACTAGGTGGGCTTGATTCTTCTGGAAATGACGACTCGTCACAGCTGCCACCTTCTGGTGTGCATACGGCTGTGCCTGAGTCTGATCCGGAGATGACGGCCATGCTTTCCCGGGACGATTGGTTTTTGGGTGAGGCCGCCGACCCGCGTCCACGGCAAAACCCAATATCTTTCCTCCCGGACGTGCATGATGAGATCTCGAAGTCTTGGAAGACCCCCTTGTCTTCTCGGGATCGCTCGTTGGTCTCATCCGCCTTTCCTCCCCTCAGGGGCCGCTGCCTATGGGTACACTGGGGTCCCCCGGTTGAACGCTCTGTTGCGATGCTACTGTTTCCTCAGAGTGCTTCCCGGCGCAATCCTAAGCACCCGTCCGAAGCCTGTAGTTCTTTTCGTCTACACTAATCTGTGGCGAAATCCTATAGTGGCATAGGACAGGCGGCCGCCTCACTGCAACCCATGACCGTTCTGCTGGTCTACCTGACCCAGATGCTCATGGACATGCATGAGAGCAGGACTGACCCGAGGCTCTTCAGTGAGTTGCGCGCCGCCACTGACCTTGCTCTCCGAGCGACGAAAGTGGCTGTACGCTCTCGGAGTCAGGTGATGTTCACCATTCTGGGGCTGACCGGTCTGATGTGCAGGATGTCGGGCGGACTCGTCTGCTCGACACCCCCATATCCAGGTCGGCCTCTTCGGCGGTGCGGTTGAGTGCTTCTGCCCAACAGTTCTCAACCGCCCGTGAGCAGATTGAGGTTATTCTGCCCGATGGCCCCATCGTCCGCTCAGATCCCTCAGTCTGCCCACCGCCGAAGGCGCCCTCCCACGGTTCCAACCCCGCCCGTTCACCCGGGCTGGCTCTGGAAGACCGTAGCGGGGATGCCACAGCCCTGTCCAGCCCCGCCCCCCGCTAAACGCCGGGTTAAGCGGCACTTTTGAGATGGGCTGCTCAGAGATGAGACTCAGTTCTTTCCAGGAGTTGGTAGCAGGGCCACTCCTTTCCCCGGTGGAGGGCTGGGGAAGAATCCTTATTCAGAAAATAGAACTGACTCTCTCGTCTCTGAGCATACAGAGTTCACGGACGACACGGTGCGCCGCCTCTGAGCCGTGCAACCCTCGTCTCCTCTGTCTCAGAGCCGGTTGACAGTGTGTGCCATCCTCGGACCGTTCCGCTGTCATCCCCCTCTGTCGCCAGACCCCTGGCAGAGCAGGCCCCCGCGGAATGCTGGTCCTTCCCTGGCCTCCTCTGTCAGGGTGCGGTTATGACCGTGCCCCCACACCGCTATGCCGTCCACGTCTGGGCCGGTCATTCCGCTTCACTGCACCACCGAGGGGACGCCTGTGGTTCGTTGACTCCGCTGGCACAGTTCTTGGGAGCCTGCCTAGAGCTTCCCTATCTGTTCCGCTGGGTCGCGCGAACCATCGGCTCGGCTATGCGATTCAGTTCGCACAGTCTCCTCCCCGCTTCAGGGGAGTCCGCTCCACTATGGTCGGTGGCTATGCCCCTATCATGAGAGCGGAGATTGCTACCCTACTGGCGAAGGGTACGATTGAGTCTGTCCCTCCAGCCGAAATGAGGTCCGGGGTTACAGCCCCTACCTCATTGTCCCGGAGAAATCTGGTGGGTTACGACCAATACTGAACCTACGCATCCGAACCGCCCCCTTCACAGGCTGCTGTTCAAGATGCTCCTGGCCAAACGCATTTCCGGGTGTCTGCGGCCACAGGATTGGTTTGCAGCGATCGACCTGAAGGACGCCTACTTTTATGTCTCCGTTCTCCTTCAACTCAGACCCTACCTACGGTTTGCTGTCAAGGCACGCGCATATCAGTATGCTGTTCTCCCATTCGCGCTAGCCCTGTCTACCTGCTCCTTCACATAGGTTGTCGAGGCAGCCCTTGTTCCTCCATGGGAACACAGGGTTCGCATCCTGAACTATCTCGGCGACTGGCTGTCTTAGCTCACTCTCGAGACCAGGTTTGCGAACACAGGGACCCATTGCTCCGGCACCTAGCTTGTCTGGGCCTTCGGGTCAACTGGGAAAAGAGTAACTTTGCCCTGTGCAGACGATCTCTTTACTCAGTTTTGACTTGGTCGCCTTCTCCACGCAGCCATTGCTGACTTGCCTGAGACTTTCAAGCACAAGAGTGCGGTCCCACTGAAGTTTTTCAGAGGCTCCGGGGGCATATGTAATCTGCAGCCGCGGCAACGCCGCTCGGATTGCTTCACATGAGACCGCTTCAGCTTTGGCTTCGCGACCGAGTTCCGAGGTGGGCATGGTAACACGGCACCCTCCGAGTACCAGTTACTCTGACCTGCCGTCAGTACTTCACCCCGTGGTCGAACCTCAGTTTTCTACGGGCCGGAGTGCCCCTGGAACGAGCTTCCCGGCATGTTGTTGTCTCAACAGATGCCCCCACGGGCTGGGGTGCCATGTGCAATGGACATGCTGCTGCGGGCTCCTGGACAGGACCCCAGCGCCTATGGCAGTGGTTTTCAAACCTGTCCTGGAGGACCCCCAACACTGCACGTTTTCTTTGTCTCCCTAATCAAACACACCTAATTCAACTCATAAGCTCATTAACCCTTGTGATAATGAGCTGATGAGTTGAATCAGGTGTGTTTGATTAGGGAGACATAGAAAACGTGTAGTGTTGGGGGTCCTCCAGGACAGGTTTGAAAACCACTGGCCTATGGCATGTCAATTGTTTCGAGTTGCTGGC
The DNA here is from genome assembly GCA_036326025.1 of Chrosomus eos. Classification (NCBI taxonomy): domain Eukaryota; kingdom Metazoa; phylum Chordata; class Actinopteri; order Cypriniformes; family Leuciscidae; genus Chrosomus; species Chrosomus eos. The sequence continues at coordinate 46,051,477 of CM070819.1, forward strand.
AGTACGCCTTGCTCTGCGCCGCTTTCGGGCGTTGCTCTGGGGTCAACACGTACTAGTCTGATTAGACAATACCGCCACTGTAGCGTACATCTACGCTCTACGCTCTCGCCATATGTCGCAACTCGCTCGCCACCTCCTCTTATGGAGTCAGAAGCGTCTGAGGTCGCTTCGAGCCATTTATATTCCCGGAGCCCTGAACTGTGCTGCCGACAAGCTCTCATGGCTTCAGCCCCTCCCTGGAGAATGGCGACTCGATCCCCAGTCGGTTCAGCTGATTTGGGACCAGTTCGGGGATGCACAGATAGATCTGTTTGCCTCTCACGACTTGACCCATTGTGACCTGGCCTCTATCAAGAGGGTAGGGGATCTGCACGCATTCTCCGTTGACGAAGCGTGCCTGGAATTCGGGCCGGCTTATTCTCACATGATCCTGAGACCCCGGCCTGGATATGTGCCCAAGGTTACCACCACTCCCTTCCGGGATCAGGTGGTGAACCTGCAAGCGCTGCCCTCGGAGGAGGCAGACCCAGCCTTGGCACTGCTCTGTCCAGTACGCGCTCTCCGCGCCTATGTAGACAGAACGCAGTGTTTCAGGACCTCAGACCAGCTCTTTGTCTGTTATGGTGGGAAGCTGAAGGGAAAGGCTCTCTCCAAGCAAAGGCTGTCTCACTGGAAAGTGGACACCATTGCTTTGGCATACCAGCAGCAAGGTCGACCGTGCCCCCTTGGTGTGACTGCCCACTCCACCTGGAGTGTGGCATCCTCTTGGGCTCTAGCACATGGCACCTCGCTAACAGACATCTGCAGAGCTGCAGGATGGGCGGACACCTAACACATTTGCCAGATTCTACAATCTCCAAGTGGAGCCAGTCTCCTCTCATGTACTCGCTTCAACCAGCTAGTATTGGACCCGCTCAGGTGTCTTCGCTTGCTCGCCATTCCACTCCACGGACTGGATACGTGCGATATTCTCCTCAGGTGAGCTTCCCCGAAAGCCCTGAGTTCCTCCTGCACTCCTGACGTCGGCGCCAGTGTCTTTGCATGTGCGTCGGCTAGGTGCCTTCCGTGTGCATGGTCCCTCTCCGGAGCTACCCCCACATGTGTATTCCCATTGTAAGCCTCTCTGAGCATGTATCTTTCCCTTGGCAAGGCACCTTGCCACTCCTGGGGTTGAAATATTCCACCTGCGGCTGGACACCCCAGTGTTCTCCATATGCTTTCTTCGGGTCATATGTGTATTCTCTAAGTTTTGTATACTCGAAGTCGATAGGTGTTCTAAGCGAAACCCCATTCGTCGTCATCTGACGTAACGACTCCGTTCCCTACTCAGGGAACGAGGGTTACATTCGTAACCGAGACGTTTCCTCTCTCCTGTGCCCACCACCTAACCTAGTTACTTTTACACTCTTTTGAATTTGAAATACTGTAAATGCCTTTCTTTCTCCTCTCTGTCCAACCTTTATTGCCACATTTGGTGAGTTGTTTTACCCAGATGATACTTTTGACCTCTGCTTTACTTATTTTAATTTGCATTTCTATAGTTCCCTTCTTTAAAGTCCTCTTGGCCAATTTATCCACCTGCTCATTCCCTTTCACCCCTAGATGTGCTGGAACCCACCTTAATTGTACCTGACCTCCCTGATTTGTTATCCTCGTAACTGACTAAAGGACTTCATATAATACATCTTGGCGGCTAAATTTAAATTTTCTCAATTTTCTCATCGCAAATAACACAAATTTGACTCAACTGACAGACAAAGTGTCTAGTATAAAAGTCCAACCTTGCACTTGCACAATCCAAACTCCGTTTTTATGACACAACGCTTATTGATGCGACTTACCAGTAGCGAGAGATGTAAGACTCTGCTGGTGGTGACGACAGACGTAGCTCCGCCTGCAATACCATGCACGCAAATGCGAATGACGCAACACCCAATGTCGAGTTTTCCCAATTAATACATAAATTTAACAACATTATTTAAACTCCGTTATACATATGTGTGAATTCATTATAATCTTTATTTATGTGGTATTTGAATGCACTTACCAAATCTATTTGATCATTTTCTTTCCTTTTTAACTCTAACAAATGCAAGTCAATATCAGGCCATTCAAACCCATGGAGCCACCATCGGATATACAAATGTAGGGCTCATCTTCATATAAAACACTCCAAATTCTATTGCTACCTCATTGCCTACCCGACTAAAATTATCTCTGTTATATCTTTCGTTCTCCCAGGTCTCCTGCAACACTACTTTTGTGGGGTGGAAATCATTACATCCCTGCAAATTAGCCCAATAGTTTGTCATTAGCTGCATCCTTCTTAATTCTAATTCTAACGACCTGTCAAACATCTCATCATATTAATAAGTTTTTTTTTTTTGCATTTTTCTTAAATGGTCTGCCCATGTTAACCGTGAATCGAAAATAACTCCCAAAAATGTAAATGTTCCAACCCTTTTCTAATTATTCCCCATAGCCTACATCCTTAACCTCATCCCTTCCTTAATTTGTTAGTAGCTTATTCTTAGTATTATTGAATTTGTATTGGCAGTTGACAAATTTAGGGTAGGCCTACTGTCCCAGTGACAGCTTTTTCACTATTTCTTCTGAGTGTGATCATAGCAATTTCACAGTATCACTGTAGAATAAGAGTAGATTGCTGGCACTTCTGCTGCCAGTATTTAACCCTTTTTTTTTTTTCTTTTTTTTTTTTTTGCAGTGATGCACATAATGCACCCGTATTGTAAAGTGTTAGCAAGAATAAGACAAGATCGCTATGTAACTATCTATTTAAAACAGGATCTGCTGGTGTGCAGACTTACTTGGTATTTTTTTTCTGCCCGTATGAGTTCCTCTTACTAAAGTATAAAACCGCTTTGGGATTCAGTTTGAAACAGCATCACTTTGAGTCATCCTATCGAAGAGTGCACAAACCGACAGCAGCTGTTAAATCGACGTGAAGTATTTTCTTTATTATTTTGACATTTCAACATTGTTAGAGATGGAGAAAATGTGCTATATGTTGAGTCAGCAATATGAGGAAAAAATCCGCCCTTGCATCGACACTATCGACAATTTAAGGTCTTTGGGAGTCGAAAAGGACCTGGCGTTGCCTGCCATCGTCGTCATTGGAGACCAAAGCTCAGGAAAGAGTTCTATTCTAGAGGCGCTGTCAGGAGTAGCGTTACCCAGGGGTAGTGGTAAGGACAACAACAACACATAAAAAAATATATAAAACATAGATACATAGATATGTAAAATATAAATGTTATTTAATGACTACAGCCTACCAACAAATGCTATGGCAGTGATGGTATCTTTGCCATGATATTGAATGATTACTATATAGAATTTGCATTATATTTGATATAAATTTGATAAAAATATTACTGAATTCGGATTCGCATACTAGCTAGCATATACACTTACTATTCATGCCATAGAAAGATATGATAAAAATAGAATAAGTACACTATTATGCAGTTCTGAATTCAGCATTTGTCTGGCATTCACTCTTTCGTGTTTTGTCCAGGAATTGTTACACGATGCCCTCTTGAGCTCAAGATGATAAGAACTAAGGGCGAGGACAAATGGCATGGGAGAATCAGTTACCAGGACCACGAGGAAGACATTGTTGACCCAGCAGAAGTGGAGAAAAAGATTCGTGAAGGTAGAAAACGCGTAGAATGTATCCTGATGTCTCTCTAAGACATTTCTTAATGTCTTATATCTAATGTAGCAAATTAGCGCAAAAGGAAAATATGTATAATTAATTAGAATGGGTTATAAATAATTATGAATATTTAAATCAGCTTTCTAGCTGAATTAACATTACAATCAATTGATCTATTTGTCCACCGAACAGACAGAACAATCAAATAAACTCTAAGAAAAATTATTCACCTGCATGGTCAATAACGTTCGTACTGTACTAACAGTACAAAATGCATGTGAATCAAATGCTAAAGTGACTTTGAGTTGTGAGCCTGAAACCAATAATCAATCCTGTCTGTGTATTAAGGGTTTAACAAATGGAACTATGGGGAAACTAACTACACTAAGCAAAACACATGTATACAGAATGGAGAAAAGTAAAGAAAAAGAGATAGAACAAAGAATGGCAAGGTTTACAATCGGTCAACCAAGAACCATCAAAGAATCAAAATCACCAAGGGGTCAAAACTTAAAGATGCATCTTGACCCTCATCCTTCCCTCGCACTTTGTAACTTTCCCTCGTTGGTCAAAATGACCTAAAGCCCTAAATTTATACTTTTTTTTGTCCAGAAAGCTTGTTTTATTTCATTTTGATAATATTTTTTCTAATATTCTTGATGAGCTTGTGAGGAGTGAGCTTGAAGATTTCGAGGAGTTCTTCAGGAGAACAGATGGTCTGCAGGGGAATTAAAAAAAAGTAACTTGAAGGTATGTATTGTGGCACCTGGTGATGGGGAGTTATCAATCTCCATGGAAGGCCTCTGAAACTCGTGGAGAGAGTTGATGCCTCTGCTGGTCAGTGCCATCAAGGAAGGTGATACTGATCTTCCAGAGCACATTATCCATAGACTGGTCTAGATCCATAGACCAGGTCTGTGATTTAAGGTTGAAAAGGGAGAAGTATTATGATGCCTTAAACACAACTGAGCATCTTCAATGGATCCAAACACACTAATTATGTTTGTAGCCCAGGATAAGATGGCTGGAGCAGGTGATGGCATTAGTGAAGAACTCATCAGTCTGCAGATCACCTCTGCCAATGTTCCTGACCTCACTCTCATTGACCTCCCCGGGGTTGCACGAGTCGCAGTCAATGGTCAACCTGAGAATATTGGAGATCTGGTAAATTTAACTTTCTCATGATGGTTGCAATAAAGACCTTTTTTTGCTGCCAAAAGTAAGCTGTTTTTGCATTTATCATATTTTTCTTATGATATTTTGTTGCATAGACCATTGTGATGTCATGGTCTGTTTAAAACACAGGAACATTAATCAAATGCATTTCCAGATTAAGAGACTGATCAGGAAGTTTATTAGAAATCAGGAAACAATCAACCTGGTTGTGGTGCCATGCAATGTTGACATCGCGACCACAGAAGCATTGCAGATGGCTCAGGAGGAGGACCCTGAGGGCGAAAGAACTTTAGGTGTGCATTACTCATTGCAATACCCTGCTACAAATCATCCTGAATTAGACTCTGTATTATACTGTTTGTTTCCTACAGGCATCTTAACAAAGCCGGATCTGGTGGATAAGGGCACTGAAGGGAAAGTTGTAGACATTGTGCACAATGAGGTCATTCACCTTACCAAAGGCTACATGATTGTAAAGTGCAGGGCGCAATGGGATATTTTAGATCAGGTCACTCTTAATGAGGCCACAGCAACAGAGAATGCCTTCTTCAAAGAACATCCTCATTTCAGGTAAATATATGGTTAAATGTAGTTATTTATTGAGATTCAAGCTGAAATGGTTTATCACAAAATTGCATTGTTTGCATTTTCTCCCAGCAAACTCTATGAAGAAGGTTTTGCAACTATTCCTAAGTTGGCTGAGAAACTAACAATTGAGTTGGTTCTTCACATTCAGGTGAAATAGTTTTGTTTTTTTGCAAAAGAGACCTACAGATTTTTTAAATTAATAATAAACATACTGTTTAATAATAAACATCTTATTTTCATGACTAATCTGCTATATAGAAATCATTGCCTGATTTAGAAAAGCAAATTGATGAGAAGCTCGCTGAAACACAAAAGGAGCTGGAGAAATATTGCAACGAACCCCCATCAGATCCTGCAGAAAGACTGATGTTTCTTAGTGATGTGAGTTCAGCATTAAAATCTTATCAATGAATGAATATCTAGTCATATTGATATCAGTGAGTTACTGACAACTTTTTCATTTCATCTCTGGATTTAGAAAATTACAGATTTCACACGTGATACCCATAACCTGACCACTGGAGAAGCGGTTAAATGTGCACCAGATCTACTTATTTTTCCAGAACTTCGTGAAGCATTTGCTAATTGGAATGCCATCTTGGTTGACTCACGAAAATCATGTAAGTGAAGCATATACTTGGTACCTCCTAAGTGTACTGTTTGTTTTTTTGCTTAAAAAAAACATATTCACATCTGCTGTATCCCCCTTTATCACATTTCAATCAGTTAATTACAAACCTAAATTTCTAACTTAGTAATTTTTTTTTTTTTTACTAATGAGCACTTTCTGATACTTTAATTAAAATGTCTCGGGTTACTTGACTGTAATCCTGTTCCCTGAAAAAGCGGGAACGAGATGCTGTGCTAATTCTAATGCTATGGGAACACCTTTGTGACTGGCTGTAAAGTGTGCAAACACACCAATGAAATTGGCCTTGAACTTGAACCTCAGACACTGACATCATTGGAATATCTGCTCTCCAGAGGCTACAAATAGATGTTTAATAGGTACGTCTTTTATGTATCACTTTGTCTAGACACATCCTGAGTGCGGCAATGAAGCGCAGCATCTCGTTCCTGCTTTTTCAGGGAACAGGGTTTGGGATGAGCTTGGGATGTTGACTCAAGGGCATGTGAGCCCAGTGTCACCTGCTTCTGTTTAACGGTAGAAGTGACCACGCCATTCAAACGCGGAGGGAGGTGCATTGAAATTAAAATGTTCCCAACTAAACAAGCCAGAGGTGACAGTGTAAATGGGGATGATAAACATTTTGTGTTCTGGGAGATAGCAGGAAGCGACAGAACCTTCAACATTTTTCTGAAAACCGCTGCCCCCCGAATCACCAGAGGTGGCGGTGATGTTATAGTGGTTCCATGAGGGCGTCCAAAAGAAGCTGATTGATGTATCTTTACGTGCCTCGCCCGGACGGGGCACACCCCCACAGACCCTGGCACAAAAATCTTCAGGACTTTTTCTTTTTTGAAACAAAATTCCTGAGATTAGGTCTATTTTGAGGATGCTAAGCGAGACAAGCCGGTCCCCAGTCTTTACAAGGGGGAGTGTGACTCGCCACACTCTGCTTTTGAGTCTTTCTTACAGCAGGTCAGCCTCTTATGCCTGTCACCAGCTTGACACGCCAACTGAAGCTGAAAAGCGCTCACTTTTAAGTGATGATGAGCTCCCAGGGAAGAGATAGTCCGACTCCACAAGCATCTCTTCGGACTGAGGCATCATCATAACCCTTGCACCCACAATAGTAGAATAAGTCGACGTCACAAAGACACGTGAAGAATGAAGTTTTCCCCATGAAAGAGTAACGTCATGGAGGTCCTCAAGAAGGAGTAGTCTAGCTGTAATCTGGCCAGTGCACGATTCACCACGATTCAGTAACTTCTCATCTTTATTATCTTGTGAGGAAGTACTTTTTTTTTTTCTATTTCAACATTTTATTCCTCAGAATTAAATGCAGCCAAAGAACAGCCAAACAATATATTAATACAAGCATCTAACTTCTGACATTAGATGAGTATTTATCATTTCATTCCAGCCATTAATAACAGCCAAATATCAATCAGACAAGTAAACAGGGTCTGAGGAAAGGCTGTGCTTAGATCTTTCATCAGATCAGCCTGGTATGCCTGTAACAACGGCATGGTGCAGCGGAGTACCAGCCTGACTCGCTGACTGAAATGCCTCTGAAGATGCGCTCCCAGGGGAGAGATAGTCCTCGAGTGCCTCTCCAATCTGAGGCATCATCGTAATCGCGTGCCATTGCATCATCAAGGAGGCTAACCTAACTTTAAAGGTGCAGTCAGTGTGTAGATTTTAGCGGCATCTAGCGGTTCGGTTGCGAGTTGCACTAATGGCTCAGCCCACTGCTCACCCCTCCCTTTCGAAGAAGCTATACGGTTGCTAAAACGGGACAAACATATCGTCGTCTGAGACAGCAGAGAATAGCCAGAGTAAGTCAGGAGTGTGTAACATTGTCACTGTTTCTGTACCACAGTCCATTATAAACCACATCATGTATAAAGTTTACAAAGCCATAGTCAAGTGAGGATCAAGGGTCTTAATATATAATATAATAATCAGCTGATTGTCTCACGAACGTAACCAGCACATTTCTCCCCACATAGCAAATCCAGAATACGGCGAGGGAGAAGAACCACATGAAACTATCCAACTACATATTTTTTCTAACAGGGTAGTAAAAGTTTAGCTGGCTAATATGAGCTGTTATGCTGTAGGGCTGTGGCTGAGCTGGTTAAAGGTGCGTGCGGCAAAAATGACATGATTGTAACAGCGCGTGTGCCTCCGCATCCCTTAAACACCATTTACTACACACAAATTAATAAATAATAATGAATACAAATATTGTTTTTTTTCTCTGGTTTTGAAAACTCTTCGCGATCGACTTAAAATGCTTCCAAGTTCGACTTGTCGACCGCGATCGACGGGTTGGTGACTCTTGTAACGTTACTGTTTTACGCTCAATAGTACTAATCAGCTGATTGTCAAAGCCATAACACAGCGAGGGAGAATAACTAAGTTACACGAAACAATCCAACTACATATTTTACACCACTGACAAGGGAAAAGTCACTACTCACTGTGTCTATGTGTCTAGCTTCTAGCTTTCAAGGTAGTGACGAAACTCGCTCTGTAGCGCTGTTTGTTCGCTGTCGGCTACGGTAGAAACATGACGTCACGATATGTCGACCTTCATAGAAGGGGGTCTCTTGTTCCAGTGTAACCTGGCCACTGTCACCACCCTGATTAGTTCCCCTTACGCTTTGTCACCACAGTAGGAATGCTTGAGGTGGAGACAACAGAAAAACACACCGAGTGCAGCAGCTTTCTTTTCTGCTCTGATAAGCACAAGGCCATGGTGAATGCGGTGTGTGTTAGAAATCATGAACAGTGAGAGAACATTGAGCTTGGTGCATGTTTGTCTTTTGTCTTCAGCGAACTGTCTGGCTAACACGTACGCATGAGGTAATTTGGCAGATAGTAATTGGCAGATAGTAATTAGGCTGTCTTTTGTGGTTATTTAAACGCATTCGACTACAACGTTTACACACAATCGGGTTGAATGTGTTTTCGACTACCTCTAAAAGTGGTCGAAAGTGGACAGCTCAAAACGTTTTAGCCCCCGTTTATTCAGCAGAGTTCAGTTGTGATCTGATCGACCAAAACATATATTAATACCAGGTGTATTTAATTAACAGGACCTTTAATTTTCTTTATGAAAAGCTGTTTGAATTTAATCACCTTTGACAGATCTTTGAAAAATATATTTTGTGGTAATGTAAACGTGAGAGCATCTTCTGACATCATTCATAAATCCTTTGCAGCCATAAATGAGATTAAGGACAAAGTTCATATGAATGAAGCTGAGTATCGGGGAAGAGAGCTTCCAGGATTCATCAATTACAAGACCTTTGAAAATATTGTTGGTGAACAGATCAAGCTCTTGGAAGAACCTACCTTAATGATGCTGAAGACCATCTCTGGTTTGTGTTGTTTTTTCATATTTTTAAATCCCAGCCACTCCATTTCTACAGTTTTTAATCATTTAAAAATGTGTTGAATTTTTTCATATGGAATTCACTTTGTGCACAGACCCTTTGCTATTCTAAAGATAGATAAGGCCTACTCTAGAACTGTTGTTTTAAAGGTGAAATCTTTGAATAAGGGTGAAATTGTCAAGTATACCAAGAACCAGGAAATCTAAATCCATTTTAGCCACACTGAACTTTCAGGTTTATGTAGTGCATTTGTAGGTACCGAGTTTTGCTGCCTAGTGGATACATTTCAAAGAAAAACAACTCATGACCAACTCATTTGGTCCTATAGAATAAGGCATGTAACCTTAAAATGCTGAGGGTAGATTGTTATCTCGCTTTGGATAAAGGTAGCTTACAGACACCTGAATACACTGGCAGTGTTGGGTGTAGCTAATTACTAAGTAATGAACTACTGTAATTTAATTACTTTTCACTTAAAAAAGTAAAGTAAGAGATTCCTCAATTTGTTTCTGTAATTGCATTAAATACTGTATATAGACTATACAATTCGATGACAAAATCAACAGTGGATTTAACATCAACATTTAAAGTCTAATGTTAAAATGCATGTTGTTTTATTTAACATTCTCCCTTTAAACACTTTTTTAAAAGAGCAGTTTCATGTCTGGTCAAGGAATTTAGAAAATTATTAGTAATAATGAAACTTCTTAGAGAGAGTAATTAGTAGTTATCTAATTACACAGTTGCAAATGTAATTAGTAATAAATTGCTTTTTTGAATAACGTACCATCACTGTTCATGGATAATTGAGCTTGCAAGATGAACTTTTGCTAAAGAAGTATTAACGCTGTTTGTGTTAACATAGATGTGGTTTCAAAGAAGTTTATCAAACTGGCCCAGTACAGCTTCAGTGGATTCCCTAATCTTCTGAAAGTAGCAAAGGTAGGGATTTTTTTGCCAATGATTCTGGCAACACACGAATTCAAAGTGTTTATATCAAACTACTTTTATTTGGCTTTCTCGAACTTTCAAGTTCAGAGTTTGACAAATTTGATTATAGTAGATAATGCTATTAAATTTCATACAAATAAATCACATTACTATGCATTTTAATTTTAAATAAATTTTTGTTGTTTTATCATTTTTTTTATATACTTTCTAAGACTAAGATCGAAGCCATCAAACAGGAGAAACAATCCCTAGCAGAATCCATGCTGAGAACCCAATTCAAGATGGAGCTCATTGTCTACAGTCAAGATGGCACATACAGCCAGAGCTTGAGAGATGTAAAGGAAAAGCTGAAAGAGGATGAAGAAACTAAAGAAATGGTTAATTGCAGCAGTGAAGGCTTTAGCACAGGCAATCATGCCACATTGCATGAGATGAAGTTGCACCTTGAGGCCTACTATACGGTAATTGTGCAAACTAAAGCTTTCTGTGCGGTCAGCTCAATTTGCAATGTATATATGATGCTCTTATCTTTCTTAGATTGCAAGGAAGCGTCTAGCCGACCAGATCCCGATGGTGATCCGCTATATGTTGATCCAGGAAGTCGCTTTGGAGCTGCAAAGGAGCATGTTGCAGTTGCTACATGATAAAGATGGTGTGGACAACCTGCTTAGAGAAGACTTTGACATTGGACAAAAGCGGCAGAGCTTACTGAGTCGCCAGCAACGTCTGATGAAAGCACGCAGCCTCTTGGCTACCTATTAGAATTCACTTCATATAACTGGTTCCAACAGTTTAGATGCAACAAATAATAATAATGATAAAACATACTCTCGATAGGTCATAGCTTGAAATATTCAAGATGGGGAACAAACTTGCATGATGTTTTTGTTGTTTTATTTAGGAAATTGCAATTGAGCTTTTTGTTAAGAAACATGAAGAATCTAAGAATTCTTTTCAGCAACCTTTGTGTGTGCACTGTGTAGTAGAGAGCAACCATACATTTGTGTTGTTTTATTTCCTTTAATATGCATAATCATTTAATCGTATAATTTATAATAATCATTTCAATGATTTACTCATTACACTAATTCATTCATTGATCAGTCATTTTATATTATATTGTTATCATGTATGAGTCCTTATTGAAGAAAAGTGAAGGATCTAAGGTTTTTATTGTAGCAACCTGCATGTGTGTAGCTTCATGAGAGCAACCATATATTAATGATTTATTTAATATTCATTCATTTCATTATTACATTTAATCATGTAATAATTTATATTAATCATTTATATACTCATTACACTAATCAGCTATTTTATACTATTTTCCATTACTTTTTAACCTTTGTCTTATGTTGTGTACTGTTGTCTTTTTGCAAGTTAGAGATAAGAGAATTTCGCTATTTCACGCTTTTTAACATCACAATGTTGTGAAGATTTTCAATTGCTACTGCATGTATAATAACACGTATTGAATTTGTGCAGTCAGAAAAAGTTTTACTGAGCATTGAATTAACAGATGCAATTAAGATTATTAAATAAACTTGGATCATTTTACCATCACTTTGTCTCCTGCTTTCAGCTCTTCATCAGTCTGCTTCTTGGGCTCATTTGTAGACTGTTAATTGTTTTGAGTCATTGACAAAATGCTATCCATTTATGTCTGTCATTTAATTTCAATAAAATTATGTTTTAGATTGTTGTCCTCGGTTTGAAATGTTGTCCTCGGTTTGAAATGTTGTCCTCGGTTTGAAATGTACGCAAATCAAATGATTCAAGGGGGTTCAGTTTGTACCCCTACATTTGGATCAAAATATTTTTTTTGTGTTTCACAGATAGCATATATGTGTTAAAATAAATGTGAGTAAATGACAGAAGTTTCATTTAATTAACCAAGGTTAATTCTGCTCTCAAAACTGGATTAGCTGATTACAAAACAGAAAAAAAAAGTCACACTACATCTCTCCTTTATTAATGACTTTATAAACTACAGAGTCTTCTTTCATTGCCATGAATGAAACTTAAACCTAAATGACTGGACCACTACATTCCTTCTCTGGAGAACAACTAAACTATAGGCAAATGTTAACAGGGGTCAGTGCGGCACATACCACTGTACAGCAATAAAGATTATGCTCATTTTCTCTGTTGTGATTTGCACCTTACACAGGAAGGCATTTTTAACCACAGCGTGGTTAAATAATACAACTAAATAGTACAATAAAAAGATGCTTGATAGCATAAACATTCATTACATATATACATTTGTACAATGTTTGTCAAACAAAGACAGATAGGACAAATATCTGTGCCACAAAGCAAGCTATTGGAAGAAGCCAGGCACTACTTGTCTGTGTGGGATTTAAGCTTCCTCTCCCAAAGTTTCTGATGGTCTGAGAATCCCTGCTTTCCTTTGTTGAAGGAATTGGGTCCAGCTGATGTGGGCGTTTCTCTGAAAATCAAAAGGTTGTCAACAGTACTGTATTTTACAGTACAGTACTATAACTTGCAATTGAAATTAAAAAGTTAAATTGAATTCAAATAAATCTAACCTGCCAATATTCTTCATCCTCATCTTTGCTTCAGGTGGCATTTCTTCAGGCTCGCTCTGAAACATAAAATAAAATAAAAAAGTTACAAAACTGGCATTTTAACAGTGCATGCAAAATTAGGTAAATTGATACTCTGATCATTTTTTTTTTTTGCATAATTAATAAACGGGTTATTTTACAGGTAAAAAGGGCCCAAAAAAGATTTTGGATGAAAATCTAAAAAAAAAAAAAAAAGGATTAAATACTACAGAAAATTTAAAAATAAGACGAGACCATTGGTCAGCAGGGTCACAAAAACAGGTTGAGAAGAAAATTAACTGCAAAATACTATTATATTATTAGTTAAGACAAAATTAATAGTTAAGATTGATGTGGTTTGGAATTGGTCAAATTTGCTAAAAAAAAAGTATGATCAGAATATCTAACTTGCCTAATAATTATATTAAATTAAACATTAGTACTTTGTCAATACGGTAAATACCGGTATGTAAGAAACAAATTTAACGAGAACAGCACAAAATCAATTACTACATGACTTCACACATACAGCATTATTATTAAATTACTAAATTAATGAATGACACATACATCATCATCCTCGTTAAAAACAGATGCAAGTCCAGCTTTCTTGGCAGGTAAGGCAGGTGTGGGTTCTTTAGGTTTCTAAAATAGGAGGAAAAAAAACAATTTTTAAATGTTACAAATTCAAACACTCATAGAAGCATTATTTATTTCAAGGAAAATCTATATAGAAGTACGTAAGCAGAACAACATAGACATACACTTGCTCCGAGCTTGATAGAGATGGACGTAGGCTTCTTCGCAGTCATGCTAAACCCCGATTTAAACATTTTAGGGGGAGCTGGCTTGCCTTTAGCCTCATCTTCTGAATCAATCTCATGAGCAGGCCGCTTTCGCAGACTGTCCCCTGATGCCGTGCTGGAAGAGACAGTCTTAGTTTTCACACTGCTTCCCTTCTCTTCTGGTCCTGCTGGAGGCGAAACAACTTACCAAGGTGAGCGACTGTTGCCTTGGAGACCAAAGGTGAGCTACAGTTACCTGAAAGATGAGGGACGCCAGGAAGACCTGCTCAGAGAGAAGCTGTTGAGCCTAAAACCTAATCGATTAGCTTGATTCATTTGATTAGAACTAATTGTCAGATACAACAGTAAAGGTCCTTGCACGCCGAGTCCGAAATTCACGTCCGAAAATTTCTCATAAAAAAATAAATAAGACCTCATGTTTTGTCAAACACGTTTACACACTGCCTCCGAAACTTTCCTCCATCATAATTTATTTTGGATCGGATTCAATTTTCTGCGTTTTATCGCATCAGTAGCAAGCATTTTGAATTCCGTTTTGAGAATTCAGAGCCACCGAATGACGAATACGAAAATTTCGAACTCGGTGTGCAAGGACCTTAATACCAAATAAAATGAAACTGGCTGCTTTCAGCAAAACACTGGAATTTGAAGTGTTAAAATGTGCTATTGTCTAGTTACAAACATTACAATATAGCAGAACCATTGTACAGATATGGTAATAATTCCTATGGTAAATATCAAAGTACTATGGTATTACTGTCTGATGATACCATATCAACCATGGTTCAGCCATAGTAATGTTTGTAACTGTAGACAATAGTATATTTAAACACTTCAACCATACTATTTCCATATGATATCAAGTATGGTATTTACATCATACTTTATGGTAGAATCACTACACCATATAAATACCATAGGGGACATAATTCCTATGGTAAATATCAAAGTACTATGGCAGAACCATGGTACAGATATGATTATTATCATCAGACACGGTAACATCATAGAACTTTGTTATTTACCATATGGATACTATGGTATTTACATGGTAACGTTACTCTATGGTACTATCAGTACGCCATATTATTACCATATATGTAACGTTACGTAAAGGCAGTCCTAAGAATACCTCAATGATAGTATAAGAAGTACATAACTAACAAGTTACTAATATTAATGTACCATGGTACTCAAATGTACTTCCACGAATGCATTATTGTAAGTAACTACTATGGTACAAATACAAAAACTCATGGTACTTTTTTTTGAGCTTGTGTTTGTGAATGCATCAAAGATGCACCGATCAAAATTCAGCTGGACAATATGCAACATTCTAATGCGTTTGGTGTTGTTAAGGTATATTCGATATTAGAGTTAAATATTACGCATCTGAAACTGCAGCATGGAACAGAAAACAGCTCGTTACCAGCTAACTTAGCTAGCTTGCTAAATTTAGTTAACAAAATAAGTCCTATAGTTTTATTTTTTAACTACATTCAAAAATACAAGAACTACAAATATTCTCGAAGACTTTTAAGAGTTAATTAATTGCAAAATGAAAACAGTTTTGACAGTTTCACCTCCTTCTTTAGAGGGGCCTTCGCTGCAGCACTTCACATTCGCCATCGTATGAATCTGCTTTAAGCAAGTACGGCTCCCGGATAGGACAAAATACCTCTGCAGTCGCAACGAGAAGAAAAAAAAAACCCTCCTTTGTCCTGCTCTTCCACTGATAAACATCGCCATCTGGCGTACAGAGTGAGCCAACGACCTCCGTGACAGAAGAACATGTGCCAAGTGAGAAATGTTACAATATTCATATTTCATGATGGTATTTAGATAATATTCAAGGTAATTCATAGAAAACTATTGTTACCATGAATGGTATCATGTCTAAAATACCTTACTTTTGTCTAGTTTTTTAATGACTCTTTGAACCATCTGTCTGAGAACTAACTCTGACTGCTGCTTTTTAAATATATATATTGCTGCAACCGCAACGGTAGGAAGCAATAGTGTGCAGGCATTATACTGTGGCACCCAGAGGGCAATTGGTCAGTCATTTCCTACCGTTATGATATATTCAAAATAATTGTATTTTAAATTAAATTCAATAAATTCAGTGTAAATCATCAACAGTACAGGCTTCATTACCTTCAACTAACACATTTGTTACAACATTTATTCATCTTTGTTAACGTTAGGCCTACTGCTGTTCATTTTTAATTTGTAACAGACATAGCTTTTTGTTTTTAATTATGTGTTAGTAAATGCTAAAAATAACATAACAAATGGAACCTTATTGTAAAGTCTAAATATCTTTTCTTAGTTTCAAGTTTGTTTTTACTTATATATCACATATAAAATCAGCAAACATGGCTGAACAAAGTGCTGAACAAAACACAAGATATAGAGACAAGGGCAAACCACACATTCATGACAGAAGCTCACAATGAATTAAAGAGAAGTGATTATGAGAGAAGATTTAAACAGCCGATCTGATATACAGCCTAGGGCCGGCAACAGCAAAGGCTCTATCTTCTCTATGCTTTAATCGTGATCTGGGGACAGATAGAAGTCTCTCACCAGACCTCAGATTTCGTGTGGGATTGTATGGACAGAGTAGCTCAGACACATAGCTCGGTTATTTAAAACAAAGAGAAGAATTTTAAACTCAATTCTAAAATGCACAGGTATATGCAGTGATTTCAAAATTGGAGAAACGTGATCAAATTTACGTTTTCTTTTGAGGAACTTTGCAGCAGCATTTAGTACTAATTGGAGACGAGCAATAGAGTATTTGGACATGCCATGTAAAGAGAGTTGCAATAATCCAAACGAGACGTAATGAGCGCATGGATGGCAATCTCTAACGTTTTCTTAGAGAGAGGAGGAGAGAGGAGAGAGAGAGAGAGAGAGAGAGAGAGAGAGAGAGAGAGAGAGAGAGAGAGAGAGAGAGAGAGAGAGAGAGAGAGAGAGAGAGAGGAGAGAGAGAGAGAGAGAGAGAGAGAGAGAGAGATGGAAAAAAACAAGAACTAAACACAGCATTTATTTGTTTTTCAAATTTGAGGTTCTGATCCCAAAAATCACCCAAGTTCTTAATGCAGGATGAAGTAAAAGGAGCAAGGTGACCCAGGTCAATGTTACTCCTCGGTTTTAGATTAATTCAGAAATACGAAATTTTGAGAAAACCACATGTTCACTTCATCTAGGCAAAAAGAGTTTTCAGAGGAGCACGTTTGTTGCGTTTCAGAGGTAAATATCATTCAGAGGATATCATCTACATAGCAGTGAAATGATACACCATGCTTTCTGAAAATGGAGCCAGGGAAAGATTTTCCTAAATACAGGGAAAGACTAATATGAGCATGTAGCTTAGATAGAGTTTGATATTCACTTGAAATATTGAGTAACCCAGATATTTCATATGCAAAACAGGCATTAAAAATTTTGGCTTCTGGATGGGACCTTGTTGCATATGAATACCGAGACTTGAATTCTCTATATTAATGTCCAGCTTAATTTCCTCTATTTGTTGCTATACTTTGCACAGTGTTGGGGAAAGCTACTTTTAAAATTGGGGAAAGTAATGTGTTACTTTTTCTCTTTTTGGCTGGGCTTAATTGTTTGTTTTTTAATTAAAAAAAGTTATGTTTTTGGCAAATGTAAAGGCCCTTTCACACCAAAAGTGGAATGAATAAGCCCCAGACTTGAGGAAATGCACATTCACACCGGACACAGCTCAAACAAGCCCTGCAGGTTTGCATAATATTCTGAGATTGCATTTCACTGTTTTTATTTATTTAGATGAATATTGAATCTGTTTTTGTGCAAGTGAGATAAGTACATACATGCTCACATTAGTCCAGAACTACAATAAGAAACATGTTTACACGGCGTACACAACGCCTCTGCATTTACTCCCGATTACTCTCAACATGAGGACAAGAGAGCTGTCAGTCAAGAAATGGGAAAATGAAGTAACTTGCGTTACTTATTTGTAAAAGTAACTCAGATATTTTGCTGTACAGTTTCAGAAAGACTGTATCCAGCATGGATGATTTTCACCTCCAACATAAATGAAGTTTCATTATTTTTAAAGATACACATGCTTAAGCATTTTTATGTTTGCCACTGATTTGGGATCTGCAAAAGATGCAAGCCAAATTCAAATTCGCATCGCCCATATAGGCATCTCTTATCTAGACATTTTCTTATCTAGAGGCTTCACATTGTGACCAAATCGGTTAGCATAAAAAGAAAGAACTCTATGTACTTTTGGAAAAAGGTTTATTGTGAAATGACTGTGTGAAAATTGGGCAGCCTGGCCACAGCAATGACATGTGCCTTTAACACACAGCTGGCGGTTCTGTTGTAACCATGGATGGGTGGAGAAAGAGGAAACCAACCCTCACTTCATGAGTGGCCTTTTCCTTCTTCCCCGGTCTCCATCCCACTGTGGACAGCCGTCCCGGGCGGAACAAGAAGGCAAGGAGGGTCAACTTCATGACGATGTAACTTCCAAAAAGGTGGGCGAGAGGGGAGAAAACAAATAAATGGGAAAAAAACCAGAATGGTTTAGAAGTGACATCCCATAGTCCTTTTTATTGATTGGTCTTCGAAACAATGGATGTCCTGACACCATGGGGTCTGCAGATATATTTCAGTCTTCTTCACCACTCCCTGAACGGAGGGCCTCTTACACGGACAAGATGTGCTTGACGAAAGCTGTAAGAGGAGAAGCAGACATGCATAAGGAGAGATCATCCCTACTGGCTCGCCATACAAGGCCTGAGGTAGCATCTAAAAATAATGGCTGTAATGATACAGTGACAGGTGAGCTTATTATATCATTCCAATCAGTGCAGAAAAGACTGCCAGTACAGTCACTGTTATGCAGTGTGTCCTAAAACAAGTTGCGCTCTTAAAAATATAGGTTCCAAAAAGAGGTTTTCGCAGTGATGCCATAGAAGAACCATTTTTGGCTCCACAAAGAAACTTTCATTGAACTGGTCTTAAAAGAACCAAGAACATTTTATTACCATTTTTAACTATAAAGAACTTTGTGGGTTCCATGGATGTTAATGGTTCTTCATGGAACCATAGATTCCAATAAATAAGCTTACTTTTTAAGAGTGAAGGGTTAAATCAGAAGGGGTTTTCCAAACACATACCCTCATAGTTGATACTGCCGTTCTCATCCTCCTGTCCCTGCATGAGAGAGTCAATCTCGGGCTCGGTCATCTTCTCACCTGTCGGTGCCATGAAAGGTATTAGTTAAGACAAATCTTTAACATATATAAAAAATGTCCATGGTATTATTATGGTTTTTGGACATGGTAACGCAAGAGTACCTTAGATTACAATGGTACACTTTAAAAAATGCTGGGTTGTTTCAACATTTTTGGGTTGAATATTGGACAAGCCCAAACCATTGGTAAAAATTTAAACCCAACGGTTGAGTTTGTCCATATTTGACCTAAATATGTGTTGAAAAAACCCAGCATTTTTTACAGTGTATATAAATATGGTACTTATTCAGTACTCTTATCAAATTCATATAGCCATATCAATTTGCCAATCAATCAATAGAAAACTGGTAGTACCATGCTATTTTTGGAAATCATCAAATAATCCTAAAAAATGCATCACAGTTTCCACAAAAAAAAAAAAAAAAAAATATTACACAGCACAACTGGTTTCAACACTGATAATAAGAAATGTTTCTTGAGACCCAATTTAGCAAATTAGAATGGATTCTGAAGGATCATGTGACAATGAAGACTGGAGAAATAGCTTTGTCATCACAGGATTTAATCACATTTTAAAATAACAAAATATTTCAGATTATTACAATATTTTACAATTTTTACTGTATTTTTGATCAAATAAATGCTTGGTGAGCATAGGAAACTTATTTTAAACCGAATACAAAGTCTTACTCCAAACTTTTGAAAAGTAGTATATGTAAAAATACATATTTTCTGATCACTGTGCTGCCTGTGGTATTTGTTTTTGTAAGCAGAGTATATGATGTAATTTTCTCTTACATGCATAGTGTTAATGACATAATAATGTAATTTGTACTCACCCAGTGTTGCCAGCACAATACGCAGCTCAGCGCCCATCACTGTGCCGTTGCCCTCCTTGTCGAAGGTGCGCAGACCCTCAACGTAGTCATCAATGGTACCCTTCTGGATGGCGTCAACGGTCTTCAGCATTGGCAGGAAAGCTTCAAAGTCAAGTCTTTTGTTGGCATAGTCTGTGTGCGCAATTCCACACACACATCACAAATCAGTGAGGGTTTGAAAAGAATTTCAAATTGTGTTCTTTCGTTTTAAGCTAGCATTATATAAAGTTAAAGTCTTACCGTCAGGGGTTGGGTCACCCAGGATTTTCTTCACGTCCTTGTTGGTGGGGTTCTGTCCCAGGGCGCGCATGATGTCGGCAACCTGGTTGTAGGCAACCTTGCTGTCGCCAACTCTGTCGAAGAGGCCAAAAGCCTCTTTGAAGTCTGTAACAGAAGAACACGAGGGAACTTTTCAGTTATCTGGAAGTAGACATTTTTAAGATGGAGTTTGATCTCATAATTTGGACTAACGTACAAAATAGGACTATCTATCTATCTATCTATCTATCTATCTATCTATCTATCTATCTATCGACATTATTGCTTTCAAAACAGGCAAGGTCAAGGAAACTTTGTGTCCTAACATTGCCTCCCACACATTCCTCCTTTGCCAACTGCACATGAAGCAGAGGAGGAAGGAAGCCGAATTAAAAAGAGCTTAGCAACTGCATTTCCATGGGCTGTGAGGGAGACTAAGTTGAAAGTGATCTGCTGACAGAAAAATAGCATCCTACGACTTCTGTGCTCCAGCAGCTGTTGGATGAAGGTGGGACTCAATGCGTGACGTGACAGGCGATACCCTCAGAGAAAGTAGCCCTGGCCATAAATGGATACGCCACTTTTCGACTGACCCAAGTCAAAAGCAAGAATGCTGACAGCAACGTAACCTACACCCACAACCAACCGCATACTTTTTGCACCTAAATGAATAACAGCAGGCTGTGAACTGCATGCCTGAGAGGATGGGTTACTATGAATTCTTTCTGTAGAGAAGTAAATGTATGCTTTTGAGCAGACTACTTTGGAACTGGTATGGCAAATAATTCCCACACTGTAAAAAATATTTTTATCAATTTAGTTATTTCAACTTATTTTTTTAACTAGATTGTCCAGACAACAAGAAATTTTAAGTTTTCTTGTCCTCAACTTATCGAAATAAGTTAGTTAAACTAAAAAAACCCATGCAAAAGATAACTCAAATAATGAGTTAACTTTTTTTACAGTGCATTCTACTGAATGATTACTCAATTTATCAGTCATCCTGCTTTTTAAGCAGATTTGATGGCATCACTGAAATATTAGCATCACTGAATGAACCTAAATATATTAATTTATACTAGCAAAACTAATTTTATGAGTTAAATCAGGTAAAAATGTCTCTTTAAGGTAACAATAGCCGGTTACCACTTTTTACAGTCTAGCCAGGAATCAGGGGAAGCTGTAAAGGGATGCTAGACAGTCTACATTTCAAAATGCAATAAAAATGAATTTTAATGAATTAGAATAATTGTAATCTTAGTGAGTTGCTAATACGCAACTAGTAATTCATATTACTAGTATATTGGCTGTTTATTCGTACTTATAAAGCCCATATTGATGTCTTATTCTTCATCCCTTAATCGACCCAATACCTAAACTTAACTACCTTACTAACTATTCATAAGCAGTAATTTGAGGCAAAAGTCATAGTTAATAGTGAGAATGGTACCCTAATCTAAAGTGTGACCAGAAATACGACTGTTCTTTGTTAGTTCATGTTAGTCAGGTTCATTATCTAATGTTACCAGATGCAACTTTTGATTTAAATCATGTTAGTAAATGTTGAGATTAACTAAGAGTAATAAATGCATTAGAAATGTTTTTCATTGTTAATTCATCTTAACTTATGTAGTTAACTAATGTTAACAAATGAAACCTTATTGTAAAGTGAAAACATATTTTTTAGTATAGTGTTATTAAAAAAGTGCCTTATATATTTAAGAGCTTCCCAAAGTAATTATTTACTTCAATGAAGAATAATTGTCTTTCATCCTTAATTCACGACATTACACATTTCTGACCTCCCCATTATATTTATAACAAAGAGTAGAGATAGTTGTACGTTGTTGGTCAATTATAGTCATAAAAACCATTTTCCCATCATAATAAACTCCAATGTGAGAAGACTCACCCTCAATCTGGTCAGCAGAGAATTCTCCAGCCTGCCAGAAAGACAACAATACATCAGTCCCGCTGGCAAACCTGCCAACATCTCACAATACACACGAGTCTAGTCTAAATAATTAGTTATTTTAAAATACATTTGGAAACATAAGCTCTCTTTGGACATCAGCAAAATGACCGCTTCAAAAGTGCACATAATATCCAGCAAGAGAATAAATTATCTGCATGATTTTCTCTTTAACAGTGACAGACAGATTGGGATTGGGGGTCTTGCCCCACCAAAGTCAATCTGAAAATCGAAGAAAGGTGTCCTACTTCCTTTCAGTGGGCTTATTGACCGTCTTTGAGCCAGACGAACATGAAACAAGGTAGGATAAAATAGCAAGCGTAATCCAAGTACACACCATGATGTAGTTTTGTGGTGCAGGAGCAGAGGGGCAGATGCCAAGAAGCCGGAGTCCCAGGAAAGTGGTCCTGAGCAATGGACCAGCTCCTTCTTATTTATGCTATGCTAATTATGTCATGGGGCGGATCTTGTGACGCCGTGGAACTTCTTTAACTTTCTTAGGTCAAGCTGGACGGAAGGCTGCTGCTTTCTCCAGTGTACATGTGTGCTGGTATTTTTAGATTATGCTCCAGGCTGCTTATAAGGCATTTTAATTTCATGCATTATATCTTTATTTATATGGTTTCTGCATATTTGTTATTTTGTTTCCGATCCTGATGTCACCTGTTATTTGGTTCTGTGCATGAACCGAAGGCAACTCAGGAAGGCATTTGATTACACTGTTGATATTTATAACTTGCATATGGTGGTCTCAGCCACTTATGGTTATATGGCAAGCCAGTAAAAACACTCCTCAAAGACTGTTACCACAGCATGAATGAACTTGCACTTTGGCCACATTCCTCTCTCAAAATATAATAATTCATTCAGCTTAAAAACAGTAACTTATTAACTTATAGTAAAAACAGTAAGAAATCAAATGAATTGTTTTTATCATGTGGTTATGAATAATGTAATGTTTTAGGTGTTGTTTGAGAGCTACCAGCTACAAAAAAGTGAAACCAACTTTCAAGGTAATCCATGGTTATGTTCAGAAGGTGACTGTGATTTCACCAAGAACAACATGTTCCTGGATCAACATTCCAAACAACCAATCAGATTTGAGGGTCAAGTTTACTGTTAATGTCAAGTTTAGGTTTACAAATAGGGTTCAGTGCTTCTTTATTTAGGCATAAGTTATGGGTGGGGTTAGGACTGAATTTTCAGACAGGACTGTTGTTCCAGGATCAACAAAATATGTTGATCCAGGAACGTTTTTCTTGTCAAAATCAATATCCAGACAGGTACTGCTAACTGCATTCTGCACCCACTGTATGCTGTATACTGTAATATTTTAAAATAGTATTTGAACAGTGGTTAAAACCTGTAAACTTTGCAGTGGTCAAACATTAGTGGATCAAGTTAATAGTTAATGTGATAAATTTACGTCTATGGTGACACCTGTGTGAACTTGAGAGCATACTTCATCCACTACTAAACTACCATGACGCCAGTTGATTAAAAGTCATTAAAAAATGGCTCAGAAAAGTGAAGCTAGTTCTAAGAAAGACGTATCATTTGTCTGCAGATGGTTTAATATTCTGTCACCTATATGAAGCGAAAACATGGCTTGTGTCCACATACTATACATGCTTTCCAGTTAAATGCCACCTGTGGATGTCAAATCCATTGTTTATTAAAACATCAATGTGAAATAGCTAAAACACGTCTTACATTTGGCAGCTCAATCATTAGGTTGTTCTGGCTTTCTCATTAGGGTAATGTCAATTCTTTTTTATTACAAGGGATAGTTCTCCCAAAAAATGAAAATTCTGTCATCATTTACTCACCCCTATGTGTGGTCCCAACCTGTATGAGTTTCTTTCTTCTGTTGAACACAAAATAATATATTTTTGAAGAATGTTGGTAACCAGACAGTTGATGGTAGCCAATGACTTCCAGAGTAGGAAAAATAATTTTGTGAGAAAGTCAATGGCTACCGTCAACTGTCTGGTTACCAACATTCTTCAAAATATCTTATTTTGTGTTCAACAGAAGAAAGAAACTCATACAGGTTTGGAACGAGTAAATGATGACAGGATTTTAATTTTTGGGTGAACTATCCCTTTAAGAGTTTCATATACTACAGTTAATTTCATTCTCATGTGATATGAGTTTATGCTCTGATGTCACACACTAACAGAGAACCAGTGCACGCTCAGAGAAAGACGAGTATATTTATTAGGAGGACCACGGCTATACTATTTAGCATATGCATGCGTTCCTCACATATGAATTTACAATAACTGGAGTGTTGTGTGTATTTATTAGGGCCGGGACTCGATTAAAAAAATTAATCTAATTAATTAGAGGCTTTGTAATTAATTAATCGAAATTAATCGCATTTTAATCGCATAAATATTTGACCTGAGAACAGTAAGAAGTCATTTTTTTCACATGGATTTTTAGTATACCATTGAATAATGACTGAATACATAAGCTTAAGCAACAACATATTGTTTATTTTTGTTCAACCAAGTCCAACAGACCAGTGCAATTTTTGCCATTAAGTGTAGCAATAGCATACACTACACTAATAGCAATAGCGAATTCTTTGTTGCATAGCTTGCACACAACCATGCTCTTATCAACGCTTCCATCCGTTCATTTTTTATAACAAAATTTCCCATCCACGGGGCCAACCAAAGCGATCTAGGCGATCTATTTTTTTTATTGCAGAACTTATACATAACTACCAACTCAGGGAAGTTAAGCAAGGTGTACAAACAAACAAAGGTACCTAACAGAAAATAAATATCCTGGGATTGCATACATCAAATTATGTAATACATAAAAAAGAAAGAAAAGCATAATAATGTCAAGTCATGTCTTTGAATAAATCATCATAATGCATCAAAACATTTTCACTTTTCTTGTTATTTAGTTATAAGTCTAAGGGACGAAATAAAAGAGTCAAAATCAGCCAGAAAAAGAGGAAAGCTCAAAGGAGATTTAAGGCATTTTTGCTTGTGGATGAATAATTTTGCATACAAGATAAAGAAGTTAACAACATATTTAAGGGAAAGCAAATTTGGATTTTCATAAAAAATAACCTCTTTGAGAGTGAAGGTGTGAGTCACATTTGTAGGGCTAAATACAAAAGAACTTAATTTAGTCCGACTGAGGCGATCTATGAAGCGCGATCCCGTCAGCTTTTCTGACGCTAGTTGGTGCTCCAGTAAAATCGGTCCGCCGAAACTCATCCAGTGAGAAACGTTCCGCGGTGCAAAGTCTAAAGTCTGTAATTAATTAATCTTAATTAACGCGTTAAAGTCTGTAATTAATTAATCTTAATTAACGCGTTAAAGTCCCGGCCCTAGTATTTATACTTCAGATCTACATTTGTGATACTTTTTGTTCAGTTTGGAGCTTAAAGCTTGTACATTCTGCAAAATAACTCATTCACTTGTTTAACCAACATGAGGGACAAAATATATTTTTCTTTGTTAGCAAACCAAAGGGTTTTAACCTGAGGTTTTTCTTCCTTCTTTTTTTGACAACTTTTTTTTTTGCGAATCGATGAGCCTGCCTTTGTTTTTTTCCAAAGGTAAATCATTAATATGCATCTATAGGCCCCAATTTCACCTTTTTGGAAATACTAAACTGAAAAATAAAAGTTTAAGAGAACTATATAACTTTAATCTAAGCCTGGGGTCTCCAACAGGGGGTCTGCGGTGGCACTGCAAGAGTTAGCCAAATATTATTTGATCTCAGCTGTTTCATGCTCCAGTCGATTAGATGTTTCTACAAACTACCATTGCAAGAGACATTCCATTGATTGTCTCATAGACCCTGAGACATCGACTCTTCTCTGTGAACGCTGCAGAAGCCATGGATCTGCAGACCTCGCCCCTGGGCAGATGAGCTCTATATTTAGCCATTCTTTTAGGGGGTGTAGAGTTTCTCTGAGAGGAACGGTAGCACCTCAAGGGTGGTTGACACGTCTCAGTCCCTTACACCCCCATGCCCAACTAAGCGAGCAAACTTCAGACCGTAAAGCTGCCGCTCAGGTTACCGGTCTCTGTTCTGACACGGGTTCAGTTCCTCAGATCTCTGGGATTTGCAATTACACTCCACATAGAGCGAGACTGACCTCGGATCAGCTGGAAGGAACACTGAGGAGTCCGGCGTTTAAAAAAAGCTGTCGTATTGGCCAAGCATTGTCCATCAGGCCTTGAGAAAGTATGAGCCTTATTTGGATTTGCCAGAGGGTTTCAAGTGAGAGTAAATGACCCGTCCACTCACTGATCTTTATATGTGAAATACATAGTGGGCACCAGAAGACTGAGAGAGAGAGTGAAAAAGCTTCTGTTTTGCATTTTGATTACAAAATATATTTTCAGCAGTTTAAAACAATAATTTGTTGTACGGTTTAGGATTTAGACTTTCAACACTTGTGGAAAAAAGGTAAAGCAATTTTTTTTTTCAATTCAAACTAATAAATAAGGCAAGTCTGCATCCCCTGGTGGGATGTTGATGGAATGCGCCATTTGTAATTACACCATTTGGGAATAATTTAATTCCTTCTCCTTAATTCCTCTCTTCCTTTGTGACGCCAGTGTGACTTAGAATGAATAAAAAGTGGATTTCACCTCTATTTATTAGATCAAAAATAGGATTCAATAAAAACAGTAATTATGTGAATATATATATTTTTAAATATATTATAAAATGTAATTTATTCCTGAACAATGCTGGATTTTCAACATTGTGTCACGCGATCCTTCTGAAATCATTCTAATATGCTGCTCAAGAAACATTTTTTACCATTATCAATGTTGAAATATTTACTGCTTATTTGAGGATTTTTTTCTAATAGAAAGTTCAAAAGAACATTTTTTTTGTAGCAATGTCAGTGTCTATTGTTACTTTGTCAATTTAATGCATCCTTGCTAAATGAAAGTACTAATATCCTTAAAAAAAATCTTACTGACTTCAAACATACGTTAAAAAAACTACAAAAAGCCAGTTTATGATAAGCTTGTCATCTTAAGTTTTAATATTTTTTTTAAAACAAAGCACTCTGAATTAATAATTTCATCGGTGTACAGCATCTGTTAGTACTTAAAACGTGATACATATAACATTATGAACATCATCACTTTTATTAATGAGGCAGAGCACGGGTATACAAATGTTTTCCAGAATCAAGACCTGAGATTAGACTTATGTTAGACTTAAATTTTAAAGGGATAGTTCACTTTGAAATTAATTTTTGGTATGTTTTAGCTTACCTCAAGGGCATCCAAGATGTAGGTGTCTTTGTTTCCGCAGTAGCTTCAATTTTTATATTTTTAGGTCAAACCTTTAACCACAGCCACATCCAAGTGATCTGAGGGGGTGGCTGTGTTTACAAGAGGTAAAAACGATATAAATACTGTTCGTCTTCTCACACAAACCGCTCGTTTCGCGTCTTAGGCCATCAATGTTCACTTACATTTACGAGTCATTAAATCATGTTTAATTTGGACTTCTCTGTGTATGCTCTTTGAGGTGGTGACCATAGACCTGCATAATATGACTGACAGACAAGAACTAAAAATATCAAAATTGAAACTACTGCGGAAACAAAGACACCTACATCTTGGATGCCTTTGAGGTAAGCTAAAACATACCAAAAATTTATTTCAAAGGGAACTATCCCTTTAAGTTGCCACTGATCGAACTGCTTAATTTGCAAACAGACAAAAAAAAAAAAAAGGGCCATGTTGATGAATACACAAAGACCTCTAGATTGAGAACTGAATAAAGTTAGTCTATATACTGCTCAGTGGATTTAATTTTCTTTCATTGACTGGTTTAAAATAAAATAAGGCACCCATGCATAAAGGGAAGTAGCCTACAGCTAAATGAAAAAAAAAAATGAAGATTATTTTTTCCTGGGACTTTCCAAAGATTTGTACTAAATCATTAACTTGCAGAGTTGTATAGCTCCATCCAGTGGAGACAAATGTTTGTGCCACTTCTAGAAGCCTTGACATTGTTGAAGGTGCAGTAAGCGATTTCTGGACACTGTTGATATTTGGAACTCAACCCAAAGAAAAATACCCCTCGCTTTATTGGTTTGCCCCCAAAATGCACAAACACAATACAAGAGTGGATGTCTCTTTATCTTTAGTGACACTCAAAACCGTCCTGTACTAATGTTACTCACATATGGAGGAGAAACAACACAACATCGACGTCTGTTTTCAGGCCTTCCCGCTTCGGTCTCGCCAGCGCTGGAAAGACTTTCTAGTATTACCGCGGGGCGCGGGTCCTTAAATTTCTGATAACCCTTGTTTCTTCAGTTACATTCCTCTGACCTTTTCTCTATTGTAATGTCTCTCAGCCAACTCTAGTCTTTCTTCAAACATCCTCTCTCCTACCCCATCACGAGTGGACTTCATTCAATCACTCGACTGCTGATTGGCTACAAGTGTGTTGTGCTGCTCGGCCCGATCCACTTTCAACAGCGCTTCTCAGAAATCGCTATTACCGCGAGAATGACAACAAAGATAAAAATACTCTTTTTCTTATTTTTATTGCTGTGCAGATGAAAATATTAACAGATTGTTCCACCATTTAAAAAAAAATCATTTTTGCAGCACATCCTCTGATATCACTACTAGTATTATCAAGAAATAAAAAAGACATTACTAATACAGAAAGCAAAGCATTGAAGGAATAGTTCACTCAAAAATTGAAATGATCCCATGATTAACTCACTCTCTCAAGCCACCCTCGGTGTATAT
Source organism: Chrosomus eos (assembly GCA_036326025.1). Lineage (NCBI taxonomy): Eukaryota > Metazoa > Chordata > Actinopteri > Cypriniformes > Leuciscidae > Chrosomus > Chrosomus eos. The sequence goes on from CM070819.1 coordinate 46,080,412, forward strand.
GCATTTCTTCTTTCAGCCAAACACAATCAGACTTGTATTAAAAAAAATACCCTGGCTCTTCCCAGCTTTATAATAGTTTTTGAAGCACCAAAAAGCTCATCCATCCATCATGAACGCAACCCATATGGCTCCAGAGAGCTAATAAATGGCTTCTGAAGAGAAGAGACGGATTTTTGTAAGAAAAAGATTAAGATTTAAAACTTTATAAACTATAATTCATGGCTTCCGGCCATACACGCGACACTTGAGTCGAGTTCTGGCGGAAGAGTGACTTTTGACCTGACATGATATAGGCGTAGCATAAGCGTAGGAGAAAATTAATGAATGCAGAAGCGCAGAGAAGTTACGAATTAGCTTAAATGGAGCTTAAACTCAGGCACTATTCAATGGCATTACAAAGCTGGTTAAAGCCAGGATATTTTTTTATATATAACTGTGTTTGGCTGAATATAGAAAGTCATGTACACCTCGGATGGCTTGAGAGTGAGTAACTTACAGGATATACATTTTTGGGAGAACTATTCCTTTAAGCTAACTGAAAGCATATTGACACTGTATTTTAGTGTTATCTGAAGCAGTCACTTTTGTGCAATTAGTTCACAAATTTAAAGAGATGTTAAACTTTATCTTGTTGTCATATCGATATATATTCTAACAAACACATCAAAATAAGTCATTTTCAATGAGTCTTAGTAATACAAATAATACTAACAAACATATACCCATAACATCAAAAATTCACAAAAACAAAATAAGTTCAATCTGTTAAGCATATTTAAAAAGCTTCCCATTATAGTTCCAAAGAACCCTCATCTATAAAGCCTAGATTCCATCCAAAGCATGCAGACGCACAAGCAGAGTGAGACAGTACTATTCCACCATCAGAGGATGCGTTCTTCCAGCTCTAGGAAGCTCAAGCGAAAAAACCTCAGTGATCCGGAACAGTCTGGAAAGAGGCACTTTCAAGTTAGCAGGGGTTTTTTTGCATAATGTCTGGATAGTCAAATGTTTCAAATCAGAGGTGTAGTTACCTTTACAACTCAAAAGCAGGGAACTTGGCTTTAGTTGGCTGCAGCAAGTCAACCAGGAAATAAATTGTTCCTGCCATTCCTTCATGAGACAATATGATAAACAGTGAGGCGTTTAGTTATTTAATAAACCGGTGTCAAATAAAATGTTTGTAATCCTCACTATTCAGAATTTGAACAAAACGTACCAATAAAGAAACCTTTCTTCTTATAAATATAAAATGATTTTAAAAGCCATTTAAAATTTGGGGTCAGTATTTAAATAAATGTTGATTTTTTTTATTCATCAAAGAATCCTCAATTAAATATATATATATATATATATTATAATATATAGATCATGGTTTCTACTAAAATATTTAAGCCATTTAACATTGATATTTAAACATTTGCAGATAATTCTAATATGCTGATTTATTATGTAAAAATTTTATTTAAAATTGTAAAAATATTTCACAATATTGGTGTTTTTATCATCAAATTAATGCAGCCTTGGCGAGCATAAGAGACTAAAAAAAAAACGACCTTACCGACCCCAAACTTTTGAACGTTAATGCAAATATACATGTATAATGTTTACTCTACCTTCAAACAATGAGAATGGTGTATCTGGAGTCCGGCAGCCATGTCTTCCATAATTCATGCACCAATCTCCGAACTGCAGATGAGAAGACATCAAATCCCATCATGCCTCTGTACACACAACAGGCAATGACAGGTCCCCTCCTGACAGCACAATATGCTTAAGCATATGCTTATCAATTAACTCCATGACTAAGTTATTTTACTGAAGTAAAAGTCTTGCTTCATATAGGGATTTACTCTTTAAAATTATTGTAGTTTTCCCTGAAGTTCAATTACAATGCTAGACAAGGTCTCTCGTGAATCAAAAATATAATTTTGTATTACATAAATGAGTACTTCATGAAAATGTATTGCTACCGTACGGTGTTAAAAAAAGGACTTTTAAAAAACATTTAAAAACCATGAAACTTTCATTAGACAAGTTCTATATATTCTAAGCTTGAGAGGGGTCAGACTCACCATGCAGGCTCTGTAGAGGTGTTTGAGATCCTGCGTGACCTTGTAAAGGGCCAAGAAGCCATACGCGTTCCCAGCAGCTCCATGACAGAGACCGTAGCCCTTCTTCACCAAACCCCTCTGCCAGATCACCTCTCCACACTGCAGAGCGTCCTCCAAATACTGCCTCACACCAAACACCTGAGGAGGAACACGGCTTATACAGACTTCTGTTCTGGACACCAGTATGACGCTTCCATGCGTTTGCAAACAATGTCAAAACATTGTCAACCTCACAGTTCTGCCCGTTCTAAGGTTTAAGAAAACCATAACAGTGGCAATGACAGGATTTCATGAGTAGCTTGTGAACACGGTGTTCCCTGTGCTGCTGTAACTGACAGAACAGGACATAACCTACATTAAAGAAAAACTCTATTCAATCCATGATAAAGCGAAACAAGACAGACTGTTTTTTTTTTGCAAAAGCCCCACATGGACTGGTTTTGCAGCAAGAGACAATCAAATTTGTTAAATACCAAAGAATTGACTAAAGTGACATTTTTAAAATAAGGCATTTCAATAACTGACTGATAAAAATGCTATTTTTTTTTTTTTTTAAAGTTAGACGTGGGGATGGGTATCATTCAACTAGGGCTGAAACGATTCCTCGAGTTACTCGATTACAAAAATTCCTCGAGGCAAAAACTCTGCCTCGAAGCCTCGTTAAATTCCTATGACGCACACTATACGCGGATCTATACTATAGCGCGTGATACATTTTGAATTTATTTGGAGCGATGGCGGAGAGTAAAGATGTCCATAAACGGCAGAGAATGTCTAAAGTTTGGGATCATTACATACTTAAAAAGGAAGAGAACAAGGTGCAATGTGTCTACTGCAAAGTAGACCTGGCATACCACAACAGTAGGACTGCAATGAATCAGCATCTGAACCGAAAACATCCACTCCATGCTCTCACCAAGCGTCGCTGAAACAAGGTAACCTGATGTTGTGTTCAAACCGAACGCGAATATAGCGCCTAGTTAGACGCTTAAACATTCGCTCGAGTTAAAAATGTTCCACGTGCGCGCAAAGATGTTCGCGTCTTTGCATTGACTTCGTATGTAATCTACTCGCGTAAATAATTAAATTTGCGTTCGGTGTTTGAACCCCTTCACACACACACACACACACACACACACACACACCCTCGTCTCTATCACGCGCCAGTCAGATCAACTGCGGCAATGCATCACATATGCTTAAACTTTTATGTAGCCACGCAACAATAATTTCAGCATGCATTCACTGTATACACCGCGACGTGATGGAGGAACAAATATTGTATTGCAGTCTTTGCGAGACCTTGTTTGTATGTCACGTGACGTCTTCCAAATAGTTACAGACAACAACAAAAAATGAAATTCCCCAGCCTGCTTCTCCAAATTTACTCGTACTTTTGGGGAAGACGTTTTAATCGGCTACCAAAGAAAATTGAGCATTAGAACATTGTTGGCACTTATACTAAATGGGTAAAAATTGCAATAAATAGGCTTAGTTTTGGAGCCTAATGTTGGAGTTGGAATAAATACCAGGTTTTTTTTTTTTGGGAGAAATAAAAGTCAAATGCTTGATCATTTTACAGCTACATAATTTTCGTTATGCATTATTTGTTTTGGTTGTTTAAAAACACACAAAAAAAATTATCCGATTACTCGATTAATCGATCGATTAAGTGCTAGATTAATCGATTACAAAAAGAATCGATAGCTACAGCCCTACATTCAACAATGTTCAATATCAATTCCGGTTCATGAACAAAGCTTTTTTCTATACCAATTTTATGAAATCCGTTATACGGCACATGGCACTGGCAAAAGTCGCCTAATGATTATGTGTCAGGAAAAAAATAGCAATGAGACATCTTAATTGTTTATTAATAAACTAGTGTTTGAGTCAAGTGCTGAATACAAAGATAAAGTTGACGTTGTTGACTCGTCATCTCCGCAATATAATGAACGTGTGCGCGCCTATATAGAGCGTTTACATCATCAGAGAGTATTTGTCTTCGATTCAAACTGGTTTGTTTAAAAGTAGACATTTCAAGATTTCCATATGCCTAATTCTCATGTCTGAGGCAAGTAGCCTATACGCTGAGTTCTGGTTCATTTGTGACACGCTCCAGTTCTTGCAGTCGGAGACGGAGCAACTTTCTGCTCAAGTTTATTCCGTGCACTGTCAAGTGCTTCATCAGATTTGTCGTGTTGTCAGTCTTGGCAGCAATTATCTTGTCGAAAATATTGCATCGCGCGCTGTTGGCATCGAGACTGGTGAAATTTAGCCACACTTCTGATCTTTTCATCGATAGGGGTTGGAACACTTACACACTAAAGCCTAATGTGTGAACCACGTCACTGGGCGTAACCGGCGTAAACTAGTGTTTTTCCTTGATGCCTCGCCACAGCCAATCATGCTGCACGCTTATTGGCTCACTGATCTTGACGGGATTAACCCCTTAGGTATCGAAATTTGGTACCGAACCACAAGACATTTTTTGATACTCAATGGTATCAAGGAAATTTGGTCGGTGCTAAAAAAGTATCAAACTCAATACCCATCCCTAGTCAGACGGACAGAGGTTTTTGCATCTGAAGTCTTCATACATACACACACACATCATAAACACACATAATTTCACACTTTTAAAGAGAGACCGTTTGAAACTACAGATGACTAAAACTTCAAAATAAATCACTGTCGTGGACATCTGTACCTTAAAAGCCTGTATCAACATGTAGATAACTCCTGGAGAGCCGTGACACCAATGCACAAGAAGATCCCGAGAATCACCGACACATGGTGGGTAATTGCCTGATTGAAACTTCAGCTGACACACATAGTTCACACTGGGTTTGACTAGATACGAAAGCCTGTCCTCTGCAACAAACCCAGGCTTTTGAAAAAGAGAGAGAAAATTAGTTTGTTTGAATGACCAAAGTTATAGTTCTTTACCCAACAATTGGTTGTAACCTCAGTCAATAATGCTTGTATTGAGAGTTTGCTCACCTGCATCAGGTAGTAGTAGATCCCTGACAGGCCATGGGCGGCACCCACATACTCCTCCTGATACCACTCATACATTAGAGGGCTTTGTTCCTGGATCTTGTTCCTCTGAGACTGGGTCTGCCCTGAAGCCATTACAGCATCACAGATCTGAAATAAATGCACATGCATGTTCAAGACAACATACACACTTTCACAACATTTTTCTGTTTTAATATTGAGTCTTGTTAACTAGGGCTGTCGCGGTAATTTCGAGTGGCTCAATAGCGCGATATGTGGTATTATTGCCATTTATTTGTTGCTATATAAATAAGTGTTATATTGTGGTCAGCATGCACAAAAACGAGGACATTTTCAGTAATGTAATCGAAACTAAACAGCGTCTCTGCGCATTGAAAGGCGGTCACTTAACTTAGGCAACGGACTATCTATGAGTGAGTCGTGACCATTCATTCAACGAACATGTTAAAAAACGCTGATTCATTAAAAGAAAGATGTAATGAAACAATGTGTTCATTTTAAAAAGTGAGCAACTTTTCAAGGCTCATCTGACCAGCAATGTGTCACATGGCTAACACTGAAGCTGATGCTTTACTTAGAGACCAATGGCATTGATTCAATGCGTGACTTGATTTTTTCCCCCGCGGCTTCCTCGCACTGTGGAATACTGATAAGTGTACGCGCTCAGTCGATCTTATTCACTGTCTGTTTAGGCTTAAGTGCAAATCACCATGATCAACAGTCTTGTTATCAATAACTTATTTAACATTCAAGAAGGGTATAGCCTTATGAAAAAAGAAAACACGTGAATATCACGGTTGCTTGCATTCCTCTGCGGTTGGCGTGTCTGTTGTGCGGTACTACAATATTGCATTTATCGCGACCGCCCTATTGTTAACCTGAAAATATTTTGAGATTGTCAGCCATTCACAAGTTGAATGTAAATTGTCAGTTCCAAAATATATAGTAAGACTTATTAATGCTTTTGAATGCATTTTGAAAATAATATTTATTCCTGTGACAAAGCTGAATTTCCAGTGTCACATGATCCTTCAGAAATCAATCTAATATGCTGATTTGCTCTTCAAGAAACATTTCTTAATATTATCAATGTTGAAAACAGTGCTGCTTAATACTTTTTGAAAAAAAAAAGGATGTTTTGATGAATAGAAATTTCAAAAGAACAGCATTTATTTTGTAACATTGCAAAATCCTTCACCGTCACTTCATTTATTGGCCATTTGCCCTGCTTTCCACATTTATTACCAGCCATTGAACACTATATATCCTTTAAACGAGAAATAATGTAGGCTTTGTTTTATCCATTCAGATTTGATTGGATTATGAATGTTAGGCTACAATATCAAGTTTTGATATTGAATATAAACAGACATTGATATATTTTTTCACTGCCTGCATGTTCATGGTTACATCAACAGATGACAGAAGTAATTGTATAGACTGAGAAATGCATTACATTTTACTTAAAACTATGACTTTTCTCAATAAGACCAGAGGCATTTATTGATGTAATAAAAATGGTACATTTTGGTCAGGTTGAGTATAACTCGTTTTCTTTATTATGCATAACTCATATTAGCCATGCATCCGGTGTTAAAATATGATCTCATGCGCATTTGTTCAGGTTTGACACCAAATAAATGTGACTGACCTGTTGAATGTATTGAATGGGGATCTTCTCCTGCTGAAATTGCTGGTTAATGAACATAAGGGAGTAAAGGTAGCCCATTCTCCCATAAAGCAGCTCATCAGGAAGACTGCCCTTCCCCTGCACTACAGACTGGTATAACTGCAGCAGCCTGGAAACATTCGAGCAAATAGATCACAATAAGATCCTCTGGGAATGAAACCCTGTCGAGACAGGGAAAGAGAAACAGGACACAAAAAGAGCTGAGCTGCCCTATAGACCAAAACAATCCTCCACATTTCACCCTCATCCTGGAATCCTAGTATGAGATTTTTAATGAACACAAGCTCTTGGGAATATTCCAGGACAATTCTATTAAAGTAGTATTACGCTATAAACAAGCCAGCAATCCAAAGCATACAACACAAGACATTAGACTCAAGGTGGACAACAACAGACAACAAACAATACATTTTGAAAGTTATTCCTTCAATATATCATTTTTGGACTAAAGTAAATATTTAACTCATGATTTATTTTTTTTAAAAAAATCAACATTTCCAATGTTCATCACGTTTACATGGGTCAGTGACATAAGGATGTACGAGAGAAATCCCTTAAAGAGTGAGTTGGCTAAAGTGGCTTAGAGTCACTGCTAATCTTTTCCTTTTTTAAGAAATTCAGTTCAAGATATCTTTAGTTGAATCCACAAAAACTATAAAAATAAATTCAGAAATACTAAAATGGTCCGTATGAATTACATTTTAATACATCTTTGAATAACAGAAAAAAGAGTTTATAAATCATTTTTAATATGATTTAGATGTGTAATTCTAATTTGGAGAGTAATGTCACCGACCCAACACATACACAAAGATGGAGGTAGAGCAGGGTCAGACCTGTTCACACACTCCTCAGCCTCATGGGGTTTCTGGAGGCGATGATAGACCACCGCCGCTATAGCCAGCGGCCCTGCATCCCCGCACAAGAAGGTCACCCAGCGCTGGGTTAAACTCCTCAGACTGTGGTTGACATAGTCCAGGGCCCTCTGGAGGTAAGAGGGATCTCCATAGACACTGTGGAGATGCAGGTAAAGCAGGGCAATGCCTGCAGTTGGGGGAGGGGGACTTAGCAATGCGGGCCACGTAGTTTCATGATATAAAACCATGAACATGAGTAGAGAACTAAAATAAAAGCATTTAAAACGAATACTATAATATAATCACATTTCAATATTTTGGACAAAGTTATACCAGCGCATGCCTTAAAGGGATAGTCCACCCAAAAATGGTCAATTTTTTCACCCTCATGTCGTTCCAAACCTGAATGACTTTTTCTTCTTCTGCTGAACACAAAAGATGCCATTTTGAATTTGGTATTTTTTGTTCTTACAATGGAAGTTAACAAGAACTGAAACGGTTTAGTTACCAACATTCTTCAAAATACCTTGTGTTCAGTAGAAGAAAGAAATGCGTTCTACTACTTATAAGTAATCGGCAACCACTTGCGCGTCATGCTGAATGCGATTTTCGTGTTTAAAAAGTAACTATACATTAGAGACGGAAAAATGCAGATAACTATACATTATTTAAGGTCATTTCTATTCATTACGACATTGACATATGAACTGTTGTTGTCTTCAAATAAGCTTCATGCTTTCCCTGTTGCGAACGTGCACTCCTCTAAACTGTATCCTACTGGTGCTGCACTGCTGCGCCTTTCCCCCGAAAATATCAGGTTAACAACAAACCATTAGAAAACGCAATTCACACTGCATGGTATTGGATGTTGGTATCGAAGCATTGAATGAGTGTGCATCCCTATATTGTTGAATAAAGTGGTTGAGTAAATAATGACAGAATTTAAATTTTGGGTGAACTATCCCTTTAAGCAGCCCCATCTATAGAGGCTGATACCAATGATTTAATGCCATATACAATTTCACTAAACATGCATTATTAATTCTTTTTTTAATACATCTGCAAGTGTGTTCTCTCACCTGCCCAGCCAGTGTAGCCAGTACAGTCTCTGGGGTCAGCGGTCTTCAGTCCATTCTCCATGATTGCCATAAGCTCACCTATCTTACTGCTTACACAGCTGGCAAAATGCTGGGTCAACTACACAGAGGAAAAATAAGATTTATAAATCAGATATGATAACAAATACAGGCATGACAAGAGGGTAAACAGTGTATTACTGTAACTCAGGGAAGGCTATGAATGATTACCATATTCAAATATACTATGGTATACCAAATATTACATAGTATTTGTAAGATTCAGTAGTATATGCCGCTTTTGGGAATCACTTACATTTCCCTGCATGTCAAACAGGTCTTGTGCACATCCAGGCCCAGTGTAATCTAGGTAGGGATTCTTTAAGGCCCGTGGTTCAGACATTTTGGAGTGATCTGGGAAAAAAAGCACAGATTGTAAACATCAAAATAGATATAGAGGATAAACGCACTGTCTAAAACCGATAGTTCTGGTCCTTGATTCTGATTGGTTGAGCCGTGTTTGAAGCTACTGTTATGAAAGCAGCATAAAACAAAAACATACACCGTGACCTCATTACATAAATATTACTGCGCCACTGCGTCTGTTGAATTGTTTCTGTAGAACTAACGTTACATTGGTTGAAGGAATATTCAATTTGTTATCAATATGATGTTTTTGGTTGCTGCGTGTTTATTTTACGAATGAATGAATTCGTTTATGGACCAACCGTTTTATAATAGCAATATGCCCCGTAAAGCCTTGCTTTAGGTGAATTTAAATAAGCTATATCAGCCTTTCCGCAATCTCAAGATATTCGGAGAGGAAGAGAGATGCCAACCGATTAGCTACTGTTTTTACATACTGTGATAATCCACAGTCGCACCAAACAACGTCGTCATTTCGAATTAATTCTACATTTAGCTCTTAATTAGAGCTTTGTAGTCTACTGATAAATCACCAAGACAGGTCAAACATTTTCATGATATCGTAGAAAGACTTTGATTTCCGAACTGGTTATTGTTAGGCTCAGCCATCGCTGTTAGCGGAAAAAAAAAGTTTATCCTGCGTGGGCCAATCCGGAAGTTAAAACCCGGAAGTGTGACATTGGCCAAAAAAAAAAAAAAAAAATACGTGCTGCTTACGCGTGCGGCGTGAAACAGGCTTCTTCAAGGCCTTTCGCATGAATACGCACAGGCCCGTTACACAATAGTAAGATGGAGATTATTCCATCTTTGCGTAATTATTAATACGCTTAATAAAACTGCAATCATTTATTTGTGAATAATTATTTAGGAAATAAAACTGAGGTGTAGAAATACACGAACCCTTTTACACTCTCGAGCGATACGAGGCTAATTGTAGCAAAATCACAGAAAAAACATATACAGGTTATACATTTGCATATCAAATGCGGTCTAGCTACATAACTTCAAAAACAATGTTTTTTTTCTGTAACAGCGAACATACCGTGAATGAGTGCGCCGTAGAATTCTTCACGTCTGATCACTAATGATGTCCGGTTCTTGAACGAAAGGTTCTTTTGAACCGGTTCTTTTTAGTGAACTGGTCGAAATAGTTCACCAAATCGGAGTGAACCGTTCTAAACGGTTCGAGTCTCGAGTACGCACTGATTCACAAATTACTGTAGTTACTCACTCTCGGTCGTGCCTAACAATCACTCCGACTCGAAATAAACCAGTATATGTGACTCCAACAGTACAGTGAACTGAGATGTGCTGTGCAGAGAGAACTGATGAGCTCGAACTGCTAACACTGAGCATGCGTGCGGTGCTCGAGTCAGGACAGACAGGAAGCTCTGCTTATACGACTCACTGCAGCCATCTGGTGTTCGGGAGGTTTACTACACGATTTAGCTGAGGCCACTGACGTGAGACTGTTCACAGCTGACATTAAAGGGATAGTTCACCCAAAAATTAAAATTCTGTCAGTAATTACTCACCCTCATGTCGTTCCAACCCCGTAAGACCTTCGTTCATCTTCGGAACACAAATTAAGATATTTTTGATTAAATCTGAGAGCTGGATCACTCGTCCATAGGCTTCTAAAGGATTGAAACTTGACAGCCCCGAAAAGTTATTAAAGAAATCGTTAAAAGAGTCCAACTCACTACAGTGGCTAGATCTTAAGTTTTTCGAGCTACGAGAATACTTTTTGACCGCAAAAAACAAACAAAAATACCGACTCTATTCAAGTATTCTCTTTGGGCCTGGAGATTTCACGAAGGGTTATTGCGCAACGCTTCTGGTTGAACGTCACACGCATCACACACATGACCAGCGTCGGCCAATAGTGAGCCTACGTGTGACGTATAACACAGAAGCGCTGCGCTGTTACACTACGTCAACAGCTTAGGAGAATGACACGGAAGAGAAGAGATGGTTGAATAAAGTCGTTATTTTTGTGTTTTTTTTTGCACGCAAAAAGTATTCTCGTCGTTTTATAAACTTAAGATTGAGCCACTATAGTCACTTGGACTCTTTTAACGATTTCTTTAATAACTTTTCGGGGCTGTTAAGTTTCTATCCCTTAGAAGCCTATGGAGGAGTGACCCAGCTCTCAGATTTAATCACAAATATCTTAATTTGTGTTCCGAAGATGAACGAAGGTCTTACAGGGTTGGAACGACATGAGGGAGAGTAATTACTGACAGAATTTTTCATTTTTGGGTGAACTATCCCTTTAAATAACAAATAACATTTTGTTTTTATTTTGAGATTTTAATTGCATTAAAGCCAAAGTTTCACTTTCACAATGTTATGTAAACTGTGATCCTCAATTAGATATTTAGGAGACATTGCTTCTATTATTGTAATAAAATTCCACATTAGATTACGTGCATTATATATTTTTATATAGCTGGTACAGTAACTCGCTTCTCAATTAAGAGGGTATTAATAGTAAAATAGGGCCTACACATTTTTTATTACAATCATTTATATGGTTAATAACTTAAATAATATACAATTAAATGTGTGTGAGTAGATACAATACATTTGCATTCATCTTGTTCAGCATAGTTCATTCATTTCATGAATTCTAATATTAAGACACAGATAACGTTCAGATACTTATAAAAGCATATAGCATTTAACAAAGGAATTAACTAAAAGAAACGTAGAAATAAAATTACTGGTATAATCACTTTTGAATTTGTATTATCTGATTTGCTCTAACGTCGTTGCAGTCTAATCATAACTTAAATAATTCATGAGGGACTGAGTGATATGATGGATCCTGAAACACTAGAGTGTGATCATGTTGCTGCCATGGCGATGGAGCTCTGATGTGATAGGCTGATGTTCAGCGATGTGTCTGACTCAAGAAAACACACACATATGCATGTTTCATGTTATCCAACGTTACCCTGACCTTCTTTGTGATCCAAACAATTGTTAGTGTTTGAATGTCTCATATAAGGCAACACACTCAAAACAAATTCTCAGTTTTGAAAGAAAAATTTGTTTAATTTTTAATCAAATTATTATTAATTTTAGACTTTTCCGGACCTAAAAAATCCCTATAGGAACAGTGCATTATCTTTCATTATAAGAAGTGCCTTGTTTTTAACGTTTTGTATTTTTATGTATACTTTTATAGGTCACAAGGTCATCAAATGATGGAGATGCATGAATAGAGCTGACAATAAAAGGCATTTGATGTATTATATAATCTCTGTGGTATTTATCTATTATATAGAGATCAACCGATAATCATTTTTAATTAAGCATTTTCCCATAACCGGGCATCGTTTTTGTAACATCGGATTCACCAAACTTTTGGGCGTTTTGAGAATTGCATGCAAGACTGTCATGAAAGCATGGCGTCTGAGAGAAGATGAGTCAATAACACTGTTCAAAGGTAAAATAACTTGCCTCGCTTAATTAGTAAACTTTATTTAACATAACAGCCATTAATGAACAAATAGGATATGCTTGATTTAGTTTAGTCATGTAATCTGTTAAGTTCTGTCCCAATAAAGACACAACTTAAACAACAACAATGAATGAGTGCATGCAAAAAATAAAAGCGCAGAATTTAAGGATGTACGGTTGTCATAATGTGGTGAAATGTTGGTTGTTGTTAAATAACTCCTATAATATTTGGACTTTCCTATTGCAAAATCTCCCTGAATGATCATCAAAAGGCATAATGCACAAAAGTTACTTAAAAGTATGCATTACTATATTGCATTACTCCACACTGTAAAAAATTTGGAGTAGGATTTACTTGAAAAAAGCTTGCTAACTTTTTTCACTCAGAAAATGCTAGTAAATTTACAACGATTTGCCAAGTAAAAACCTAAACATATTTATCAGTAGCTTTAATTAGAAATATTTAAGTTAAATTTACTTGGAATATGGAATTAAGTAAACTTTACTTAACCTAGTCAAGTGAAAGTAACAAAGAAAATAAGAAATTTTAACTTGGCTAGTAAAAGGTTGAGTAATATCAATTTAGTTGAAATTTCCTTTGCATTACATTTCACTCAAACAACAATATTGAAATACCAGAATGTGCTTTACTTGGAACTTCTAAGTAATTTATACTACATCATCATGTCAGATGTTAAACATCATGTGAATGCAAAGACCTCAATACTTGGTAGACAATACACAATGACGGTAACATTTGTAATCGTTTTTGTGTTTGAATGTGTCATTTTGAGCAGAAAATGTACTCGAAATGTCACAAAATGGCAAGTTACTATAATCCTAACAACAAAAGCAATGATAAAACAGTGTAAATACAGCTGGAAACCAGTGAAAAATCAACCTCATTAATTATTCAAGGTCCAGTGCATGATGGGAACCCCAGTATCAGAAAAGTTGAGTAATTTTTACTTAATTGTATTAAGTTGATATTTACGCTTTCATTTCTACTCGCTTGAATTAAGTACTGATATGGAATTTACTTAGTTTTTTTTAATTCTTGCCTGAACTAACTTTTTCATGTAAATTACATTGTTTTTTTCAGTAGTATTTACTTCACCACAAAATCATTTTTTACAGTGCATAAACAAGTAACTTGTTGCTTTACTCACTTAACTATGTTACTTTGGTGTTACTTTTTCCTCACCTGCACTGGGCTTGCTTGTTTACAACAAAAACAACAACAACAACAACAACAACAACAAAAACAACAACTCTATTTTTGGCAAGTGTAAAGGCCTTTCACACCAAAAGAGTAATGCGTAAACCTCAGGTTGTAAGAAATGCAAATTCACACCTGTACAGTAGAGGGTGCAGCTCAAACACCTTTCAGATGTGCTGCCATTATAGATTGCAGAAGAATATATTATGATGCATGAGAAGAAAGTTCAAGGCACATCCCAATGTGCATAGTACTATCCATCCTTATGTGAGATTAGAAGTGTGTCACAGAGCATAGTGATGCATAGAGTATTCTTTTTTTTCTCTGCTTTTTATTAATTAATTAATTAACAAAACATAGTTAGATGATACCATCAATACAAAACACATACAAAAGAAAGTAGGATGTACATGTCATTATGTGAAGTGTGTGTGTAAAACCGTGTTGAATGTGTTTATCTCTATAATAGGTTTCCTAATATATATGTAGAACAACCTGTTTGTAGAAGGTCAATGTTTACAAGTTTAGAAGTTTATCTAAAGTCATTTTTGCTTATTGGTATTGAATTGGATAATCGAAGGTCAACAGTTAATAAAAAGAGATTAAATACATAACGTATATTTGTGTTATTTAATTTTTGCAGGTTTGTGTAATATTCTGAGTTCGCATTTCACTGCTTTTTTCATTTTGATGAATACTGAATCTGTTTTTGTGCAGTGAGATGAGTAAATTCCTGCTTACATTTAGACTAACAATAAGCATCCGTTCACAGAGCGCACACAACGCCTCTGCATTAACTCACGATTACTTCCAACATGGGGACAGGAGAGCTGTCAGTCAAGAAATGGGAATAAAAGTAACTTGCATTACTTATTTGAAAAAGAAACTCAGATATTATATATTTTGTTGTAAATTTAAAAGTAATGCGTTACTTTACTAGTTACTTGAAAAAAGAAATGTGAATACATAACTCGCGTGATTTGTAATATGTTTCCCCCAACACTGGAAATGCAATCCACACTTTTTCTTAATCCACCTGAAAGCAAAAGCACAAGTGGGTCAATTGTAATATATCAGTTGCTTCTCTGAGACGGCAAATGGAGATAAAATAATAGAGACATCTATGATTCCTCATGTATCTCCTCAGTTTCAGTTCAGTTTTCATGCCTCAGATTTGCCAAGCCTGGGATCACAAGACAAAGATTTATCAACAAATGTTCACAAGATCAAATAAGATGCTTCATATATGTTTTAGCTCATTCGAATGGTCATTGCAAGTAAATTTGACAAATAATTACAAAGAAATGGCACTGTAAGTAACACACTGAATTAAACATGAAATTTTGAAGTAGAATGACTGAAACAGTATTTTCTTGTAAAACATTACAACAATCTTGTAATATATATATATATATATATATATATATATATATATATATATATATATATATAATATATATATATAATATATATATATATATATATATATATATATACTATCTGGGAAGTAACTCTTTTTAGTATAATTCCAAAACATCCCCTTGTGAAACAATACAGATTTTAATAAAGTAAACCTATAAGTTGTATATTATTAGTAATATGTTAAGATGAACACTGAACTGAAGCACTCTTTATCCATGTTTTCACTGTTATACTTATAAGTATCAAATAATACAGAATCTCTGGATCAGAAGACAGCCAAAGAAAAAGCAGAAAAAAGTGCATTACGCACATGTAAAATAATGCGATAAAATATAATCAAACATTAAGCATAAATCAAAACTGCTACACAAATAAGACTGCACTGTAAAAAAAAAAGTTGGATTAACTTAAAAAAGTAAGTTACCTGGTTGCCTTAAAATTTTTAGTTAATTGAAATTAAAACTTTGAGTTAATTCAACAAAGGAGATTGGTTTAATAAATAGAAACTCAAAATATTATGTTATCTGAACTACATTAATTATCTAAGTTGATTTGACAACATATAAAAAGTTGTGATAACAAATCATGAAAATAATTTTTTACAGTGTGTGAAGCTTTGGGGTTTTTGATGAAGTCGATACTCCATGTTTCAATCATCGTTTTGAATGTGATCCAGACACTGGCTAGCAACAAAGAGTTAATAAAATATAATATTAGATATTGACTGACAACTGATATTTATATTCATTTCTGATAACCACTGATAACGCCCATTCAATCGAGTGATAACATTCGAAGCGGGTGCACCGAAATGTAAGCAGTATAAGCACAATCAGCCTCACAATATTGACTGTCAATGTCATGGGAAAGGTGCATTGCATGGGCAAAGGCACCAGAGAGCTTTATACAGATGTGCTCAATCCTCCACATGCAAACCTCCGCCAAATTGAGTTATGAAAATTTGATCAGAACGTTAATGCAAAAATGGCCCAGTAGAGTCCACTCCCACCACTGCCAACAAAGTGGATAATCAGACTGCCACTCTCATACTTAATAGAAGCATGACAGAACTCAGCCGGAATACTGATCTCCTCTCTATTCTTCACTGCTCTCTCGCTAACCCTCAAAGGACAAAGTTCAGCCCGTTCTTTGTGCAGAACGACCTACAGCACGGAACGCGGTTTAACAAAGAATAGTTCCGTTCTGTTTTTGATTACGGTGCCATTGAATGGGTTTGAGCGTGTGGGTGGTCATTATGTTTGAATGTCTACAGGATGATTAGTGTTGGTGTCATTGGCTAACTTAGCACTGTGAATGACGACAGTGTACGGAATTTGTAGTCTGAACAATGGCTTTTCTCTGGTGGCAATCACCTGTATAATTACTGTGCAGTTCGGGAACAATGGCTAGATCTAAGAGGTAATTGCACAGGTATATAATCCCTGTCTCTCACCACTCAGAAAAGTTTGAAATATCCAATAGACGCACTTGGAGATTAATATTGAGTGTTTTTAAAAGCCCTAAGCGTGTGTCCCTTTAAACAAAGGATTTGGTCTTGAGAGAGGAATTACTTTAAGAGGATGAAAATATATTCATATTCCTATTCTTTTTCTCATATGTCCACTTGGATGTTAAGTGAGTAAATTACAAATCATCCTGAAAAGTTTTTTTTTTTAACATGTGGAGGCCTATCTAAGACGATTATGTAAATGAATAATGTACAGCCAAACTGTTATTTTAATTTTAATAATTTTAGGCTACATGTATATTATAGCTTCTGTTAAAAAAATAGTGCATTACAAAATAATAAATATACTGAGGTCATTTTTAATGAGATGCAAGATGATTGATATTGCCAATGGTAAATGAAATAAATGTGAAATAAAATATTAGATGAAAAATTTGACTTAAATGAAAAGTAATGCCTTGGAAACTTGGATTAAAACAGGTTTAAGTTTAAGTAATATTGCTAAACCTGAAATAATCATAAATTAAAGCTACATAGAAATATAACAAAACTAAAACTAATAAAAACGACTAAATCACTTTGCAAAACATAACATAAATAAAATAAAAAATACACATTTAATTAAAAATAAAATTACAACTGAAATTATAAAAGTACAACCTAATTTAAAATATGAATACATATTAAAAATATAACTATAACAAGTTACAACTATAATCTATTAATAATAGGCTATATATAATATATATATATATATATATATATATATATATATATATATATATATATAATATATATATATATATATATATATATATATATATATATATATATATATATATATATATATATATATATATATATATATATATAGCCTATTATTAATAGATTATAGTTGTAACTTGTTATAGTTATATTTTCCATTTATAAGTAAAAAAAAAACTGGATAAATTAAATTGAAATCTCTTCATGATAACCTTCGTTCAGTGAACATTTTCAGTAGCCTTACACAAACCTCGCGACACTTACCAACTTCTCACTACAGCAATTCTTTTAACACGCGTTCTAAAGCTCATTCAGTGATCAGATCTGGATGCTGGGTCGTAGCAGGCCTATAGGTGGCAGTATTGTCATAACCATAGTATCCGAAACCTATGACACCACGGAACACAAAGTATATTTGGCCTGACTCCTATCTCACTCATTTCCTTTGTCTCCACCCAACAAAGTGTCTCCCTCTCTGAAACTACACCTGTGATATCAGTGAGCCACACACCCCTAAACCAGACAGTTTGCTTTCTCGTTTCCCAGACTGGTATCCACCCTCCCCATTGAAGAGTGTTTGCACTCTCTCTCCCCGTCAATCTGGCCCTGGCTGAGGTGCTAACTGTTAGAAAATAGATTGTTTACCATACCTCCCATATTAACAACTTCTGCTTGCTGCTTTCTCACTACCAGCTCTCGAGACTGCTTAGCCTTCTAATCAGAGAGCAATGCTAACAGCCTCTGTGGACAAGTCCCTGAATGGACTTAATAAACACACTCCTCATTAAAAAAGAACTTGATTTAATTGCATGGGGGCTGTGGCTCCATGTCTTAGGGCCCCAGTGGGAGAACTCTTAATCACGGGTAAAGCCATACTTATTGTTCCATAGCAGACACCTGAATCTGAAAGCACCGAGAGAAGGGACTGATCTATTTATGGGGTGGCATGAGGACTGTGAGTGGTGGCAACACCAAAGCAAACAAGCATATCACATATTTACATAATCTATATAATATTATACAACATCTGTATCAAAAGAGATACAAGCGGTAATGATCAGGGTCCAAGCACGTATGACCCATTTTGGATGATTAGCGATCCAACTTAAATTAATCGTACATGTGGTTTTAACAGAAACGTCCAGCTTGAATCCTCACATAAAGTTAAAAAAAGTTCCTCACAAAAAGCAACAGGTGTCAAAAAGGGCAACTGACTTTCAAAAGATATTACTTACTGTTAAATAAAAAGGTCAAAAATGACCCTCTAAAATGTTTACTGTAATAAGGCATGTGATCATGTATGGACTCATATTCAACATTTAAATTTAGATGAATTGTATGTCAGGTCAATTTCAAATTAATGTGAAGATATCATTTGCAGCTCAAAACTTTATCTGAAGCATATATCCTTTTCCAACGCAGTCTCATGAAAGTGCGTATCAATACCACGAATGTTATTTCTCGTGGCATTTATACACCAAAAATGGTTTTGGCGTGCATATGCTACGCACTGAAAATCCCTTGGGTAGGATTAGGGGAGGGGGGAGGGGGATGGGGGTGCGTGCTTATTACACGCCATAAAGTGCGTATCATATGCACGCGAAAACTGCGTATCATATACACGCCAAAACTGATTTTGGCGTATAAATGCCACGAGAAATAACATTCGTGGTATTCATACGCACTTTCATGAGATCGGGCTCCCTTTTTATTTGATCATTTATTTCTATAATATGTGTTTTTAGTGTTTGTTTTATTATTCATACCACAATAGTAAATAAGTGTAAACATTTTATAATGTCTATTATATTGAAAATGAGAAATAAAACGTTATCTTCATTTAAATGGATATCATTATATTTATTCCTGTCTGGTAATTTGAAAAGTATGTTGTATTAGGGTCTATAAAATCAAATACACATTTAATGATATAAGCATTTTATAGATTTCTATGAACACTAATATTTATTAAATGATGCTGTCAGTACACAATAGGTATACAAATGAACTACATCAATCTATTTATTTCCATTCTGATAGAAAAACAATAGGCTTAAAATATTCCTTATCCTGTGGCTTCCTCTATTGGGCAAAATTAATATCACAGACTTCATCTTTCAGTTGAAATGGCTGATATCTAGTTTAGAATTTCCAGTTAGCATCAGCAATAGTGTTAGCGTGAATAGACTCACCAAAAAGAACAGGTGGTGAAGTCTTGGGTCCCACAGAAGTGATGGACCCCGTTAGTTTAGGACTTAGGACCCCATTAGTATGCCAGTAGTATGCGGTAACTACATGGTTCTCTTAATAACAAAATCTCTACAACATATTGTCACAAGGTGACGAACCAGCAGCGGAACTATATATTCCACGGAGGAATGTTTCCGCCCGGAGCGCTCTCGACGCAACACCCAGTCAGCCTGATATGCGTCGCTACCATGGCAACAGCAGCCGCTGATGACAGAGTGACAGCAGGTGCGGCGCATCAAGGGGCTGTTTGGTGATTGGGACACACAGCGGCTGGAATCAGATAAAAACCAAGCTTTGGGAGACCGAAGGGAGTTCAGTTCGGCGTGGTAGTTCAGCGCAGTGGAAGTTCAGTGCAGTGTTCTGTGTTCGGTTTCCGGGTGCTGTGTCCTGACCTTGTTCCGTCGAGGAAGGCTGAGAGTTTCTGTGGGACAACTTCACTGGCGAGATAGATCCGCGGAAGGGAATCCGCTACGAAGGATTTGGTGGAGTGGAACAGAGAAGCGGAGGATAAGTTGCCTTGGAAACATCAAGTCCCCTGCCTGGTCTGGAGCCGCTGCAGAAGAGATAAAGCGACGGTGGAATTTAAAGCTTGCGGTGTTCTGATTCATCGTTGATGTTGTCTGGAGAACGGAGGAAGCCCAGTGATCTGCTTTCTGAGTGTCCCCCATCGAACACCCCTTTCACAGCCCTGAGCTTTCTGCATCCCCTGTATAGGGAAGAACAAACCGGACTCGAAGTATCTACCTGCTGTCTAGTCGACGCCCTCTTCACAGCCGTGAGCTTTCTGCATCCCCTGTATAGGGAAGAACAAACCGGACTCGAAGTACCTACCTGCTGTCTAGTCGACGCCCCCTTCACAGCCGTGAGCTTTCTGCATCCCCTGTATAGGGAAGAACAAACCGGACTCGAAGTATCTACCTGTTGTCTAGTCGACGCCCCCTTCACAGCCGTGAGCTTTCTGCATCCCCTGTATAGGGAAGAACAAAACCGGACTCGAAGTACCTGCCTGCTGTCTAGTCGACGCCCCTTTCACAGCCGTAAGCTTTCCGCATCCTCTGCATAGGAAAGAACCAACCGGACTCGAAGTACCTGTCTGCTGTCTAGTCGACGCCCCTTTCACAGCCGTAAGCTTTCCGCATCCTCTGTATAGGAAAGAACCAACCGGACTCGAAGTACCTACCTGCTGTCTAGTCGACGCCCCTTTCACAGCCGTGAGTTTCCTGCATCCCCTGTATAGGGAAGAACCAACCGGACTCGAAGTACCCACCTGCTGTCTAGTCGACGCCCCTTTCACAGCCGTGAGCTCTCTGCATCCCCTGTATAGGAAGGAACCAACCGTACTCGAAGTACCCACCTGCTGTCTAGTCGACGCCCCTTTCACAGCCGTGAGCTTTCTGCATCCCCTGTATAGGAAGGAACCAACTGGACTCGAAGTGCCCACCTGCTGTCTAGTCGACGCCCTTTCACAGCCGTGAGTTTCCTGCATCCTTTGTATAGGAAAGAACCAACCGGACTCGAAGTACCTACCTGCTGTCTAGTCGACGCCCCTTTCACAGCCGTGAGCTCTCTGCATCCCTGTATAGGAAGGGACCAACCGTACTCGAAGTACCCACCTGCTGTCTAGTCGACGCCCCTTTCACAGCCATAAGCTTTCCGCATCCTTTGTATAGGAAGGAACCAACCGTACTCGAAGTACCCACCTGCTGTCTAGTCGACGCTCCTCTCACAGCCGTGAGCCTCCTGCATTCCCTGTATAGGAAGGAACCAACCGTGTTCGAAGTACCCACCTGCTGTCCAGTCGACGCTCCTTCCACAGCCGTAAGCTTTCTGCACCCCCGGCAGAGGAAAGAAACCTACCGTACTAGGAGTCCCTACCGGCTGTCCAGTCGACGCTCCTCTTCACCGCCGTAAAATTCTGTACTTGGGAGGTCGAGAAGAGGACAGCCTGCTCAGAGTCCGAGGAGGATAAGTCGTGCTTAGAGCACTTACCTGCTGGTCAGGTCCGCGTTCCCTCCATTGCCGAGAGCCTCGGCACCCGAAGAGTCCGAGGGGGTTGAGTGGACCCAGTCCCCACCTGTCGTCCAGCCGACGTCCCGGCGGCCACTGGAGGCTGGGGAGGAAGGAGGAATTTTAATTAGGATTACAAATTCTTTTAATAAATAAAGCCTGTTACATTTTACTTTCCTTGTCCGCCTGGTTTCTGGTCTGCTCCTCAGTGGTTCATTCCAAAGGGAGGGGGTAGACCCAGTCGACCCTCCCGACCTGTGACAATATTGTGCATAATAATTACATAATTATAATTGCATTATGAATTGCTGTGAACACGTTAAGGCAGTATAAGCTCAGGTAAAGCTCAGCTAGCATGCTCATCGGATAGCTACATGCTACATGCTATGCTGCTATGTAAGCTAACAAAAAAAAACACTAAGAACAAGAAATGTTTAAATTCACAATCTATAGCTTTGGTTATACTAGTGTATGAAACACATAAGTTAAAAGACATTAATGACTCGATATAACAGTTCAAACGTGTTCTATAATAAAGTGATTTTGTCTGATTTGTAACCAGGCACTAAAGTGATTACCCATAAAATGTGCTTTGAACCAATCGGATTGCTTAGGCCCTAAGCTGGGACCCAAAACTTCAGTGAGACCCAACACTTCACCACACCTACACTGGTTCACAAGAGTCATATAGCCTATCTTTTAATGAAGATGACTACAAAACAGTGTGAGCATCCGTGTTTTCTTGCCATTATATCACCGTCTTTTTTATTTCATCACATTAAAGCGCAGCTGCTAAAATGCGATACAGAAAACAATGCTTACATTTATATTTTATGCTGGGATAGCCTACATCTGGGGTGGCAGAGATGGGGAGGGAAGAAAACAAGTGAATGGGAGCCGCAAGGAAGAGAGTGAAAGAGAGTGTGATGAAAGGACAGTAGTCAGTATGAGGAGAGAGAGAGAGAGAAGAGAGAGAGAGAGAGAGAGAGAGAGAGAGAGAGAGAGAGAGAGAGAGAGAGAGAGAGAGAGAGAGAGAGAGAGAGAGAGAGAGAGAGAGAGAGAGGATCTAACTTATCCACACACTTCCCTGTGAAAATATAGACACAGACTGCTGCACACATGATGGAAAATGAAAATCAATTAGAAATTAATTATGGAAACATTGCGAGGTGCAATGTACCTTTTCCCCTTAGAAAATAACGTCATAGAGGGTTTCATTTTCAGTACATAATTCCGAAGCTTAGAAAATAGGGTAGAGAATATTATACGATTTAAAATAAAATGTAAATCTGTTACATATTTTAGTGCATTTAAATATTTTCATAAAATTCATAAGAATATGTAAAACATTTAAGCACATATGTTTGAAAAATTTTGTATTTATTTTGAATAAATATATAAATATTACATTTTTTTGGAATAAATAAATCTTTAGATGCAGAATTCTTATAATAAAAGTGTATTTCACATATTAATTTAAATACATAAATAAATTAATATTTTAATAAAAAATAATAAGATATTTTAAATGTAAAAATATGTAAAATTCTGAAAATAATTTTCACATATTAGCATAGGCCTATACATTCATAGAACCAAACTTGACACAATTTTTTTACAGTAAAATAGAGTATTTCATTTGTCTAAAAACTATATATATATAAACTTGTAGGTTTAATAATTATTTTGAAATGTGTTTAATTATATTCCATCTTACATGTATGTGCATCAATAATAGTATATATATATATATATATATATATATATATATATACCAGGGAGCAGGACCGGAGCACAGGACGTTTTAATAAATTTATTAATATAAAATGACCAACGTTTCGACGCACATGCGTCTTCTTCAGAGTCAGGAAATCTCTGAAGAAGACGCATGTGTGGCGAAACGTTGGTCATTTTATATTAATAAATTTATTAAAACGTCCTGTGCTCCGGTCCTGCTCCCTGGTCCCATCGACCTTGGGCCCTTTTTCTCACATTTCAAAATAATTATTAAACCTACAAGTAACTTATAGTAGCTTCTGCATGTAACCTGGAATTGATAAAACAATGATTTTAAATTACAAAGTGGCGCACCCGATTTAAACGGGATCTCGTCTCCGCTTCTGCAGTGCTCTGTCCGATCTCTCCACTGGGGTTTAAATCTTTTGAAGCTCGGATGAAAGCTGACAGTAGTTATTTCTCTTCATGGCCTGGCAGTTTCATGTGTCACAAGCGCTCAATATGAGCTTGGTATAGAAGACTATTACGAATCCTACTTTGTGAAAGCTAAGCACTTCTCTATCTGGGGACCTGCCAATACTGTCATGTTTTATACTCATCCGGATGGCTCTGGAGTTCATCTGGAACACTGACAGAACATTGATAGATCCATGCATTATATTTTAATTCATATATTTGTCAGAAGTCAATTTCGATTGTAACTAAAGTTACTTTGATTGTAGATCAGTACATGTAGCATCACAATTATTGCAATAAAACATCAGTTGTCAATTATCTTACATTTTGATTATAAAGTAACAGGAGACACTACTGTGCAAATGTTTATGTATCAGGTATTTCAACACATTTAAAAATTCATAGGATAAATTTGTATGGAATGTACTTCCAAAACTTGCTCAGAACTCGCTTTCATCTTGACAAATCTGAGATCTGTTCGTGACATTTAAGATGTGTTCTGAAACTCCAGAGGAGACAAATGTGAGATTAAGGACTTTTTCACGAGATAATTTTTTTTGAAGTCTAAATCAGCCCTTCGTTAAAACGAAATAAGATGCTTAAATTTCTTGTAGTCATTATATGGAATTCATATGCATTCATGAGGCAAATATGAAGGACACATTACTTTGGAATATGGCAATGAATATTTGCTTTATCCTGCGGGAAGAAGTGACTCTTGAACTAGTCCAGCTTTCTCCTTGTTCTAAAGAAAGTCAGACTAGTTCAAACACTGAACCAGTGGCGTCAGCTCTGAACCGTGTTTTGAAGTGTTACATCACAGCCTGCATATAAAACTTGAAAATCTCCTTTGTGTGTGTAAAATCACTCATCGTCTTTCTTCAGCAGAAACACTTCACATAATTATCTGAACCTCTGCAGTAATTGAAAACTTTCAGCATGACAGTTGTCCTCAAATGTTTTTGTAATTGTCTCAAGCTCACAAGTTCATCTCTTATCGTTTTGACACTCTTCTTACAAAATACATGTTAAGGTAACACCCAACGTTAAAGCTACAATATGTAATTTTGTTTTCGCCAGTAAAGGTCGCTAACCTCTTACAATAACAAAGGTGTAGGTTTATGATGCTGTGATAAGCTGAATGATGGGACTTGCTGTCAAGCTGATGGATCTATAATGTTTATGGATGTCGCGATTGCAAATAAGAGACGGATATCAGGGCCACACGCGAGTCCCGCAGATATAATGGAATAAGGACATCTTATTTACCCGACATCTTAACGTTACCCACAAGTGCTTCATTACTACTCACAGGTCAGTTTAATTGACGAATTAAACTTGTGAGGGAACCCAGTGCTGTTTCACTTGGTCTAACGTTACACTATCATACTAAACAGTGAGTGTGTTGAAAGTTATAATGTTATTCTATGTGTTAGTTTGTTTGGCTGTATGAACTAGCAGTAAGCTAGATCAACATTAGAATAACTGTTCATGTTCTAACATTTCATCATGTTGAGCTATATAACATTGATTTGTTTTATGTGCATTTGCTAAAGTATGTGCAAGAGCGGCGTCTCGGTCAAGTCCAAGTTAGCTCTCGGCATCTCGAAACACCACGCTGATATTGATCCTCATTTTGGGTCTCCTTTTTTGTCCAAAGTCTGCTTGCCATGGTCTATAATGTTTGAACGAAACAAGAACAGCGTGCCGCTAAACGTTACGTACATCTTGGCAATGGTTATGTGATGGCTATGGCAGTACGAGCAGAAACGAAGATATCGCGATATTGCGTCATTGACAGAGCAAAAAAATTATCCGAGATGACCAATTATCTAAAATTGGAATTTCTCTGAAATTAAAAAATCTTTGGAGACTTTGGAATATTGTAAGTACACAACTGCAGAAAAAATTTATAACGTGCAAAGTGATTTTTTGTATTTTATTACGAAATTCTTACATATTGTACCTTTAATAGAATAAGAGTTTATGTATCACAATTGCAATATGACCAAATTCTGATGAAAATAAGAATATTCTTATGCATCAGTTAAAACATTTATTTTTAAAGGAATTAATACTTTCATTCAGCATGGATGCATTAAATTGATCAAAAGTGACAGTAAAAACATTTATAACATTGCAAAAGATTTCTTTTTCAAATAAAGGCTGTTCTTTTGAACTTTCTAGTCATTAAATAATCCTGAAATAAATGTATCATATTTTCCACACAAATATTTTAAGCAACATTTCAACATTGATAATAAGAAATGTTTCTTTCTTGAGCAGCAAATCAGCAAATTAGAATGAATCATGTGACACTGAAGACTGGAGGAATCATACTGACAATTCAGCGTTGCATCACAGGAATGAGTTACATTTAAAAAAAAAAAATACATTTAAAATACAAAACCGTTATTTCTTACATTAGTATTATTTTTATTAGACATCTTTGAAAAACATAATACAATTTGAATGGCAGATTAAATGTTATCATGTCATGTATATTTTGGCTAAATGTGTTTACATGACAAATAAATGATCAGACTGAATGATCAAACTCTGACCAAAATAATAATAAAAAAATCTTGCATTAATATTCTTGAACTGCTGTGGATGTTGTGCAACAAGTTGATGATACATTCTCTCAATACAATCACAAGACACATGGAATAGCATAATTTCCTTTTAACTCAAGCAAATGTGACTAGGCCGAATGAAACACGAGGCTGAGAGGATCTAACGCACAGTGAAAGATGACTGTTACAACTTGTATTGGCTGCAGGGACTTTACACACTGCTTTAAATTCCTATTAGGAGCCTCTCTGTGTTTTCAGCTACAATGCCTGATTAATGGCCATAAAGCACAAGTGGTGGGCTTTATTAAACCTGAACATTTAGCTTGTGCATTGACTGTTTATCTGTCTGCAGTTGAGAGAGCACTGCACATTTAGAGCCACCCTAGATCTCTCCGCAGGACCTCTCCATGTCGTCATGTGATTGTTCTGCGTTAGACATCTTGGATCCGTGATTCTGTAATACCGCTCTACACAGCATGTCATGTGCTGCGTCCGAAATTACATGCTGGATAGTAGGTACATTTGATTTGAAATGTACTTGCGACTTTTACAAAAGTATGTTCTATATGAATGTGTGTAGTATGAATCAAAAATTTTGACGTACATCTGCTACATTGTCATGTGACTTGCGGCGTCAGTTGTGTCACTTCACTTCCATTCACAAATCCTCTCCCTTGAATTCGGACATCCTCGGTTCACATTCTGTTTTTCACATACTATTTAGTACGAAAATAGGCATATTTGGAGCAGCGTTGGTTAAAGGGGACCTATTATGCAAATTCACTTTTGTGTTGTTTTTGCAGTGTTGTTGTTTTGTGTTGTTGTGTTGTCTGCAGTGTGCGTACACAACCACCCTAGTGTGGTAAAAATCTATCTACTCCATTTGTTATTTCCACCATAAAGGCTTTTCCATAAAGCCGTTCAGGAACTTGCTCCAACATGATGTCACATTGCACAGGCCCCGCCCACGACTGGCATGGAATCTGCCCTATTAGCATAGCTCCTCCCCTGAGTGAACTTTTCACAGTCCACCATGTTTATTTCCTCGCTAGATCATTTAACAGCAGAATTCAAGTAGAAGTGTATTCTTTTTAAAACTATAGTTCTCTTACGAGAGTATCTCTCGTACTGCGTAATATCTTACGCTATGGGGAAACACTCTTTCCTCGAGATATTGAAGCCAAAAATTATCCTTAATTTTTTTAATCATGCAAAACGCTTTTGCAGCAGCAAGCAGACAAGGGCGAAACAGCTCGCGCGCCCATTGGCTGCCTCGCTGGAAAAGCTGCAGCCTATCGAGTGAAGGCACTGCGTGACGTAATGACGAATGAAGACGCTTCGCGCTCATTTCGTCATGTCCCGCCAGTATAGGCGTGGTCTCACCCTATAAATACCCCTCGATAGCTGTATTTCTCTGATTTTTTCATTCTTCACGCGAAGCTCACGCATCGCGGGATCCAGAGTGAGAAGCCGCGCCGTTGACTTGTAGCCTTCTCAGCGGGACGTGCCATCTTCTGAAGTCGCTGGCCCAGCCGCCTTCAACTGCCGTACCTGCTGCGCTTTCCGGCGTACTATATCCTTTACTCTGTCACTGTGTGTGTGTGTGTTTGCTTACGTGACGCAACACCCATTATATGTTCTAAAAGAGCTGCGTCTTTTTAAAGATGCCTTTCTGTGGCTCGTGCCGCTCTCAACTCAGCGATGAGGACCGTCACGTCATCTGTGTGTCCTGCCTGGGTCATGAGCACGCTGCTATCGCGCTCGCGGATGGTGGATGCCCGCACTGCGAACTTCTGCCTATGGCGACTCTGCGGACTCGCCTGGCGTCGTTCTCTGAACCCGCGTCCCAGCCGTCTGTGCCGCGCCGTAAGAAGCGTCGCGCCCAGCGCGCTCCCGAGCCTTCTCCAGCCCGCCAAAGCTCGCCGGTGCGCCCGCCTGCTTCGCCGGCTTCACCTGAGTCGCTCCCGGACGGACAGCGCCCGCCGTCTGCCGCCGCTTCCGTTCCCGAGCTGGACGAGCCTGCCGAGGTATGCTCTCTTGTGGCTTCCGATAGCGAGGATTGGGCGAGCTCTGTGGACCTCCCCCCCGCTGACGTGTCTAGCCAACCCTCTGTGAGGAGACCCGGCATTGAGGCTGAGCTGATGCGTCTGCTCACCCAGGCCGTAGAGAGCATCGGCCTCGAGTGGGAGGCGCCCGCCTTGCCGCCGCGCAACAGACTCGACGGGCGCTTTCTCAAGAAAGACGAAGCCCCGTCTAAGTCTAGGGCCGCCCCCTTCCTCCCTGAGCTCCACGACGAAGTCGCTAAGTCATGGACCGCCCCGTTCTCCGCCAGACTGCGCACTTCCACTTCTGCGGCCTTCACTTCTGTCACCGGCGCGGGAGATAAAGGATATCTCTCCATTCCTCCTGTCGAGGCGGCGGTCGCGTCGCATCTCTGCCCGCCCTCTGCGGGACGGCGCGCGCAGACGACGCTCCCCTCTAAAGCCTGCCGGGTGACTTCATCGCTGCACGGACGTGCTTACACAGCCGCTGGACAGGCGGTCTCAGCGCTGCATACGATGGCGATCTTGCAGATCTACCAGGCCGACCTTCTCCTTAAACTGGACGAGGAAGGCCCGGGTGCGATCAACGTGGCGGATTTACGAGGCGCTACGGACCTTGCTCTACGCGCCGCTAAAGCCGCTGCTCAGGCCATGGGGCGGAATATGGCCTCTCTCGCCGTTGCTGAGAGACATCTGTGGTTGACGCTGTCTGAGATGACGGAAGCTGAGCGCTCTGTATTCCTCGACGCGCCCATTTCCCCTGCGGGCCTCTTCGGATCTGCCGTCAAGGATTTCGCGGACAGATTCTCGGAGGAGCAGAAGACTTCGCAGGCCATGAAGCACTTCCTTCCGAAGCGCTCGAGCTCCGCTGCAGGTCGCTCTAAGCAGCCGTCTGCTCGCAGCTCGCAGCCTCGGCCTGCATCGCCCGCAGCCGCCGCTACACAGCGCCGCCAGGCCCGGGATCAGAGACCGCGCTCTCGCTCTGCTGGACGCCGCCCCGCTCAGCGCGGGCCTCGGCCGAAGATTGAGCTCAAGCCCGAGGCCTCGAAGCTTTCCTAGCCACTCTAAGAAAGCGACGGTGTTCGGAGCCCGCTGCGGCCGGCTCCCCACCGAAAAGATTCGCTCGTTCAGTTCCTTGCGAAGTGACTGTGCCAGTGTATTTAGCAGTGAAGCAGCCGGTGTCTCAGCCCGCTTGCCTGCACAAAAAAGCCGTTTTCATGGCTACCCAGATAAATCCAATAAAGAGTGTATTTTCTGGTATGCCGGCCACGGCCGATGGTGTTATGAGTGTTGTAAGAATGCCCACGCCCCAGTGCCCATTCCCACACCCAGACACAGCCCGCCACGGTGCGAGGCGAGCACACATAAATCTGACTCAGGTCGATTGTGCAAACAATGTAGCGATTGCGCCCATACAATGCCCGCTCACGCTGCATGCCCCGTGTCCCTTGGTTTCTGTAAAAACGAAACCAACACACAATCTATCGGCTCCGGCCGAAAGCGTGCACAGTGCTGTAGATGTGCCCGTAGGTTTGCGCCCACATCCTCCCGCAAGCACGCCGAATCCCACGGGATTCGCCCCGCTCACTCTCGTTATGCGTCCCGCCATAGAGATTGTGAGCGCGGCCAGACTGCCCGCTGTGCCCAGCGCGCCCCCCGCCTCGAACGCTGTAAACACGGCGTCGTGTTCCCAGGGTACCGGGGCTCTCGAGCCGTTGCCAGGTCACGGCCAGAGCCCGGTCTGCATCCTACCCCTAGCTACTCGCGCAGAAGCGTGGTCGAAGCTACCCGGGGTATCAGACTGGGTGCTGAACACTATAAAGAGAGGCTACTCGCTACAATTCGCACGACGTCCACGCCGTTGTACGGCGCCCGTCGAGACTTCGGTGAAAAACGAAGTATCTCATCTACTTCGAGCCGAGATAGCGAAACTACTGAGCAAAGGGGCCATAGAGCCCCTTTCTCAGGCTCAGAGCGAAGGGGGCTTATACAGCAGATATTTTCTGGTACCGAAAAAAGATGGGGGCTTCAGACCCATTCTAGATCTGAGACAGCTGAACAAAGCGCTTGTGAAGCGCCAGTTCAGGATGCTTACGACCAGGAAAATCCTCGCGCAAGTGCGCCAAGGGGACTGGTTTATGTCGATAGATCTGAAAGACGCGTATTTCCAAATACAAATAGCGTCCCATCACAGGCGATTCTTGAGATTCGCGTTCGAGGGCCAGGCTTATCAATACACAGTCCTGCCGTTCGGCCTGTCTTTGGCACCCCGTACATTTACGAAGTGCATGGACGCGGCTCTCGCGCCCCTGAGACTTCAGGGCATGCGAGTTATGAACTACTTGGACGATTGGCTGATTCTAGCTCGATCACGGTCAGAGCTCATAGAACACAGGGCCACAATGCTCGAGCATCTCGAGACACTGGGCCTGACGGTCAACTGGGAAAAGAGCCTGCTGTGTCCCAGCCAGAGAATTTCTTTCCTGGGAACAGTGTTAGACTCGCTTTCCATGACGGCACGCCTGTCACCGGAGCGCGTACTAAGTATTCAGCGCGTCGCGGAATCCTTCCGCCACGGCTCCATAGTCCCGCTCAGACGGTTTCAGAAATTGCTGGGCCTGATGGCCTCAGCATCCCATGCACTCCAGCTGGGCCTGCTTCGCATGCGCCCGCTGCAGTGGTGGCTGAAAGCACGGGTCCCGCCCCGGGCATGGTCCACGGGCAGGTGTCGCCTCAGGGTCGACCAAAGGTGCGTTTCGGCTCTGGAACCCTGGAAAGTAACCAGCTGGTATCAGTCTGGTGTGAGTCTGGGGACCGCCTCAAGGGTGAAAGTGGTGTCTACGGACGCCTCCACCACGGGGTGGGGAGCGCTGCTCGAGGGCAGACCGTTGGCTGGCCTATGGTCAGAGCGGGAGAAGCTCCTTCACATAAACTGCTTGGAATTGATAGCAGTCGACAAAGCGCTGCGGCGCTTCTGTCCCCTGGTGAGGGGCCACCACGTCTTGGTCCGATCGGACAACAAGTCAGTGGTGGCGTACATAAATCGCCAGGGCGGCCTCAGGTCCGCACGCCTTTGCAGGCTGACGGAACCCCTCTTGGTCTGGGCCCAGCGCAACCTACTTTCTTTGAAAGCGGCGCACGTGCCTGGGCACCTGAATACGGGTCCAGACATGCTGTCCAGAGACAACGTCCTGACAGGAGAATGGTCGCTGCACCCGCAGACGGTCCAGCTCCTGTGGGAAACGTTTGGCAGAGCGCAGGTGGACCTGTTCGCGTCCCGCGAGAACGCTCACTGCCCAGTATTCTTCTCAAAGCGCAGGGACGCGCTGGCCCATACTTGGCCCAGCGGTCCCCTGTACGCTTTTCCCCCGGTCTCGCTCCTGCCACAGGTGTTGGAGCGGATCAGGGAAAATGGATGCCCAGTGCTGCTTGTGGCTCCGCTCTGGACGAACCAGGCTTGGTTTCCGGTCCTGATGCGGATGACCAGCACTGCCCCGTGGCCTGTACCGTTGAGGAGAGATCTCCTCTCTCAGGCAGAGGGCTCGATTTGGCATCCTCACCCGGAACTGTGGTCCCTGCACGCATGGGCCATCAACGGGTACCCGCTAGCCTCCCGGAAGGAGTGCTAAACACGATCGCACAGGCTAGAGCTCCGTCTACCAGACGGCTCTATGCCTCGAAATGGTCGGTGTTCTCTACTTGGTGTCGAGCCCGTGGCTTTTCACCCGTGGACTGCGGGGTTGAGGAAGTGCTTGCCTTCCTTCAGGAGCTGATGGATAAGGGAAGAACCCCATCCACGCTCAAAGTGTACGTGGCGGCCATAGCAACGTTTGCTAAACCTGTGTCTGGCCAGTCACTGGGGAAAAACGACTTAGTCGTGCGTTTCCTACGAGGGGCTCGGAGAATGAATCCTCCCAGGCCCCCTTCAGTCCCGGCTTGGGACCTTTCCACGGTCTTGGAGGCCATGAAAGGCGCCCCGTTCGAGCCGATCCAGCTGTCGGATATGAGGCACCTGTCCCTTAAGACGGTGTTTCTATTGGCTCTCGCTTCAGTGAAGCGTGTAGGGGACTTGCAGGCGCTTTCTGTAAGCGCGTCATGTCTGGAGTTTGGGCCCAACGACTCAAAGGTCGTACTCAAACCGAGGCACGGCTACGTGCCGAAATCCCTCAATACACCGTTTAGGGCCCAGGTGATTTCCCTGTCAGCCCTTCCGGTTCTCGATGAGGAGAGGGACGCGAGTCTCCTTTGCCCTGTCAGGGCGTTAAGGGCTTATGTGTCTCGCTCGGCTGGGTTCAGGCAGACCGAGCAGCTTTTCGTTTTGTTTGGCGGCCGTTCTAAGGGACTCGCCGCCTCAAAACAGAGCCTATCCAGATGGATAGTGGATGCCATAGCGCTGGCTTACACTTCCAAGGGCCTACGGTGCCCATTGGGTGTCAAAGCGCACTCCACGAGAGGCGTGGCCTCGTCGTGGGCATGGTATAGCGGGGTCTCCCTGCAGGATATCTGTACGGCTGCGGGCTGGGCCTCGCCGTCGACATTTATCAAGTACTATAACCTGGAGGTGCCCGCCCTACAAGCTAAGCTTTTGGCGGTCTGAACTTCGGGCTTATTGGCCGCCAATGCGGCTATGTTGCCCTTACGGGTCAGTGTCCCTACGGGACTTTATAAAGGAGTGATGCTTTAGCCTCTCCTCCTCTACTCTATGTGAGTTATGGTGATTATGCACTAGATGTGCCCCGGGCTTTGCCCCGGGACTCTGGTGTTGGATCCCTGTCCGCACGGCGTTTTGTATGGGTCCCCATAGCGTAAGATATTACGCAGTACGAGAGATACTCTCGTAAGAGAACGTACTCGGTTACTAACGTAACCTCGGTTCTCTCTAGAGAGGGAACGAGTACTGCGTATCTTGCCGTGCGTGAACTATGCTCTGGTTCGCTTCGGTGTACAAAATCAGAGAAATACAGCTATCGAGGGGTATTTATAGGGTGAGACCACGCCTATACTGGCGGGACATGACGAAATGAGCGCGAAGCGTCTTCATTCGTCATTACGTCACGCAGTGCCTTCACTCGATAGGCTGCAGCTTTTCCAGCGAGGCAGCCAATGGGCGCGCGAGCTGTTTCGCCCTTGTCTGCTTGCTGCTGCAAAAGCGTTTTGCATGATTAAAAAAATTAAGGATAATTTTTGGCTTCAATATCTCGAGGAAAGAGTGTTTCCCCATAGCGTAAGATATTACGCAGTACTCGTTCCCTCTCTAGAGAGAACCGAGGTTACGTTAGTAACCGAGTACGTTATTCAATCAAGAGTAGTAAGTGATTTTCTATTTTTGTTTTGTTATTTGATTGATATTACAGCATATACAGCAATAGGTTGTATATTACGCGGCTTTCACTTTAATACACAGATTTAATATTCACATGCGATTTCTTTACTTGCTGTTTACGTTCACAGACATAACCTACTGTGTTTGTGAACGTTGTGTGTTTTTGAGATAACCTTGTCTATTTGACAGTTTAAGTGCAATAGAGTGAAAGAAAACTTTAATAGTCACGTGACACACCGTCTGACAGTGCGTGTTACGCTTTGGATGTGTGCACTTAGTAGGGCTGTTTTCGACTAAGGATTTTCATAGTCGAATCTGATTCGTTAGATTTTGCCGTAGTCGACTGATAGGCGAACTTTAAAAAAAAAAAATTTTTAGATAGCAGCTAGTTCGTTTGAATAACTGTTCGTCTGTTATAGGACAACTCGCTCTACGTTTATTTAAAATGAACAGCAAGACAACTAGAAGTCAACTAGAACAAAAAAAAACAAAAAAAAATGTTGCAATGAACGTGCTTTGTTTTAAATAAATCACACACAGTAAACAAAACCTTAACAAAAAAACGAAAATGAACTTTGCAATTTAGACGCGCAAACTGCGTGCCGGTGCGGTGAGACGTAGCCTACATGCTCGGGCAGATTCGGCTTGAAGTCGGTCATCCTCGGACGCGGCATCGCACGCGCTGTTACAAAAAAAAGCCGTGCACACAGCTAAGCGAAGTGGGGTCTTGCCGGTCTTGCGCACCCAACACGTAATATTTTGCCGTGCGCACCTTCGCGCTCGTGCAGACGCGTCGAGTATAAACAAGGTTTTAACTCCGTGTCAGCGTGCGCTCTGATTGGTAAAGGAGCACAGACCTCTTCCTAATCATCTCCAGCAGGAGCAGCTCCAACTCCGCCTCCGTTTCCCTCGTAAGATGATATTAGTATTTAAACATTCTCTATGATAAAAAAAAATGTTTGTAAAAATTTTTTAATAGCACAGTTTTGGCGGTTATAGAGTTCTAATGACGGTGTTCAACTATAACCGTCGGTCTCATGGTTATATAATAACCGTCACACCCGTATTGGTTACATAACACTTCCCTACTATTTGACTATGAGGTTCATAGTCGAATCAGACCTCTCCTAAACGAATCGTCGAATCCTCGACTATTAGAAGTCAGCCCTAGCACTCAGAAAACCATATATCAGAAGTTTAAATTGATATTATAACGCATGCAAATAATAACTTAAAGGGATACTCCACTTTTTTTGGAAATAGGCTCATTTTACAACTCCCCCAGAGTTAAACAGTTGAGTTTTAACCGTTTTTGAATCCATTCAGCCGATTTTCTGATATTTAGAAGAATATCAGTAAGCAGTTTCTGGTCTCATTGACTCCCATAGTAGGAAAAAAATATACTATGGGAGTCAATGAGACCAGAAACTGTCTGGTTACTGATATTCTTCTAAATATCAGAAAATCGGCTGAATGGATTCGAAAACGGTAAAACTCAACTGTTTAACTCTGGGGGAGTTGTAAAATGAGCCTATTTCCAAAAAAAGTGGAG
Organism: Chrosomus eos; assembly: GCA_036326025.1. Lineage (NCBI taxonomy): Eukaryota > Metazoa > Chordata > Actinopteri > Cypriniformes > Leuciscidae > Chrosomus > Chrosomus eos. The sequence continues at coordinate 46,115,878 of CM070819.1, forward strand.
TATCCCTTTAAATCTCACGTGAGCATGGCTGCGACAGAAATGATTATCAAAACCAAAACAGATGTTTTTTCTTTCTTTTTTTGGCAGAGTATCTGAGGCACAAGTTGTAATGGCTCCGCCCTCTTCTGGATAGGGGGAGGGGAGCAGCAGCTCATTTGCATTTAAAGATACATGCACGAAAACAGATTGTTTTTGCCTTGACTCAAAAATAGGCATTTACAACATGGTATAATAAATGAACTGGAGGGTACTTTGAGCTGAAACTTCCCAGACACATTGGGAACTGGAACTTGTATTTCATCTTGTAAAAAGGGCATGATGGAACCTCTTTAAAAGAATACATCACGTGTGCTCCTTTAGTGCAAGTAGATGGTGAAGTTGTACAACCAGTTGTTTTTCAACATTATTTTGCTTCTTTTTACTCACTCATGTAACCAACCTTTAAAGAATTAAAGCAATTTATCACCTTTTGGTTAAAACCAATGCTTTTTCACTGTTTAAGTACCTGTTTTAAATGGGTCGTTTGGACATTTCTTTCATACTTGTTATTCTGTGGGCTGGGAGATAAGAAATGTCTTTATAAAAGGTACACATTTAAAACACTCTGAAGCTGTTTACAAAGAGTGCATCAACATAAGAGCAAACCCTGAACTCCAACACTTTAGCCTCTTCAGTCAGATATACAACTATAGCCTTCTGCTGCAGCTTTTCATTGTTATCTTAAGGTCACGAATGCATGTTTAAAAGCCAAGGGTGAACACGCTTAACATTCATGAAAATGCAGAAATACTTCTTAACCCTGAAATTACATTTTAGATGTAATTGTTAGTGCATGCAATGACTATTGCTTATTTCTAATCTATTGAACGTTGCTGAAACGTTTGTGCTGAAGACATGAATGATATTAAATTGTAAAAATTGAGGCAGGCTGTTACTTTTAAGTGATTTGACATGGCAAAATAAATTTTTAAAATCCTATAAGATTACACTGAAAGAGGAAACTGAACCATAAAGAAATATCATTTAAAAGTTTGGGGTTAGTCATATATAAATATATTTTTTTAAATTAATACTTTTATTCAGCATTAAAGCATTAAATTGCTTAAAAGTGACAGCAATAACTTTTATAATGTTACAAAAGATTTATGTTAAAAAAGTCACAATATGTAAGCATCACAATACTGTGTTGGTATTGATAATAATTAGAAATATTTGGTTATTTTAAGGTGTCCGTGCTACTTATATTGAAGGACAGAGTAATCATTATTAACCACATGTATATAAAGGTAAGGCTTAGGATTATGGTTTGGTTTAGGGTTAATTATGCATAATTTATAGTTATTATTACCATATAGATTACTGTAATCTGTGTAAAGTATTACCGAAATTAGCAGCAAATCAGCATATTATAATGATTTCTGAAGGATCAATGACACTGAAGACTGGAGTAATGATGCTGAAAATTCAGCTTTGCATCACAGGAATAAATAAGCTTTTAAAATATATTAAAATAGAAAGCAGTTAGCATATTTTAAACTGCAATAATATTTCACAATAGCACTGTTTTTACTATAAATGCAGCCTTGGTGAGCATAAGAAACTGCATTTCCACTTTATGTAAATTAATACTTAATATTTGAATATAATTTTAATATCTGATATGCCCTTATTGATTGTTCTGGACTAATTGCGACTGTCGCTATGGGTCTTCTGTCGTCAGCCTGATTTTGATTGATCAGACGTTCTATATTGATGTGTCTGCTAATAATCAGTAAAACAGCAGGATGAAGGCTGATGATGGCCGGAAAGCCAGACACTCTTGATTACGAGCCTCAGCTCACAGCGAGGGTCGAGCTCCACGTGGAACGTCCACAAGACCCAACACCGCTGTAGTCCTTTTCAGTCAAACCAAGTCCACAAGAACTCGCTGGCATGAAGGACACGCCGCTGATTGGTCAGATGATAACAAGCAGGCACTGGCTCTCAGTTATGTTTAGTTCTTTAATCTCTGTCCCACTCTTCAGTTTACTCTCAGCATTGTAGCTTGAAGCCGCCCCTGTGGATGCTGTTGTTATGGACAGAATTTAGAGGCGAGGTCTCAGCAGTGTTTCTCACTCTCCTGCTGGTCTTTCGTGCCCAGTCAAGAGGTCCCGTCATGATGAGCATTATGGTGGTGGAACACCACAGGAGGTCAGATGAAGAGAAGCAAGACGCAAACCAGCATGGATGCTGTCTAACTCCTAAGTGTTCCAGCCATTGCTCACAATCAACTTCAGACTCCCTTTCTCTTCTCCCGTTGATTTTAGCTCTGGGTTCAAGAAAAGAGTAAGACATTTTAATGGGGCACTCTAAAGAAGTTTCCCAGCTAACAAAAATATGTTCTAAAAATGTTTTTTTTAGCGTTCCCATAAAAAATTCTTGGAACATTCCTTTTTTTTATGTAAAAATTATGTTACTTTTAAACGTTTTAAACATTCTGAAACAAGTAACATTTAATTTTTTTGGTAACACTTCATTTTACGGTGTCCTTGTTACATATGTTACATACTTACCGTAGTAATAACAGTAAATTATGCATAATTACATGCAACTAACCCTCAACCAAACCCTAATCCTACCCAAACCTTATAGTAAGTACATGTAGTTAACTATTATTACTCAGTACTAAATATATAATTACACTGTAACAATGACACCTTAAAATAAAGTGTGACCATTTCTTTTGATAAACATCCAACTAAAACCTTTCATGGAAAAAAAAAAGTGTCATGAAGATTGTATAAGTAATGTTGTTGTGCTAATGTTTTGAGAACATTATTAAAGACCAGCTAACTTATTAATGTTAATGGAATAATGTGTGTTCATCATTTTGAGAGAACCTTTTCAGAATGTTTCCCTTCAAAATGATGCACACTCACTTGAGATGAAGGCTCCAGTGATATTTGAGGTGTTGATTCCCAAACTTTGGCCTGAAATATTTCTAATTGAAGTATAATATTTTTTTCAGAATTTAATTTAGTATTTTTATATTTTAAAAACACACTTGCATGTTCACAGTTGTCTGGTGTCGGTTATGGTCAAATGACATGCAGGTAAACAAAATATTTTATCTTTCTTTAGTGTTTTATTTATTAATTTTTTTTAAAATTGTTATTATGCTAAATGTACAGGTTTTTGGTATTTTTTTTGATTTTATACTATGAGGCTGTTGAATGCTTGAATCTGATTGGTTGAAGAATGTTCTAAGGTGTGCAATTATTTTCAGGGAAACGCACGACTAAAGTAGTTCCAGGCAGGTCTTGACCGCATTATATGTCCATATCACTTCGCCAAATGATTTCAGGTCCTTCAGACTACAAAAGCAAAATAACCAAAACCCACAACGACACTGACCAAACAAATAAATATAGTAAAACGGGTTGGTAAAACAATAAGATAAAAAATGACTAATTATTTTCATTTGCCGTAAATTTGTTATTTTTTTGTCACAAAATAAAATAGTTTAACAACATGCTTATAGTAAAGACACTGCTGCCAAAAACTGAGACACACAGACTCAGGTATTCACACACAAAAAACATTGATAACTGATAATTTTGCATTTGCATAATGTAGCATGCAAGCCAGTAAACAGTCCAAGAGCACTGTTGACTTGAAAGATGATCAAGAGCCAGTGAAAATATTTCACTTTTAAAAAAGAATTTATACTTAAACTGCTGTGTCATTTCTGATTCACTTTTATCTCTGTCCATATGATTCCTTAGGGGATTTATATCTTTAAATAAAAACACAAGTTCTCATTTGTTAACATTAGTTAATGTATTAATTAACATGCTTACTCACTGTTACTTCTCACCAGTAAAAAAAAGGTACAGTTTTCACTTTCAAACTTTGGGCTTGTGTGTGTAGGCGACTAATGAACAATTCTCATGCAGACCCTTCCTGAACTACATCTCAGAGCCAATCTGCATAAGTGCTGCAGAATGTGTGAAACAGCCGAGGGGCTTTGGCCCGTTCTGACGTGAGTGTCAGCTTCCCCTCCACCTGTGAGGGGATGTTGACCATGAGCATGCCCCGGGGACACCTCTGAGGGCCTGGCAGATGAGGCGGCCATCCACCGCTTGCATGCTAATAGAGAGACATTTTTCCCAATAGATGTTGTCGACAGATATAGCCTGAATACCAAAACACAGACTGCTTTTTTCTTCTCTAAAACAATTGTTGGTAACCTTCATGCAAGCTTTTGAAGTGATAAGCTACCGCACTTGTCAATTTCTGACTGCGTGGCTTATATGTGAAATGTTCTGTGGTGCAATTCAGATATTAAAATGTGACTTCATATATTTTTCCAATCATTCAAAGCTTAAGAGACCTTGCATGTCTCACAATGACTTAGCATGCCATCACAACGCACGTGTGTAGAACCCTATGAAATCAGTTTTTTGAATGAATGAACTATATAGGGAATAGGGAACGATTCAGACAGTGTAAATATGCTTTCCATTGGGGTGTTAGTGTCACATTAACCACCGCACCGCACACACAGTCTGCTCAGGTCCAGAGACATGATAGCCAACCCGATCTCACGGCAATTCGTCCGAATTTTACAAGGTGGCTAATTCGTACGAATTTACGACCTCACTCGTACGAATTAGTAAGATTTTTGCTAAATCGTACATATTTTACGAGTTGCCCAATTCGTATGAACTCGTACGGATTACCTACCCCTGACCCCGCATCACGTGGGTTTAGACAAATCATACAAATTCATACGAGTGACAAGCTCGTACAAATTTGTACGAATTGGTCGTGAGATAGCGTTGTGATATCACAGAGTGGATCATATGCGCGAGTCGGCACAGACCAGAACACGTATCGGACACATTTGAATTCTGCACAGAATGCTGTATTTTAAAGCGATATGGAGGAGAGGAGGAGAAACAGTTTGAGATTAGGAGGAAACTGTGGCTTTATCAAGCTCAATTGATCTGGCGGAGCTGTGATATAAACGAAACGCTATTGGCTATTTTTAAAAAGGGGAGGAGCTGTTTGATATGTCCCGCCCTGTCTTCCTGTTTCAGTGTATATTCTGTCAACACACTGAAAAATGCTATGCGTTTCAAGGCACTTCAGTGGGCCTTCAATAACAATTTATTAAAAGTTTAACAATTTTTACATTTTTAGGGCCCAATGAAATTTTCCAAATTCCATCGCCATTGTGCTTTAATATTCACAGACAACAGTGTAAGTGTAAAGCCCTTCTTTTAATTTATTCCTGCAAAATCTTCCAAATTCCGTGACATACTGTGTCATACTGTAAATTCCATATTTATATATAACTGGATTCCACGATTCCGTCCACGTTTTCCACATCTCTGAAATCCCCATCTATCCTTATCCACAATCGCGAACGCTACACTACTTGTCTTACAGGCCGGACGTAGTAATGCCACCACCGTATGTCTACATGACATGCCTTCAGCAGCGGCGTTCATCTCTGCTGACCTGACTAAGACTATAATTAAACCTGTGTGGTTTGGGGTGACTGCCATATATAAGGGGGTTGTCAGCTGGCTCAGGATAGAGGCTGAGTTGCTTCAGTGGTTTGTAATAGGAACGCTGCCTTGCATCTCCAGTGATCTAGCTCTCGGGAATGGCTCATCTACCACAATATCTCCCTCATAAAATGCTGAGTGGAGAGGTATTGATCAGCAACGGCGGGGTATGGATGGCAGTTCTCTCATTGTATAATGCAATGTTTTAATGGATTAACAATGCAATTAATATGACAAAGGGTGTCCTAAATGCCTGCTTTCAGTTCAAAATGAGTCATTAAACATCCACATTGGCCCACATTTTGGCTGCCAGCGTTTGGCTTGGTCCAGTTAGCTCCTGCTGACTGATGCCGTGATCATTCTTTGGGGAAAAATATTTTTCTATTGATTTACATTCAAAAGTAGTCATGTTGTCTGATGAAATAAATAAATAATGCATTTAAATGAATAATTAAAAAGTGATTTTTTTAAGGGCTAACAAAAACAAGATATTGATTCATTATTTTTATGTATAAATAATTGCATGCAAAAAGCTAAAAACATAATGCATACACCAAATCACTCAAGAAACAGATTTACCGGTACTTGCAATTTCACAGAGGTCTGCACCATTTTAATAATCTTCTAAAAACTTGTGCTGAAGTTATGCCGTTGCTAGATGACGCACACTGGCTTGTGCCTTAAAATCTATTGAAGCAGCATTTTTCAAGCTTGATGTTTCATGTATAATTTGTGAGACCAATACTGGTGTTGAAGAAAGATTCCTTTTAATTATTTCATTGCGGTGTAATTTCCTTGCTGGAGGCTGTGAACGGCTTGCTGAGACTGCATTAACATAATCATCATCCAGTACCAACAAACTCTCTGATAGTGGCTCAAACACATACATTGAAATAGATTATGATGTTTTGTACTGCATCTAGACCATTTTGCAGCTTAAAGGGATAGTTCACCCAAAAATGAAAATTCTGTCAGTAATTACTCACCCTCATGTCGTTCCAACCCCGTAAGACCTTCGATCATCTTCGGAACACAAATTAAGATATTTTTGATTAAATCTGAGAGGTGGATCACTCCTCCATAGGCTTCTAAAGGATTGAAACTTGACAGCCCTGAAAAGTTATTAAAGAAATCGTTAAAAAAGTCTAAGTGGCTAGATCTTAAGTTTATCAAGCGACGAGAATATTTTTTGCGTGCAAAAAAACACAAAAATAACGACTTTATTCAGCCATCTCTTCTCTTCCGTGTCTTTCTCCTAATCTGTTGACGTAGTGTAACAGCGCAGCGCTTCTGTGTTATATGTCACACGTAGGCTCACTATTGGCTGACGCTGGTCATGTGTGTGATGCGTGTGACGTTCAACCAGAAGCATTGCGCAATAACACTATGTGAAATCTCCAGGCCCAAAGAGAATACTTGAATAGAGTCACTATTTTTGTTTGTTTTTTTGCGCTCAAAAAGTATTCTCGTAGCTCGATAAACTTAAGATCTAGCCACTGTAGTCACTTGGACTCTTTTAACGATTTCTTTAATAACTTTTCGGGGCTGTCAAGTTTCAATCCTTTAGAAGCCTATGGAGGAGTGATCCAGCTCTCAGATTTAATCCAAAATATCTTAATTTGTGTTCCGATAATGAACGAAAGTCTTACGTGGTTTGGAACGACACGAGGGTGAGTAATTACTGACAGAATTTTCATTTTTGGGTGAACTATCCCTTTAACTGTTATATGTCATTAGCAATGACAAGGTCAGGTTTTGATTTCAATTGAACTCTTTGCAAGGCTGATAAACAACAAATAAACACACTTGCATGGCGATTATGTCCATACAAGTTCACACACAACCAATGAAAAAAAAAGGTGAAGAAAAAAAAAGGTGCCCAGAAAGTTGAAGATGTCAGTAAGAAAACCAGTTTGCAGATTCCTCAGTGCTTTGATATTTTCTCATCTAATGCAATGAAATCCATTTGTTTAAGTGTGGCTTCAGTGTCAAAATTCGTTTTGGTGCCACAATATTTACATAACCAATTTGCTCAGGTTTGCATGAATTCTTTATTTCTGTTGGACTCAAATCTGAAGTTATTACATTCATATTCAGACAAAGGCGGCAAAACAGCAGATATAATAAAGTTACAGAGGAGGTTAGATTATGGAAAATGTAACTTAAACTTCAGGAAACAAAACAAACAAACTGAGAGTTTACTGATCTTTTTTGCTGAATCTCATTTCATTTTTAAATGCAAAACCTCTTTGTAACCTTCAACGAACGCTCCAGAATAGGAAGAAGATGCTAGTCTGTATTTACAAGCTTGACTTCACAGGTCCTTCTGGCCTGTTTCCTAGGCTGTTCACGCTCGCTGGCCTCTGGCACACTCTGTGTATTCATTACTCCAAACAGACCAAGGGTTTTCTCGCTATTAAAGCGAATTACCTTGGCTTCTGTGTGACAGTGGCCGTTCTTCTACATGGTTGACGGCTAATCGGAGTGGAACTGATGCAGGATTTCCTTCCAGGGCTTCCCTGTAATCCCTAAGATGATATGGAGTAGACCTTCATCCAGCCTTCATGCTGAGCTAGCAAACGAGGATATGCACAATATGCAGTTTAGCTAGATGAAAAGGAAAAAGTTCATTGATTTAATTTTCATTGATATAATTTTCATATTGCTTATGAAGAGGGCTTTCTGAAGGTAGTGAGTCCTCACATGGATCAGTGGAGTAGGAGGTATGCGGGCGCTGAGCTGACGTGAGCTCACCAATAAACACATCATGCTCTAAGACAGGACTCAGGGCTTAGGCATAGACATACATCTCGTCTCCATTGGGAAGCTCAATATGTCCTGCGCAGACTGAACAAGGCTTCCAAGACATTATTGGTCGGCGGAACATATCCTTGTAATCAGGGTATGAAATAAACGTTTTCACTCACTGGCCAAATTTTTTAGGTTACCAGCCATTCAGAACTTCTACTAGCCAAAAAAAAAAAAAAAAAAAAAAGAAATAAACAAGATTAACTACCTCACAGCTTATATAGATATACAGTATATATTATTTGGACATTCCTTATGCATTTCTTATTCAAACTAAATCCTTTCATCCAGCCATCTTCTCTCTTCCTCTTTCATCCTCAATCTTTTCATCAAAAATGTGTTTTAGGTGGATAGATCAATACAGTACAAAAAACATAAAAAGTGTAGTATGTTGGAAAATGTTTTTAATCTTCACTATTGCTTTAATGCAAATTAACAAATGCGCCGTAATTTTGTAGTGACATGCATGTTCAAGTAAGCCAAATTTGCAGAGATTCTACGCAATACGCTGTATTTAATATATCACAATGACTCACAAGTTGATATATGCAAAATCTGCACAGATTGCAACAATGCATTTATTTTTTGAAACATTTAAACTTCGTATGAAATTTATGACAAAAAATGTGTGCAATTTATCACAAACAAAACAAAATAACTCAAACTCTCCCGCCATCTATGCTTTAAAATGAATTGTGAGGATTCTTCACCCTGGGCTATATGGCCATAAACAATCAAATTTCTTCCTTAAAGTGAGCATGACATGTACCCTTTGCTAACAGATGTGTGGAAAGTCCCATTGTAAAGGGATTCGGTTGTTTAGGGTTGCATTTTGTGTCTTTGTTCCATGTTGCGTTCATATTTCAGTTAGTTTTCACCAGAGTTTGTTTGGAAGTGGACAGAGTCGCACCCTTAAGGGTCCTCTATGATGAGCACCTTTCACACTTAATCAAATGAACCACACAAACAGAGCAATCGCAACAGATCTTTTTAATTGAACCAAATCTGCCAAGTGTGAACGCAAAAAATGTAACCTTGCTTAAAAATCAACTTTTGGTAACGAATGTATTGCTCATTGTTAGTTAATACTAATGCATTATCTAATGATGACCAATGGGACATAATTGTAAAGTGTTTCCAAATAATCAATCTTGTCTCTAATTGATACCTCATATCAGGCAGATTATTGAGGACAGGTGTGCTATTAATTTAGTATTTATTTGATCAAAAGTCTGGCGTAAAATCAAAGGGTTTAAATCCCATAGACTTACATTAAAGGAGACAAGTCATATTATAAGTCTTTTGACTAATTGCCTAACCACCTTGGAGACCATTTAAAGATCATTTACGTCAACGCTCAGTCAGACACAACTACATACGATTTCAGCACCTATTTACATAAATTCTGTAAAACAATTATTAATTAGCAACAAAGGACTGACAAAAACATATTTAAAATGCAGTGGAATTAATTTTTAGACCCCCTAGGTCAGCAAAAATGAATCAGAGCCACTTATCCGATGAGCAAATGTTCTGCGCAGGTTGGCAGTGCGTCTTTACCGAGACCTGAGGGGTAAGTGGGATCAGTATCACTTCAGTAATGATTCTTTTAGCCTATGGTGCATTCTCAGTGTGCGGTGTGAGACGACTCGCATGTTTCACTGATGCCAAGATGTGTGATTGCAACAGTTTAATCAAAGTATCTGTTCACGATAGTGTGAACGTAATTAATTGCGCCACCGTTGATGATCTTCTGGGCCTTTAGAAGAGCAGGGTATTCATGAACACTCATTCAAACACCAGGCATTGATGTTAGACCTCAGTAGAGCTCTATCAGAGCAGGAAAATTGCTATTTTCCATTTATTCATTCAGTATAAATGCAAACAAGAGTATATTCATATCTGTGCTACTGCTTGTTGTTGAGGCTTCAGCTATTTTTAACCACTAGCACATCTAGGTTTGATCAGATAACATTTTATTTTGATCAAAAAAGAGCAGGAAGAAAAACAAGTAGCCCAGAAGTAAAAATATAACAAAATATCCATATTACATGCAAAGTTAGTGAAAATACTTTGATATAACTAATTTGTAGTTACTAAATAAATAACTACTAATTTGACTTAATATCTAAATGTTTACATGTCTCTTTCATATTTTCTTTCACTCATTTCTGTTGTGTTCTGTTACACATAAAAACTTTAATGTAGAATAAATTTTTACGCAGAAATTGCTTGTAAATTTCACAATCAATTCCAAAGAAGCAGCAAGTAACGTCTAGGTTACTAATATAACCCCGTTCCCTGAAGGAGGGAACAGGGACGTCTTATAGGAGCTGGTTTTTAGTGTATTAGTGTGAAAAAGTGAACCATAATCAATTTAGGACAACTGTGAGAAGCCAAAGAGGTGAGATCTTGAAGTTTGGTTAGTGCAGTGTACTAAGGTTGAAAGATATGAGACACAATACTTGGGAAAACAGCAAATTTAGATTAAATTTCACCTGAATAGTAAATTCACTTGCTGAAAGTTTCTATATTCATGATCTTCTCTAAACTGATATACTCTTATGAGAATTCTCATCATAATAAAATAATTATTTTGAGTACAAGTGGTACTTGCAGTGTCTCAGAGAGCAGAGCCATCAAATATGTTAATGCATTTCTCAGATAATGAAAATATATCTGAACATAACTGATTAGACACTTATTTATGCACTTACACAAGCAGAGGATTAATCATCCAAATCGTTAAACTTTTCTTTCATCCGTAGGTTTATATTTAACATATATTTCGATGTAAAGGATGTTCACATTCACCTGCAGTGTGACATGTTAAACTTGATTATTTTAAACAACATTTTGCGAAATTTGCATGCTGTTTTATGACCATATTAATTTAGATGCTTTATCAAAATGGCACGCGCAAGACCATTTTAATAAACCAAGGTTGACAAAGGTGATTATATGATAGTGACCATTCACAGGCTTCGAAAATATACACTTTCCTTATACAGGAAGAAATGATATATTGCACAATTTTATTAGTGTCAATTCATTTCAAGAATTAAAACCTTATGAATATAAAAAAAAAAAAAGTTTTACAATCACGAGAAAAAAGACATATTTCTGTATGGTAACCTGCACTTAAACGCTTCTCTGGAAGAGATATTTTCATGTGGGCAGTATTCATTGTATCATGTACTCTTAAAACTAAAGGTTCCAAAAGAAGGTTTTCTCAGTGATGTCATAAAGAACCATTTTAGGTTCCCCAAAGAACACTTCTTAAAATATCTTTTTTTTTAGTGTGAAGAACATTTTCATAATTTAAACAACATGACATCATGACTTTTGCGTAAACATACACGCCACTTTCAAGTCAAGTGGACTGTTATTTATACGCATTTTTTAGCTATCCGCGTGTATGCGTGTATATCTACGCCGTTAAATGTCCGAGTGATTCCGCGTGTATGTACACGCCGTTAAATGTCCGAGTGATTCCGCGTGTATGTACACGCCGTTAAATGTCCGAGCGAAACGAAGAAAAACCTAGATCTACATCTGGCGAGCGATATTTTTTGTCCTAGGATGGTAGGGGAACACTTATTAATGGTATTAACCCCAGTGACGGGTAGGTTTAGGGACGGGGTTGGGGTAGGTCATATATTTTTATATACAGTAATGTAACGTTAAGTCAACGGCGTTCATAAACACGCTGAAAAGCGATTATGGTGTTAATAGCACGCCAAAAATGGAAATACGAATTGGCGTGTTAAATACGCTATTTCATGAGATCAGTCTGATTTAAAAGCACAATTTTCCACAATAAAAATCATTTTACGCAATGGAAAGGTTCCATGGATGTTAAATGTCTTCATCGATGCCAATAAAGAACCTTTATTTTTAAGAGTGTGAGTATTATTTGTTTTTGATCTTTTTGATCTTGTACTTTTATCAAGTCTCAAAGGACATCTCTCTTTTTCAGACAACAGACATAAAGAGCAAGGATTACGTACAAGAATTCCATTATGAAATAGTGTGTTTTACAAGATTGCAATGACAGAATCAATGAAAACAATATATGACCCTATTTCTTACACCTGGCTTGAGTTTTATAGGAAAGTGTCAGCATATTTCTTTTTAAGGTTACACAAAACTTTCTCAGGTATGGTCAGAGTTGTATTTTTATTTCTACTTTTCTGTCTTTTACTCATACCTGAAAACTGATTCAGTATGATAATTATGTGACTTTCACACTACTTATCACTCCACTCCACTTCTTCTGGAACACGGATGTGCTTCGTCAGTGCTTGTTCTGCAGATATTTGTGTGATTTACAGTATGGTTGGGAGTAGTTCAGTCTGATATTGCCCATGGCTGCTGTAAAAACATCAATCTTTTGCCTGGATGACAGAAAAACAGTTCCACTTTAATAATTGTAGTTGACCAGTGTAGTAATAAGTAACTATTTTTCATATTCAAAGGTTGACTCTGACTTTGATATACCGTAAATAATGAAAAATAGAATATTTGTTTTATGTTTCTCAGCAATAAAATTCAGATTTTGACACATTAATACAATCTTAAAGGAAATGATGCCCATGCCCTCTTTCAAAGTCTTAAAAATGTTTTGCTGCTAGATCTGCTAGAATAGTTTTTCATGCCTGAATGCCCAAAAAACATTTTTTTTCCACACATTTGACACTGTTGCAGCACCTCTTTTCCCAGTCTGTCTGAAACGCTCTCGGGGATGTTTCCCAAAAGCATCGTTGGCCAACTATGATCGCAATTTCCATTGAACTCCATTGGTAACGACGGAAATTGTGACCATAGTTATCTTTGGGAAATGCACCCGTTTAGTTCCTGTCGCTTGTACCTAAAGAGTGTATATTAGTCCCTATTACATATTGGTACTAAAAGTGTATATTAGTACCTAAATGGTACATATTAGAACCCTTTTGAAGGGTACTGTCCCAGTGAAAGCTTTTGTACCTTTTTTTCCTGAGAGTGTATGAAGCCCCTTCTTCTGAAAGCATGCTCTGATTGGCCGGCTGGATCAGTTTATTGTGATTGGTCAACCGCTTCGAGTGTGTTTGGGAAATGTCACGCCCCTTTCCATAACTGCAAGTTTCAACACACTACTAATGCAACTCCAACAGGCCCCAACCCTTTATTTTGCATATGGGCGGGAACTATTTAAATGAGGAATAATGTGAGTGGTCCGTTCCCGGAAGAAAACTCAAGACTGCAATCGAGGCATTTCAGGGAGTTGAGAAACAGTGAGCACTGATATATACAGAATAACTACCTTTGGAGAGACTTTGTGCTTTGAAACTTTGCAGACCTTTTTCATGCTCAAACAGGAACATTTTCAGAAAGTTGAAAATGTAATAGGACCTCTTTTTTGATGTTTCACACAGTATATTAAAGATCTAAAATCTTTCAAATTCTCCAAAAGACATAATTTTTAGGTAGATTTTCCCATGAATTTCTTACATTATCATTCTCAAAACAATACCGTCTCTGCTTCCAAAAATAGTAAACAGCAAAACACATCTCCATAACCTGTAGTGGACAGTAATAGCTTGTCAGAGCTGTCAGTTTGCCATTTGTCTGACACCAAACAAGTATTCACATGTAAAATGAAACTATACTCAGCTGCTTTGGAGAGAATCTAGCACAGATGCTATCAATTAAGCTGTTAGCTTTTGTGTTTGTAGGGTATGTAAAATATATTTTGTTGAAAAATGCATCAATTGAAAAAAAGAGGTAAATAAAGATAGGAAAATCAACTGTCAAATAAGTGACAGTTCACTCTGGTTAACAGGCGACATAATATCCCACTCGTCATGATGTCAACACAAGGGTAAAGGACCCTTCAATAGTGCACACACAACGTGCTCTCTGAGGTATGGGAGGTCACGCTAGCATGACAGCGTTCTGACAAAGGCGAAGAAGTGAAAGAAAATTGACATGTGTTTGGGGGAAACCCATTCCTCATTGATGTCTCAAACAGGAGTGACACGGCAGCAACCAATAAGATCCGCTAAGGGAAAAGGTTGAGCCGGAGCGCAAAATGATTGATATTCCTATTTTCCATCTGACAAGGTGGGGCACGGCCTGTATAATGAATTGTGACACTTTAATTAGCTTGTCCAAGATAAACAAAATCAGATCGGCCTTGTTGTTCTCCTACTAGCCATTTAACCTATCACAGGTTGGGCGCAGGCATCTCGAAAAACACACGTTTAATTGTACATTTGTGATTGGAAATGAAACAAGGCATTTTATAGACAGAATCCTCTATGCAGAATTGAGCAGCTCGGTGAGATCTATTGTCTGTTTATGCGGTGAACTACTGCATATTGCATGGCTGATAGTTGTGGTGCATTATTGGTCATGTCAGAAATGACAGTCAACAATACTAATAGGAATCTTTATTTGTATTGTTGGCTGGTTTATAAAAAAAAAAATGCATGGATAGATACATGGATAAATCGCAAGAAACCTGCCAAGTAAATGTCATATTTCATACCAAAAATTATCCATCCATCCATCCATCCATCCATCCATCCATCCATCCATCCATCCATCCATCCATTTTTCCTTTTAATTTTAGAGTGAAATATGACCCATGTTTAAAAATTAAATGACTGTTTGCATCATGGTAATGACATTTTTGTTTTGTTTTGGAAAATAGTAATGCTAATAAAATATACATAAAATATACGTATTACATACGTAAAAATACAATGTGTATATACACATTTATAGATTCATCTATTTGACAATAATTCCCAACATACATACTTCTATCTCCATTTATATCCCTATCTCCACAGTCAATACAGGCTGCACACTGCTTAGCAGTACTTTTGGAACCTGTTGCCCACTCTCTGGAATTCGTATGCTTGTTTTGTGTATATGAGTATGTGTGTCCGCTCAGAGTTTTGGACAGTGCAGGTATGTGTGTGTTTGGATGCCCCAGCTCTCCTCAGGATGTTAAATGACTAATGCTCGTCCCAGGGGAGCTCATTAAAATACCCCCAAGCGGAGGGTGTCACAACCACCCCAGACAAACAGCTCCGCCATGCTGCATAGTGATGCCTCCTATCTGTCTGTCTGCAGCTGAGAGATAGAGCCAAGGACCCACGGTGACAGTCACAAAGAGTCCCTCGCTCACCCCCCGTGCAACCTCTGCTCATTCCACCATTATTAGACATAACAAGGCCTGGAGCCGGAAACCAGGGCCAGGGGTGCACAGATAAGAACTCATTAATTTATGGCCCTTTGAATTTTAAATGGTCAGGGACGCCTGCATGGCATACATATACAGTGGGTTATCAGCACCACGGACAGCGCTACGGTAAAAAAAAACTAAACAAAGGTAGTAGCACCACGGACAGCTCCATCAGTAACATTTGTGTGGAAAGGCTTGCTGTGGGTGTCAAATGAATGCAAAACAGTGAGGGTTCAAGAAAAATACCTTATAGTGTTTTTTGGGATCCAAGGGTTCGGATGGTGATCGGGTAAGTGTTCCCCATGTGGATAATGCCAGCAAGGTTTGGACTGTGATATTATTAATGGGATCTCACACTGAGATACTGAGGAATAAGAGACAAGTGAGAACCACAGTTACCAGGGGACTTATTAATTGCTATTCCCTGCAACTGAAAGTGTGCGAACACACACACATTTACCTCTTTTAATGGTCATCCAATCTAACCCTATAATCACTACACTGTGGAAACATTATGCCCTGCAGGATGAGGGACTACATTTAATGTTTAATTAATGAGCAAATTAATTAATGCATATAAGTATTAAAGAGATCACATCACATTTTGCTTATCGACACTTCTGTAGCACTTGCAGACTTTATACAGGAAAAAGGATACAAATGAGTTCATAGGTTCATAAAGATGCACATCTTCAGCAGATTTTAAACTCTTACACTGCTATAATTGTTTCAGGACCCCGATTTTACATTGGTTCAAACCCATTTTTAAAAATAAATACATTTCTGCCACCAAGATAGAGAAGTGTAAGTCTATTTATTTAACAATAAACAACTATATGGTTTAATATTTGCATTTAACATAGTTTTCCCATGTGGTATGCAACTGTATTAAATGAGAACTGTGGATCATTTTCTGGTCAAGACCAACCAGTTGTTTTTTAAAATCACCACCATCAGTTGGATTTAATAAGATGCAAATTGTTTTCTAGCTTTGCAATATTTAATAATAAATCAATATAATTACTATTGTCTGCCAATAATGTGAATCCTGTTGTGTGAAAAGAAATGTGTTTGGTGTGCATCTGTATGGGACTGGTTTTATAACAAAGGAAATATAGCATGCTGTGTCATAACTTGGTGGGCTTTGTGGACATTACATCTCTCCATCTCTGTCTCTTATCTAGTGTGAGATGTTGAGAGGAAAAATAAAACGTGCTATCTGGGGCAAAACACTTGAGAATAGCACTAGAGCATTCTATACTGATTGAATACTGGCAACCCAATCTGACAGTTTCATTTATGACAAATAACTTGCATTCATATCCAAGACTACTCATGTAGTACACTTGTACTTCATATGAGCCAACAGTAAACTACAACTCTTTGATATTTACACCTTCTCATGAAAAAGAAGAAATATCAGAAAAGAGAAAAATGCTTCAGGAAAAGCAGGGTTTGAGCAAAGTTGCTTAATTGATTCCATTATTCCTCGAAGCTACTGATTTTTATAAGTACTCTTGGACTCTTTTAAAAGAAGCAAACTAAAAAGGAACCAGACGTGGTAGAATGTGAATTCAAAATGAACTCCGGAAATATTAGAAATATTCTTTTGGGGCTATTTAATTGACAGACTTGCAGAAATATCTTGGAAATGGGAGCTTTTAGGGACAATAAGGAAAGTACAACTCAAAAGTGAGTTTTTTGTACTTGAAATGTCTTTTGGGAATTGTTGCGAATGCTTCACACGAGGCATTATTAGCCTACAGATCCAGCTCAGACAAGAAGCTTGTCTGTAACAAATGACATCAGGTGGGAAGAACTGATTAGAGCAATACATTGTGTTAGTCAAGGCTTTCATTCCTGCTAAAAAGTAACACTGCAAAAGAAAAGCATGAGAAATATGAAAGTGGGAAAGGCTATGCAAAGATGTTGGAGGGATAATTAAGACTTGACAAGCATGTCCAATACAGCTTTAATGACACAGCCACCTGACAGTTAAAGAAGTAACACGCCTGTCAGTGTGGCAACCCCAATTAAATAGCAATTGTTGTCCAACAATGCTGTCATCAGAGCAGTAGATACAGACTGATTTTGTATAATTGCATGCCCTGTAGATCTAACACAGGCCTGTCTTAGTGAGCTGACACTTCATTCTACGAGATGATGTTTTGCATTAAATTAAATAAACAAATTTTCTTTCTTCTCAAAGCCTATTTTTATCACAATGTGCACTCATTGTCCCATTGCCCCTGTTCAAGCCTAACATTAGACTATGGCATCATTACTACTTCTCACATTATTCCTCATACTTACAGTCCTGCGCCGTATACGTTAGCGATATCTCAAATTGCTCAGCTTCTTGAGAAGAAATGTGCTATTATTTTTCTAAACGACCTGGGGTAGGTTTACCAAAAGCATCGACTCGATCCGGGGTCTCCGGAATGGGAGGTGGGCGCGCTAACAAGGACGCAGAAGTGCTAAAATGCTAACTGGTTTTCGGGTTTTGGCCTAGAAAAATATTTCATCCCTGCAACACTCAAACCCCGGAATACTATTTTGTCCCAGGTTTCCTCAAGATTTTCCTATGGGGTTTTATAATGGGGTTTTTCAATTTGTCTGTAAAAGAAGGTCTGTGGTAAACAAAACTTGAAGATTCTTGAACGTTTTGCTCTAAAACTTAAACTGCAAAAAGTTCCCAAAAGTTCTTATCTTAAAATGATTCAAAATTCACGTTTTCAATATAGGTGTGTCATTTGTGTAATCTACATTGTAGATCAAAGTGTCCAAGTATAGTCAAGTTATGTTTACCACAGCCCTAATTTTACTCACAAATTGAAAAAAAATCAATAAACATGATAAATACCCGTAGGAATATCTTGAGGAAAACAGTGTTGAATTAGTCTTCCAGGTTCCAGCACAACAGAGGTGCAACGGGTTTCGGGAAACAGTGGTTAAAGGGATACAATTTGGTGGTTAAAGGGATAGTTCACCCAAAAATAAAAATTCTCTCATTAATTACTCACCCTCATGTCGTTCTAAACCCGTAAGACTTTCGTTAATCTTCAGAACACAAATGAAGATATTTTTAATGAAATCTGAGAGATTTCTGTCCCTCCACTGACAGCACAACTACCACTTTAACGCTTCAAAAAGTTCATAAATAGATTGTAAAGTCCTAATTTTCTGAAGATACAATCACTGTGTGATGAAGAACAGATTGAATTTAGGCTTTTATTTACATACGAAGTTGTACAAGAGACGCACCCCAGATTAATGCTTCATATTAAAGACCATACAGAACATATTAGCAACCGAATAGCAACGCCGAGACAACCACACTAGCATCCTGACAACGAATTCACACTTTTTCTTTTGATAAACAAGCTGGGTTTCACTGCATAAACATGTTGAACAGCCAGCATGCAGTTGGCT
Organism: Chrosomus eos; assembly: GCA_036326025.1. Classification (NCBI taxonomy): domain Eukaryota; kingdom Metazoa; phylum Chordata; class Actinopteri; order Cypriniformes; family Leuciscidae; genus Chrosomus; species Chrosomus eos. The sequence goes on from CM070819.1 coordinate 46,134,907, forward strand.
TATTAGTATTAATATCTGAAACTTCAGAGAGGTATCCCAGCATTGGACAGTTGTGATTTATTTATGACTCGTGTGAAAGTCTCTGAGTTCAGCAAAAGACTTCTGTTGAATATAAGATAACTTTGCCGATACTCCTAGGGAATTCTTTAAAACTTTGTTGAGGTGGAATCCGTGGTGTGCGAAAAACATTTATTAAATGCATCAGCAACAACCCGCTTTTAATGCTCCAAAACTGAATAATTCACTGTCACAGATATAGGTTTTGATATTGTCTGATGCTAAAATGATAAAAGACATGAGCGACAGTCTTTTCCCTTTTGATAAAAGTAATTCATTTAAAGCTGGTCTTTAGGAGACTTCATTATTATCAAACATTACTGCATGCATTCTTATGGTAGTAAACCACACACTTTCTTGTTCAAATTCATTTTAACTTTATTCATATTAAATTGAAAATATACTTTGTAACAGGATCATGTAACAAATATGAAGTATTTCAGTTCAGTTGGCATTCAGTTTGGTGGAGGGTGGTCACTACCAATTAAAATGGAAACAGAAAGGGGAATGATTTGAACTACTGACCCTATAATGTTTTTTTTTTTTTGTCTGGGGGGACTTTTAATGTTATAATAAAACTGAAACTAAAACAATGTACAAAACTGACAAAGCCCCCAAACATTTTGACCACACTTATACATGTTTTGAATATTACTGCATTCAAATAACAAAGTATTGAACAAATTGGCATTTATTAATAATAATAATAATAATAATAATAATAATAAAAACAATGACAGAAGCACGTAAAAAAAAAAACCAAAAAAAAAAAAAACCCACACCCAATCTTTTGGTTTGCTTTGTTTTCAAACTATAAAGCAATATGCTGCTCAAATTAAAAAGCATTTTGACACTTTCAGGTTGGAAACTGGCAGGAACTGACTTCATACATTCACTAAAATCAACTTGCCATTGCAAACATGTCTCAAAGAAATGAAAGGGTCAGTTCACCAAAGATTGAAAATACTGTCATTAATTGGCTACTCACCCTCATGTCGTCCCAAACAAGACAAATGAAAATCTTTAACCTCAATTTTATGAAGCTACACGAGTGCTTTGTTTATGGGAAACCCCCATAATTTAGCACTTTATAATGTGATAACGAGAGCCCCATGACGCACGAGTGTTGGGTTGACGCAAAAGCAGACGTTATTCCTAGATAACTCGGAATTAGGATTTTTGGCACTTCGTTTTTTGGAAGTAACATCTGGAACGTCACTCAAAGTCGGACATTCGACCTGTGAATGCGGAGAACCTCGATCAACCCCAACCACGTCACTTCCAAGATGTCGCCAAGTCCTGCTTCCAATGAGCATAAACGTACAAATAAACATTAGTCATTAAGTATGTAATAATTCCTTTGTTTTTGCTTTTCGTCAGCTATTTTCAAAACGATGTTGTTTTTATTGTTTTTTCCATCGTGGAGACATCATGTGGTCAACTTGTGAACGTGACGTCTGATTGGCTGGAACTCACCAAGGTCTGAAGTGGGACAAATACACCCCTTTCACACAGCACTTTGAACCCGGCAAATTGCCGGCAAATTGCCAGAGTGCCTTCTGTGTGAACGCAAACACGACCCGGGATTGATGCCGGGATCGATCCCGGGTTGGGGACCTAGTAACATTGCCGTGTTCAGACCCGGAACGCGCGCTGTGTGAACAAAAGCCAGAACCAATGCCGTAAGGGGTGTTTCATAGTGATGACGCATGTACCATCGCGCGTCTCTGTTGCTCTTAGAAGAAAGTTTGTGTTCATCATCAACAAAGAAAGAACGAAAAAATGTCTGCAAACTGGAATGCAGCAGAGACAGGAGCTTCTCACAATCCGCGCTGAAGCTGCGATCGTTCGCCAGCTCTGTGGAAAGGTGCGCGCGTGCACATGTTTCCGACGCGTACGTTACACGTCTCATCCTGACGTCACGCGGCTTTCCGGGACATTAACGGGTTGTATGTGAACGCACTCACAGATCCCGGCAAATCACTGGCAGTGTGAATGAACCGAAATCAAACAATCCCAGGACAAATGCCGGGTCACATTATCCGTGTATTTTCCGGAATCTCTGTGTGAAAGGAGCTATACATTCTTAAATTATTACCAACCTCGTCTGGAACAAAGCATAATTTTGTGCAAACAAAGCACTCAGTCGCTTAATAAAATTGAGGTTAAAACACTGAAGTCACATGGATTACTTTAATGTTTACTTCCTTTCTGGGGATTGAAAGTGGTAGGCCTAGTTGTGCGGGACAGAAATCTCTCAGATTTCATTAAAAATATCTTCACTTGTATAACAATAATGAACGGAAGTCTTTGTATCACAGTGTAGTATCACTGCAATTACCACTTAGTTTAATACTTTGTTATTGAATGCCTCAAAATTCATTTTTTTAAAGGGATACTCCACTTTTTTGGGAAATAGGCTAATTTTACAACTCCCCCAGTGTTAAACAGTTGGGTTTTACCGTTTTCGAATCCATTCAGCCGATTTTCAGATATTTAGAAGAATATCAGTAACCAGAAAGTTTCTGGTCCCATTGACTGCCATAGTATATATTTTTTCCTACTATGGAAGTCAATGGGACTAGAAAATGTCTGGTTACTGATATTCTTCTAAATATCAGAAAATCGGCTGAATGGATTCGAAAACGGTAAAACCCAACTGTTTAACTCTGAGGGAGTTGTAAAATGAGCCTATTTCCAAAAAAAAGTGGAGTATCCCTTTAAGTGTGATTTAAGTGTCCAAATAATTTTTAGGCTACTACTATAAATTATTTTACATATTCTAGTTAGCTTAGCATATACCACCATAAGTAATAATGCATAAGCCACCCAGTTATTTTAAACATTTTACTGCAAGTGCTTCAACTGTAGCAAGTTTCTCATCATGATCATATCTAATACAAAGCAATCAAACCAAATGAAGACATACAAAACAAAATGTCAATAATAAATATAATTCACTCTATGACAGTATTACTTTAAAATTAGGTTGACAGAAGTAGATCATCTTCTGTTGCGTCTTTCTGTAAGTCTTAATAAGTTATATTTACAACTAATAGAAGATAAAGGTAAAGAATAGAGAAAATGGGCACTTATGGAGGGAAGGAAAGGGCCACAGCTAACCATAGAAGCAGCAAGAGAAGAAGAAATTCACAGAACAGAGCATGACACATGAAGAAAACAGAACATCACTTGAGATCAAATCAAACGTCACATAAACAACATTACTGACACAATGTCAGACCATTACTACAGACGGCGCATGTTAAACAACAACTGAACATTTTATGGCAAAGAAATAATAAAAACAAAAAACAAAGCAACAGTCTCTATATATTTACACTTCTCCATACACTCTTCAAAAATACTATTCACTTCCCTTTAGAAGAACCCACCTGTTACAGTCACTCCAAATGCCTCATGGCTTTTGTACATTTTGTACACAATACAGTACATTTTACTGCACACAAAATGTCGTATGTTTAAAACAGTCTGTGCTTCCCACTCCATTATGTATAGTGAATTACTGCAAAATGCGTGACTCTTATACGCTGATTCTCGGCAGTCCATAAAATTGCTTAATCTGTGTAAACAGATGCTTCCCTGCTGTGGTTCCACATGCATCAGTTTACAAGTTAATATCTCAAGTAAAATGATGAAATATGTTCAACTATTTCAAATATGGTTAATTTCATTAATTCCAGCCAGTTCAACATGATCTCATTAGTATTCGTAGGCATGTTTAGTATGCAAAATACAGTGTGGTTCAAGTGCACGTTTATTTTCATACATTAGTAGCTAATAACGGACAATATCAATGTATAGAGAATATAAACTGTAAACCCTTTCACACTAACGGAAGAGAGTTTGGGGACAGGTTTTTAAAAGAAATGAATACTTTTATTCAGCAATAAATGGATACATTTTCTATTTCAAATAATGTTGTTCTTTTGAACTTTCATATCAGTTTAAAATATTAAAAAATATTACTGACCGCAATTTTTTTTCAGTGGAAGTGTACCCATGAACTTTACAGACGTACAGATGTACAAAAGTCTTTCACTGATTCTGACCAAGTTTAGACCAAAGTTACACATTTGAAAGGGTTTACACTTTATAATACTCTTAAATTGAATCTGAATACAATTATGTACACAATCACACATTACCAGTAATACCTAGATATAACAATGAGATCAAACTGGCCAGTAATGAAGAACTAAAACAGCTTAATTCTTACCAAAAATGGCATTTCTAAATCAAAAGTTCACAATGATAACGGTGCCTGGAGATTAGGCTTTGTTATATTTGGCAGTTAAAGAATGGTAAAATGTTCAAGCATCTTGTTGAAACACAATACCCTTAATGTCTTTGTGTTCATATGCCACAAATCAGACAAAACATCACCAAAATGGGATTTATTTGACCTACGAACTAGTCTTCTGACAATACATCACAGAAACTACGAGTGATAGTTGGAAACTACAGGGGCGACACTTACTGTATTTGTGCTACACTTCTTATTAGACAACTACAAAAATAAAACCACACACTTTTAGACCACTGACAGTGATAAAGAGGGCTGTTTTATAATTATGTTAGTGCTGAAAAGTGGCACATTAAAATCTTTTAAGTGTTTGCAATTTTACAAAATACAGCTCAGTTATGTGACATTGTGATGCGTAACACAGCACCACATAACCAACCTCCCTAATTCATGTAAACCTGCTGTGTTAACTAGAATTTGTTTTATGAAAAATACAATGAAATGCCCAAAATAAAAACATAGCAGCCATTGTAAATAAATAGTAATGATAATAAAATAATTGTTGTGCCCAAATTTCATTTTCCAATTACAGATTCGTCAAAGGCTCAGTACTGACACACTGAATTGTACACACTGAATATGTTAACCAGCAGATTAAAACTAAATGTATTCATTTTATTGACTAACTTCAGTTGGAAACAGGACGCAGTCCAGACATACGAAAGAACACCACGGCAAAATATCACCTATAAAACACTGAAAATATATGATTGAAAGTCAACATAAAACAGCTTTCAGAGTTTACTTCCTTAATGTGATGCTAAACAGGATATTTAGACTTCATTTTATCAACCGTGAAATGATTGGATTGTGAAAATGGGCATATCACCATAAAATGCCCTGAATGCGAGTTTGTCGATTGCAAAACTTCTGAGGAGACTTTTTGACAGGGATGTGGAAATTCAGAATTAAAGTACTAGTTCAAATTGATCATTATTTGGTATTATTGCCAGAACTGTATGCCATTGGAATTAGCTAATAATAAACAATGCCACAATAGGTACACTGAATAAAAAAAAATGGTTCACTCAGAAATTGCTATTAAATTGCACAATTAATTAAAAAGAAATGGCAAGTAAAATGGCAAGAATTTAACATTACATTTTAAAGTTAGAATTCTTTGTTTTCTTTGAAGAATCGTTTTAACAGTGTAGTTGGCTATTGATGAAATAATTTTGACATTAAGTTATTTTAGTGGTGGAAGTTCAAGTTATACATTATGATGAACAAATTTTAACATTTTTTCATTAAAAAATACATGGAACATCCAGAACATTAATGAAGTAAATAGGATCAATTTCATGTTGACCTTATTGTGTTGATAGCATATTGACCAAAATGTCTTCCAACCAATAAGAAGAGAAAAGTAACAGTTAAAAATACCGGCAAAGGAGATTTAAAGTTCCCACTTAATTCAGGTACAGATGAAGTAAATGAATGTAAACACCCTGTAAACTATTCAGTGCCGTTCTTCCTGATAATGAATTCTCCGTATCTCTCAACAGGTGAGTTCACCACTCACCAAATGGAAATAGCCCCTGCGACTTTCATTGACGATTATTGTATTGTATTGAACAAATGCCTCTCAGTGCCTTTATCAGCCTTTTATTCAACTCATTGTGCTGAGCAACTCGACTGTTCATGATTTCACAATCCTCTCAGGTCTAACAGTAGTCTTCCCAGTAGGGCAGCAGTTTTGGCGGTATGAAGGATTTGCTGAAAAGTGCAAGTGTTCAGGTCAGGAAAATATAAAATTCAAGTGCATATTCGCTCCTATATTCTTTTAAATACACTTCTCTTTCTATTCAGAATATTTTTTTTTTAACTTTCAAACATCCATGTTCTGTTTCAGACTCAAATTAAGGACCTTTGAGAGTGTCTGGAATCTTTGATTTCACCAAGTTAATGATGTTACTAGATCTAACTATGAGCAGTCCTGTATGAAACGCTTTAAAATACCTGTAGAGGAGAAAAACTATGTTCCTGGGTGACTGGCAAGGTTTTCGGGGATGGATGGTGTTTGGATGGGTTGCTTTGACCTCCTCCCCAATGTTTTTAAACCATATGTTATGTGGCAAAATGTCAGTGGCTTGTATTATTTCTAGTCCCGTTTTTGACCACCAGAGGATCAAGGAAAGACATTTAAGGTGCTGGTAGAAGAACCAGGCTCTACAGAGCATGGAGACCTGGACGTTAGACCACAGTGTTCCTCTGCCGGTACGGAGGAGGAGGCAGGACTGTTCCTGGCTTCATTCCAGACAGATATTCAGGGTTTTCGGCCACGGCAGGCTGTATGCGGCCGTTCTGCTTGTGAAGGAACTTGTTATTGCAGACCACCGAAGAGTCTTGGGAGTTCTGAGGGGTAACCTTGGGCGGAAGGCTGTGCTGCCAATACTCAGGATTGTCAAAGCTATTCTTGTACATCTTATCCACTAATGTGGCCCCAATCTGGCTGCCTGGTTGCACCGGGTGACCTGGCAGTTTACCTACCACTGAGGACTTTGCCAAATGAAACTGTTGTGGGGAACGATTCGATTGGCTCGGGTGTCCTGGTTGGACTTGATGGCTCACTAGACAGATCTGGCCTGCTGGTGCTTGCGAGACAGATTTGCTGGCGTGATCATGGACCGACTGGACTGGATGGGTATGCTGATCATTTTGGCTCATGGGTACAGGGTGTACCAGCTGAACTGGTGGTATGGCGAAGTGAACGTGCGGTCCGTGACTGTGCTGATGGGTTTTGCCCAGTTGTGTGATGTGGGGAACGTGGGTGCCTGGAGTGTGGGATGCTGTGGTCACCTGCAACGGGACGGAGACTCCATTTTTCCTTAACATTTCCTGGTTCATGTCGCTGTTGTTGAATGTGTTGAGGTAAAGGGGCTCATTGATGTATTCATCTTCACACTTGGGCTTTCCATCAGGGGTGCTGTGGTAACCTGGGTTGTCTAGCGCGTGAATGTCTTTATTTTTACGCCTGGTTACAAAAGGATTCTCCTCAACGGGATTCAGATGATCTACAAAAGTGACAGAAAATGACATGGATAAAACAGTTTAGATATTATGCTTTTTAAAACACATTGTGTACATAGCTCTTAAGAAAAAGTATCATAAAAATGTTATATTTTAAGTCTTCTTAACTGATCTGGGGTGCATTTCCCGTACAACGACATAACTCGCTGCTTCACTACCATAGTATGATGCATCGTTGAAGAAACCAACTAGCTAGTCACGACTGTTTCCCGAAACCATATTGTCGCAAAGTGGTCGTTCAACCACGTTGGTTTATGACATCACGCACGTGGTGAGTAATAACTTATTTTAATGAAACTGTTTGAGGTCGAATTAATGCTAGATGTTTTGATATAAATTACAGACATGGCATCTGAGGAATATTTCTCATTTTTCTCAGTTATTTCGCTTTATTTCCAGATTCAATCATAGGGCTCGTTCTTACATTGTAGTGCACGTTCGCACATGCGCAGTCTTCAAAAACGGTGCTATAAATATCTTGACAAACTCAAAGATGTAAATGACATTTGTATGTATTCTAAATAAAAGGCACAGGTTGTACTGAATGTCAGCTTGCTTATTTTGCTCAAGATACGGATTTATTAAGTCCACATGTCATGCAATCTAAAAACTATGCTTCTAACCACAGCTCGAGAGCGTTGTTCCAAACACACAACTTTGCGATGCTGTTTGCGAATGTTCGTTTGAAAGATGGTTTCGGGAAACACCAACTCGTTGAATTATGCTGATAACGACGGAACTTGTGACCATAGTTGGCAAACAATGCTTTTGGGAAACGCACCCCTGTTCTGTTGAGACTTGGTCACTGATTCAGATTCAGTCAAACAGAACCTTATTAATCCCACAAGGGGAAAATAGAAGTGGGTCCATAGACCAAAAAAAAAAGCAAAAAGAATAAAAAAATTCTAAAATATATTAAAACTAAACAATTAAGAATAAATATATAATTTCGAACTAAACAATTAAGAATAAATATTTAAATTAAAACTAAATTAAAATACTTATATAAAAAGCCATAAAATATATTAAACAAAGTACATATTAATAGACAACACTAAATAAATAAAAAGACCAGTACATTCCTTAGAATGTCATCTTTTGAGTTCCACAGAAGAAAGTAATACAGGGTTGAAACAGAATCAGGATGAGGAAACCATGACAGAGACATGGTACAATCTGTATTGTAAAAAGCGCTATATAAATTTTGGTGACTTGACTTGACTTGATAGAGCTTTTACACTTCCTATAATAAATGACTTGAGAACATACTTGTGGAGATCTTGTCCTTCATAGGGGACATATAACCATCCTCATCTGTATCTTTCCTCTGTCCTTTCTCTCCCAGGAGGAGCGTTGGGTCTGCGCTGTACCGCTGGACGCTGCTGTCCTCTACCGAGTGAGCTGTGGGCTGTTTCTTCAAGCTTCCATTACAGTGTGGATCCTCTACCGGGTCCAGACCGGCTCTTTGTAATCCTGCCGGGACAGAGGGGCCACTTCCTGTAGTGACTGTCACATGAGCTCGGGACCCTGTTCCCTCCTCGGGGCACAAACTTCCATCATGATACCCAAACTGGTTCTGATCACAGGAGGAGCATAAATTAACTTAAGGAAATAAGATGCTGAGGTTAGAGAAGTGTAACATGAAAAATGCATTTGGAAAATGTCATGCAATATGGCATTGGGAACTGCAAAGCACAAGATATAGGGTGGGGTGCAAAAGTATGAAAGCATCCTACTTTCTTTGGTCTTCTTGATTGACCATATATTTTGGGCACTTTGGGAAAGATAAACTTTCTGATTAAGCAAAGCTCAAGTTTAATTATTGTATGAGGCAGGAAGTGGATGTCATTTTGCCTGTTGTTTTCATTTCTCAGGTGAAATGAAATGCTGTGACCAACTTGGCAATAGAGAGTCTATTCACACAGTAATAATGAAAGCAGGGTGCAGCGACACTGCTCTTTAAAATGCTCAGAGCCAATGTGACTGTTTCAAACTAGGGTAAACAAACATGATCGTCAGCAAATTACACCGCTAAACATACACTACTGTTCACTGTTCAAATGTCTGGGGTCAGACAGTTGTTTTTTTTAAAGAAAGAAAGTCATATTTTATTTAGCAAGGATGCAGTAAATTGAACAAAAGCAATTTTTTTACATTGTTACATATTTCTAATTCAAATAACAGTTGGTCTTTTTAACTTTCTAAAAAAAAAACGTTTTACACAAAAACATTAAGCAGCACCATTGTTTTCAACATTGAGAATAAGAAGAAATATTTCTTGGGCAGCAAACCATTTGACTGATTTCTGAAGGAGAAAACGTCTCGGTTACTAATGTAACCCTCGTTCCTCGAAGGAGGGAACGGGAGACGTGACGTCGACGTGACGACGTTAGGGGATCACTTCAGGGAGCCCTATCAACTTCGAGTATCTAAAGAACAAGCCAATGAACGTTGGCGTGCGTGAAACGCGTCACGCGCCCCGCCCCGCAGCGCGGGTATAAACAGGAAGCGGACGCCGCACTCATTGTTTTCCGCTGAGGAGCCGAGATTGAGTCGGCCGTACAGTGATGGTCAGCAACTGTGGCAGCGGGACGTCACGTCTCCCGTTCCCTCCTTCGGGGAACGAGGGTTACATTAGTAACCGAGACGTTCCCCTTCAGTCGCTCACGTTCGACGTGACGTCGACGTGACGACGTTAGGGGATCCCATGGAAGACGCCATCGGTTGCTGCCACATCCAGCGCCCTACGGAAGGCTCTCAGACCCCCAAATGGCTGGGGCGGAAGACCTGCGTAGAGGGAGTTCAACTGCTGTTCCATATACCCACACCGTGAACTCTTGGATAACACTGGGAAAGCGTGCCTTTCCAGGGGAGAGGGACGCTGCGGAAGCCACATCCTGCCCGAAGGGAGGTAACATGTGGAGGATACACATATGGACTGGCCAGGAGGGCAGTGCAACATATGGAATGTCACTGGGGTGGCTCCAGCCTGAGAAGGGGGAGTCTACACCAGACAGTGACGGCAGAGCGGACTCTGCCAAGGGAAAGACACGGGCTCACCGCAGGGAGCTGGACGTGGAAGAATACTCATATGGGATCGCCGCAGGGATCACCACATATGGAACCCAGCCTAGCACAAGTTACACAAGCATACGAGCACTAGGCCTGGTGTCGGACGCTCCGCAACGTCCGACTGCCGAAGGGGTGCGGAGGAACTCACAGGGTTCGCCTGAGTGGGGAACTCGACTGGAGCAAAAAGCGCACGTATCCGCTCCATAAGGAGGGGAGTGGCGCAGCAAGCCGACACAAGAGTGGAAACTTCGGTGTTACCGGCTGGTTGAAGCGAGCACACAGGAAGAAACCGGCTCAACACGTAGGCTATAAAACCTAGCGAACGTGTTAGGTGTCGCCCAGCCCGCAGCTCTACAGATATCTGTCAGCGAGGCTCCGTGTGCCAGCGCCCAAGAAGAAGCGACACCCCTAGTGGAGTGGGCTCTCAACCCGGGCGGGCAAGGCACGCCTTGGGCTTCGTAAGCCAAGGCGATGGCATCCACTATCCAGTGGGCCATCCTCTGCTTGGAGACAGCCTTCCCCTTCTGCTGGTCTCCGTAACAGATGAAGAGCTGATCTGAGGTCCTGAGGCTTTGCGTTCTGTCCACGTACAGACGCAGAGCGCGGACGGGACAGAGAAAGCCAGGGCTGGGTCTGCCTCCTCCGAAGGCAGCGCTTGCAGGTTCACCACCTGGTCCCGGAAGGGAGTGGTAGGAACCTTGGGCACGTATCCGGGCCGGGGTCTCAGGATCACGTGAGAGTTAGCCGGGCCGAATTCCAGGCACGATTCGTCGACCGAAAATGCATGCAGGTCCCCTACCCTCTTGATGGAGGCCAATGCAACCAGGAGTACTGTTTTACAGGACAGAATTTTTAACTCAGCTGACTGCAAAGGCTCAAAGGGTGGTCTCTGAAGTGCCGAAAGGACCAGAGACAAGTCCCAAGAGGGTATAGAGAGTGGGCGAGGAGGATTTAGTCTCCTTGCTCCCCTCAGGAACCTGACGATCAGGTCATGCTTTCCCAACGACTTACCTTCAACTGCATCGTGATGATGCAGCAACGGCGGCAACATACACTTTAAGGGTGGAGGGAGACAGCCTTCGCTCCAACCCGTCCTGCAGGAAGGAAAGCACGGCTCTGACCGAGCAAGTTCGGGGGTTCTCCTCGTGAGAAGAACACCATTCAACGAATAGGTTCCACTTCAATGCATAGAGGCGCCTCGTAGAGGGGCTCTAGCTGAAGTGATGGTGTCAACTACCGCGAGGATCACTTGTTCGGGGAACCAGGTCCGGTTGGGCCGCAGGAGGACGGCCTCGGCGACGAGCGGACGGAGGGTCTGCGGCCGGCGGACGGGAGGGGGCAGCAGGAGTCCGCCGGGGCAGGATGTGTCGGATAGCCTCCGTCTGCTTCTGGGCGGCCGAGAACTGTTTGGGCGAAGCTCTCGGACCGCATCGCCCGGAATAACCCAACCTGGGAGGAGAGGGGCATCCAGGAAACCGTATTTATCGGTGTGCCCCTCATATCCGCCAGGTTGAGCCAAAGGTTGGCGCTGCCTGGACCACCAGGTGGACATCGCCAGGACCAACGAACGGGGGTTTCCTTGTCGCCGGGGCAGGGCAGTAGCCCACGGACTCCGAGGAGCTGGGTCAGAACCACCCTCGTTCATGTCCTAAGCGCTGGGCCTGGTGACCTGCAGAGCGCCATGGCTGGAGGGCGAAGCAGCCTGTCCACGGCCTATAACCTTCGCCGTAAGACCGACGAACTTACAGGCCTTGGACTTGTCAACTACGCTGGGGTAGGTCACCTAGGACCTCCGCGTACCGTCAGGGACCCAGACCAGGAGTTTCCAGAGGTCCGGACGCGGTGCCAGAGGGTGCCCCGTCGCTGAGAGAGCAGTGGTCCTCTCCAGAGGAATGGGCCAGGAGGGGCCTGTGCGCGAGGAGCACTGTTCGTGGGAACCAGGTCCGGTTGGGGCCAATACGGCGCAACTAACATGACCTGCTCCGTCGTCCTCGCTGACTTGCACAGGTCTGTGCAAGAGGCCATGGTGGAAACGCAACTTGCTAGCCGGGGCTCTGTGCCAGAGCATCCGGTGCCGAGGTCCCCTCGTCAGGAAAGAACACTGGCAGTGAGACGGTCGGGGCGGCAAACAGATCTACCTGTGCGGTCCCGAAGCGCCTGAAAATCAGCTGGACCACCTGGGGATGGAGTCGCCATTCTCCCGGTAGCACCTGCTGCCGTGAGAGCTCGTCGGCTGCACGGTTGAGCAGGCCAGGAATATAAATGGCACGAAGCGACCTCAGATGCTTCTGACTCCAAAGGAGGAGATGGCGGGCGAGTTGTGACATGCGGCGGGAGCGTAGACCACCCTGACAGTTGATGTACGCAACGGTCGCAGTGCTGTCCGTACGGACCAGTACATGCTTGCCACGAAGCGGCGTTTCGAAGCGGCCCAATCCAAGATGTACTGCTAACAACTCGAGGCAATTGATGTGCCAATGCAGTTGAGGCCCCGTCCACAGACCTGAAGCTGCATGCCCGTTGTACGTGGCCCCCCAGCCGGTGGCAGAGGCATCCGTGGTGACCACAGAGTGCCTGGACACTTGTTCTAGGGGAACACCTGCCCGCAGGAACGAAGGGTCTGACCACAAGCTGAGAGTTTGGCGACAGTGCGGGGTCACTTGGACCCGGCACGAGCCGCTCTGCCACGCCCATCTCGGGACTCGATCGTGGAGCCAGTGTTGGAGCGGTCTCATATGAAGCAATCCGAGCGGCGTTACCGTGGCTGCAGATGCCATATGCCCCAGGAGCCTCTGAAACAGTTTCAGTGGAGCCGCTGTTCTGCGCCTGAGCGTGCTCACGCAGTTCAACACTGACTGGACGCGGGCCTCGGTGAGGCGCGCTGTCATGTTGATCGAGTCCAACTCCATACCGAGAAAAGAGATCCTCTGCCCGGGGGTGAGTTTGCTCTTTTCCCAGTTGACCCGAAGCCCTAGGTGGCTGAGGTGACTGAGCACCATGTCCCTGTGTTCGCACAACTGCTCTCTCGACTGGGCGAGAATAAGCCAGTCGTCGAGGTAGTTGAGAATGCGAACACCACGCTCGCACATGGGAGCAATGGCTGCCTCCGCGACTTTCGTGAAGACACGGGGCGACAGGGCCAGCCCGAAGGGTAAGACTTTGTACTGATATGCCCGTCCCTCGAACGCAAAGCGAAGAAACGGTCTGTGTCGAGGGAGAATCGAGACATGAAAGTACGCGTCCTTCAGGTCGATCGCTGCAAACCAATCTTGGGGACGGATGCACTTGAAAATGCGTTTCTGCGTAAGCATCTTGAACGGCAGTTTGTGAAGGGACCGGTTCAAGACACGCAGGTCCAAGATTGGCCGTAACCCACCGCCTTTCTTGGGTACAATGAAGTACGGGCTGTAGAAGCCGGTCTTCATATCGGCTGGAGGGACCGGCTCGATCGCGTCCTTCGCCAGTAGGACTGCGATCTCTGCCCTGAGCACAGGGGCACTGTCCGGCAGAACGCGGGTAAACAGAATGCCCCTGAATACAGGGGGGCGCCGGGCGAACTGAATCGCATAGCCGAGTCTGACAGTACGGATGAGCCAGCGAGACGGTGGGAAGCGCTAGCCAGGCTCCCAGACACCGCGCAAGCGGAATCAACGGCACCACAGACATACCCGGGGTGGGGCAGCGCGGCGGAATGCAGGGACCCGACTCGGACGGCGCAGCGGCCCGGAGTGGGGTCTGAATGTGTGGTGCAACACGTACCTGCTTCCGTCGAAGGGCAGAGTGAGTGTGTGGAGGCGGCAGAGCGTCCGGAACACAGCCACTGCTGCTCGCTGGCGATGAGAGAGGGGCTCGAGGGTGACAAGGCATAGCGTCGTCGACCGTCAAGCGCGCTCTCTTGGGACCCAGAGGTTTCAGAAATTGCTCTTTTATTGAATATGTGGGTACCACTGAAGGCAGTGGCGGAAAAGGAACAAAAGGAAACAAAAGATTCTCCACCCGGCCCTCCACCGGGGGAAGGAGCGGTGCCTTCACCGTCTCCTGGAGAGCAACTTGATCCACCTCTGGGTCGCCCGTCTCAGGGTCGTTTGCACCTGCGCTTACCACCTGGTTTGGCAGCGGCCTGGACGGGCATGGCCGACTTCCTGCGGCTTGCTCCACGCTGAGGCCTGGATGGTGGCTGCTGCTGCTGAGGCTTAGCGGGAGCGGAGGATGCCGCAGGAGGACGGCCTCGGCGACGAGCGGACGGAGGGTCTGCGGCCGGCGGACGGGAGGGGGCAGCAGGAGTCCGCCGGGGCAGGATGTGTCGGATAGCCTCCGTCTGCTTCTGGGCGGCCGAGAACTGTTGGGCGAAGCTCTCGACCGCATCGCCGAATAACCCAACCTGGGAGAGAGGGGCATCCAGGAACCGATATTTATCGGTGTCCCTCATATCCGCCAGGTTGAGCCAAAGGTGGCGCTCCTGGACCACCAAGGTGGACATCGCCTGACCAACGGAACGTGCGGTTTCCTTCGTCGCCCGGAGGGCGAGGTCAGTAGCCACACGGAGCTCCCGGAGGAGCTCTGGGTCAGAACCACCCTCGTTCATGTCCATAAGCGCCTGGGCCTGGTGGACCTGCAAGAGCGCCATGGCATGGAGGGCGGAAGCAGCCTGTCCACAGGCCTTATAAGCCTTCGCCGTAAGACCGGACGAAAACTTACAGGCCTTGGACTTGTCAACTACCGCTGGGGGTAGGTCACCTAGGACCTCCGCGTCCCGTCCAGGGACCAGACATGGAGTTTCCAGAGGTCCGGACGCGGGTGCCAGAGGGTGCCCCGTCTCTGAGAGAGCAGGTCCTCTCTCAGAGGAATGGGCCAGGGAGGGGCTGTCGCGAGGAGCACTAGTTCGGGGAACCAGGTCCGGTTGGGCCAATACGGCGCAACTAACATGACCTGCTCCTCGTCCTCCCTGACTTTGCACAAGGTCTGTGCAAGAAGGCTCACTGGGGGAAACGCATACTTGCGTAGGCCCGGGGGCCAGCTGTGTGCCAGAGCATCCGTGCCGAGGGTCCCCTCGGTCAGGGAATAGAACAACTGGCAGTGAGACGTGTCCGGGGCGGCAAACAGATCTACCTGTGCGGTCCCGAAGCGCCTGAAAATCAGCTGGACCACCTGGGGATGGAGTCGCCATTCTCCCGGTAGCACCTGCTGCCGTGAGAGCTCGTCGGCTGCACGGTTGAGCAGGCCAGGAATATAAATGGCACGAAGCGACCTCAGATGCTTCTGACTCCAAAGGAGGAGATGGCGGGCGAGTTGTGACATGCGGCGGGAGCGTAGACCACCCTGACAGTTGATGTACGCAACGGTCGCAGTGCTGTCCGTACGGACCAGTACATGCTTGCCACGAAGCGGCGTTTCGAAGCGGCCCAATCCAAGATGTACTGCTAACAACTCGAGGCAATTGATGTGCCAATGCAGTTGAGGCCCCGTCCACAGACCTGAAGCTGCATGCCCGTTGTACGTGGCCCCCCAGCCGGTGGCAGAGGCATCCGTGGTGACCACAGAGTGCCTGGACACTTGTTCTAGGGGAACACCTGCCCGCAGGAACGAAGGGTCTGACCACAAGCTGAGAGTTTGGCGACAGTGCGGGGTCACTTGGACCCGGCACGAGCCGCTCTGCCACGCCCATCTCGGGACTCGATCGTGGAGCCAGTGTTGGAGCGGTCTCATATGAAGCAATCCGAGCGGCGTTACCGTGGCTGCAGATGCCATATGCCCCAGGAGCCTCTGAAACAGTTTCAGTGGAGCCGCTGTTCTGCGCCTGAGCGTGCTCACGCAGTTCAACACTGACTGGACGCGGGCCTCGGTGAGGCGCGCTGTCATGTTGATCGAGTCCAACTCCATACCGAGAAAAGAGATCCTCTGCCCGGGGGTGAGTTTGCTCTTTTCCCAGTTGACCCGAAGCCCTAGGTGGCTGAGGTGACTGAGCACCATGTCCCTGTGTTCGCACAACTGCTCTCTCGACTGGGCGAGAATAAGCCAGTCGTCGAGGTAGTTGAGAATGCGAACACCACGCTCGCACATGGGAGCAATGGCTGCCTCCGCGACTTTCGTGAAGACACGGGGCGACAGGGCCAGCCCGAAGGGTAAGACTTTGTACTGATATGCCCGTCCCTCGAACGCAAAGCGAAGAAACGGTCTGTGTCGAGGGAGAATCGAGACATGAAAGTACGCGTCCTTCAGGTCGATCGCTGCAAACCAATCTTGGGGACGGATGCACTTGAAAATGCGTTTCTGCGTAAGCATCTTGAACGGCAGTTTGTGAAGGGACCGGTTCAAGACACGCAGGTCCAAGATTGGCCGTAACCCACCGCCTTTCTTGGGTACAATGAAGTACGGGCTGTAGAAGCCGGTCTTCATATCGGCTGGAGGGACCGGCTCGATCGCGTCCTTCGCCAGTAGGACTGCGATCTCTGCCCTGAGCACAGGGGCACTGTCCGGCAGAACGCGGGTAAACAGAATGCCCCTGAATACAGGGGGGCGCCGGGCGAACTGAATCGCATAGCCGAGTCTGACAGTACGGATGAGCCAGCGAGACGGGCTGGGAAGCGCTAGCCAGGCTCCCAGACACCGCGCAAGCGGAATCAACGGCACCACAGACATACCCGGGGTGGGGCAGCGCGGCGGAATGCAGGGACCCGACTCGGACGGCGCAGCGGCCCGGAGTGGGGTCTGAATGTGTGGTGCAACACGTACCTGCTTCCGTCGAAGGGCAGAGTGAGTGTGTGGAGGCGGCAGAGCGTCCGGAACACAGCCACTGCTGCTCGCTGGCGATGAGAGAGGGGCTCGAGGGTGACAAGGCATAGCGTCGTCGACCGTCAAGCGCGCTCTCTTGGGACCCAGAGGTTTCAGAAATTGCTCTTTTATTGAATATGTGGGTACCACTGAAGGCAGTGGCGGAAAAGGAACAAAAGGAAACAAAAGATTCTCCACCCGGCCCTCCACCGGGGGAAGGAGCGGTGCCTTCACCGTCTCCTGGAGAGCAACTTGATCCACCTCTGGGTCGCCCGTCTCAGGGTCGTTTGCACCTGCGCTTACCACCTGGTTTGGCAGCGGCCTGGACGGGCATGGCCGACTTCCTGCGGCTTGCTCCACGCTGAGGCCTGGATGGTGGCTGCTGCTGCTGAGGCTTAGCGGGAGCGGAGGATGCCGCAGGAGGACGGCCTCGGCGACGAGCGGACGGAGGGTCTGCGGCCGGCGGACGGGAGGGGGCAGCAGGAGTCCGCCGGGGCAGGATGTGTCGGATAGCCTCCGTCTGCTTCTGGGCGGCCGAGAACTGTTGGGCGAAGCTCTCGACCGCATCGCCGAATAACCCAACCTGGGAGAGAGGGGCATCCAGGAACCGATATTTATCGGTGTCCCTCATGTCCGCCAGGTTGAGCCAAAGGTGGCGCTCCTGGACCACCAAGGTGGACATCGCCTGACCAACGGAACGTGCGGTTTCCTTCGTCGCCCGGAGGGCGAGGTCAGTAGCCACACGGAGCTCCCGGAGGAGCTCTGGGTCAGAACCACCCTCGTTCATGTCCATGAGCGCCTGGGCCTGGTGGACCTGCAAGAGCGCCATGGCATGGAGGGCGGAAGCAGCCTGTCCACAGGCCTTATAAGCCTTCGCCGTAAGACCGGACGAAAACTTACAGGCCTTGGACGGGAGGCGCGGATTACCCCGCCAGGAGGAGGCGGACGCCGGACACAGTTGCATCGCGACAGCCCGCTCCACCGGGGGGATATCCACATACCCCTTAGCTGCCCCGCCGTCGAGGGTGGCGAGGGGGGAGGAGCTACTAGAACGGCTTCGGGCACTATACGGTGCCTTCCACGTCCTAGAAAGCTCCTCATGGACCTCCGGAAAGAAAGGTACCGGGGCGGCGCACTGAGAACCAGCACGGCCCGCCCCGAGAAACCAATCGTCCAACCGAGAAGGTTCGGGACGTGGTGGATGATTCCACACAAGCCCGACCTTCTCGGCGGCCCGGGAAAGCATAGCCGCCCACTCTGGATCCGGCTCCGACAACGCTACACACCCAGAAGGGGGCAACGCAGCCGAGTCGTCATCTCCAGAGGAGTGAAGCTCCCCCTCCGATGCTGCGATCGACATCTGATCGTCAGCTGGCGCCCCAAAGGAAACGACCGGCCGTTCAGGAGAAGGGCCGAGTCGATCGCAAAGGGGCGCGGATGGCAACAGCGCATGAGAGGCGTGAGGGGCCCGCGGAGATTGCCTCGACGGGGAAGCCCTCACGGTAATCCTCAGATCACCCTGGTCATGCGCCGAAGTAGGCCTATTCTGCGGGGCAGAATAAGCACTAGATCGGGGCATAGGCGAGGGGACTGCACCTCCCGTGAGGTAAGCGAGTCTCGATCTAAGCGCTGCCATAGTCATATTCCCGCAATGGGAACATGAACTATTCACAAAAGCTGCTTCAGCGTGCTGAATGCCCAAACACGAGAGGCAACTCTTGTGGCCAAGGACGCAGGGTCACGCTTGTGTTGCTCTTTTAGTGAAAATAACAAACAGAGGAAAGAAATAGACTCTTTAGTGCTGAAGCACCCAGGGATAGCCGCGGTGTAATCGGGTACACTCTCAGATGAGGAACGCCCACGAGACCGACACACACACACACACAAACAGTGCCGTGAAAACGGCAGTTGTGGTTAGAAATGCTCGCGGCCACCACTGATCGCGCCGTCACACCAGCACTGCAACAGAGTTTTCTTCTCCCTCTAGTTCTCGTTAGATATAACGTGCAGCAGTCTGTAGAACTCAGAGTCAAACAAAGCTCGGCTCCGAAGCGAAAGACAATGAGTGCGGCGTCCGCTTCCTGTTTATACCCGCGCTGCGGGGCGGGGCGCGTGACGCGTTTCACGCACGCCAACGTTCATTGGCTTGTTCTTTAGATACTCGAAGTTGATAGGGCTCCCTGAAGTGATCCCCTAACGTCCCCTAACGTCGTCACGTCGACGTCACGTCGAACGTGAGCGACTGAAGGGGAACTTATATTTTAAATAGTAAGAATATTTCACAATTTTACTGTAACGTGAGCGACTGAAGGGGAACTTATATTTTAAATAGTAAGAATATTTCACAATTTTACTGTTTTGCCTTTGTAAGCATTATAGACTTTCAAAATTCAAAAATCGTATCAATTTCAAATCTTTCAACAGTACTATAGATATAAAGTACTCATCATCAGAATGAATGAACAAATAAAATACCAAAAGTCTGAGACCACACTAAAAATCTGGGACTGAAAATCTAAGATTGCGGCAAAACCTGGAAACAAACAAAGTTTATGTATATGAAGAATGCAAAGCAAGCATTTTCATTAGTGGTCTCAGTCTTTTGGACCACATATATATGTTGTACTACTATTATTCAGTTGAGATGATAATAGCTGTGGAAATACAATATTTATGCACTGAAATGTTTTTAAAATAATAATTGAGAGTGTATATTGCTTGAATGGATAATAATGTGTGACAATATACTAAACTAAATGAAAGAAATAAAGAAATATTAAACTTTTTGCAATGTAAATATGTCCATGAATGTACTAGGAATAAAAGCATGTGTCATCATAAGGAAAGGGCAATGAAATCGAAATAAAAAATCTAAATATTTTCAATATTTTGAAGTGACACATATGAAGCGGTACACCAGTGCTTACTTGATTTGAATCTACATGTGGGCGGGACATGTGTGACGTGGGAGGAGCATTTAAGGAATGAGGAACCAAGTACTCCTCAGCGTCCATCAGGTCATCCAGCTCCTCCTCATCTAGAAGACTCTGGAAGAACTTACTGTGGTTGGGGCTGGGCAGCTTCATGCGATCGTCCCCCTGAGACGACAACATTGTGTTATCCAATGAAGTTCAGGGTCATGAAACATTTCGATTTCAAACAGAGAGAAGTTAAGCAACCTGTATGACGAGGTATCTCTGAGGGTCTCGTGCCATGCGGCTGAACTCTGCAGCGAGTTCCTTAAACCGAGGACGACTATCAGCATCAATCATCCAGCCTGGAGGTCAAGACAGAGCGACATGGATAACTTTTCAGTTCAAATCTGCCTGAATGTATATCAATGTGATTTTATTGTGTTTACATTTACACATAACAAATATAATAAGTAAATTCTCAATATTTATGCATGCATTTTATGTATTCACATATTTGGCATTTGCTTGATACTAATTTCTTAATTTCATTTAATTTCCCCTCCAATCTGACACAAATGGGAAGCAATAAAAGTGGATTTCATGCAGGAATATTAAAGTCTCTGAGGTATTATAATTGTTATGTTGAATCAAATCATAAACGGCGTCTTCCAGTCAAATATGATTACGACAAACAGATCTCGGTCTCTTTTCACTTATTTGTGGAATTGACTGTGCTAAAACAAATTGAATGCGAGTGCATAAAGAGAGCTGGATAAAGCAGTGACAGCTAAAACACGTACCAGTTATGATTTGGCTATAGCTTTTTAAATTGTACCTTTTTTGTTGTGCAAAATTGCAAAACATGACCATATTAAAGTATGTAATTTCTGTCCCTCTAACAGCACCTAATGAAGTTCAAAAATAACAAAAGGTTTTTGTAACACATCTTCCATCTAGCATTGGTTAATAAAATGGAAAGCATTCTATATAAACAGATTATAAAGTCTAAGAATATGACTCACATTTGACCATCACCATGTAGACGTCTATGGTGCAGATGGGCGGCTGGGGCAAACGCTCGCCCTTCTCCAGGATATCTGGAATCTCACGTGTGGAAATCCCATCGTAGGGCTTTCCTCCGAATGTCATCAGCTCCCAGATAGTCACCCCTGAGTGAATGTGAAACACATAGTTTAAAAACACACAGTCAAAGCTCACTGTTAGTTATGATGGTCATGAAATTATAGGAGTGGATGTGAAACGTACTCGGTTACTAACGTAACCTCGGTTCTCTCTAGAGAGGGAACGAGTACTGCGTAATATCTTACGCTATGGGGAAACACTCTTTCCTCGAGATATTGAAGCCAAAAATTATCCTTAATTTTTTTAATCATGCAAAACGCTTTTGCAGCAGCAAGCAGACAAGGGCAAGACAGCTCGCGCGCCCATTGGCTGCCTCGCTGGAAAAGCTGCAGCCTATCGAGTGAAGGCACTGCGTGACGTAATGACGAATGAAGACGCTTCGCGCTCATTTCGTCATGTCCCGCCAGTATAGGCGTGGTCTCGCCCTCTAAATACCCCTCGATAGCTGTATTTCTCTGATTTTGTACACCGAAGCGAACCAGAGCATAGTTCAAGCACGGCAAGATACGCAGTACTCGTTCCCTCTCTAGAGAGAACCGAGGTTACGTTAGTAACCGAGTACGTTCTCTTACGAGAGTATCTCTCGTACTGCGTAATATCTTACGCTATGGGGACCCCATACAAAACGCCGTGCGGACAGGGATCCAACACCAGAGTCCCGGGGCCAAGCCCGGGGCACATCTAGTGCATAATCACCATAACTCACATAGAGTAGAGGAGGAGAGGCTAGAAGCATCACTCCTTCATAAAAGTCCCGTAGGGGTACCGACCCGTAAGGGCAACATAGCCGCATTGGCGGCCGATAAGCCCGAAGTTCAGACCGCCAAAAGCTTAGCTTGTAAGGCGGGCACCTCCAGGTTATAGTACTTGATAAATGTCGACGGCGAGGCCCAGCCCGCAGCCGTACAGATATCCTGCAGGGAGACCCCGCTATACCATGCCCACGACGAGGCCACGCCTCTTGTGGAGTGCGCTTTGACACCCAATGGGCACCGCAGGCCCTTGGAAGTGTAAGCCAGCGCTATGGCATCCACTATCCATCTGGATAGGCTCTGTTTTGAGGCGGCGAGTCCCTTAGAATGGCCGCCAAACAAAACGAAAAGCTGCTCGATCTGCCTGAGCTCAGGCGAGCGGGACACATAAGCCCTTAACGCCCTGACAGGGCAAGGAGACTCGCGTCCCTCTCCTCATCGAGAACCGGAAGGGCTGACAGGGAAATTACCTGGGCCCTAAACGGTGTATTGAGGGATTTCGGCACGTAGCCGTGCCTCGGTTTGAGTTCGACCTTTGAGTCGTTAGGCCCAAACTCCAGACATGACGCGCTTACAGAAAGCGCCTGTAAGTCCCCTACACGGTTCACTGAAGCGAGAGCCAATAGAAACACCGTCCTAAGGGACAGGTGCTTCATGTCCGACAGCTGGATCGGCTCAAACGGGGCGCCTTTCATGGCCTCCAAGACCGTGGAAAGGTCCCAAGCCGGGACTGAAGGGGGCCTGGGAGGGTTTAACCTCCGAGCTCCTCGTATGAAACGCACGACTAAGTCGTTTTTCCCCAGTGACTGGCCAGACACCGGTTTAGCAAACGGTGCTATGGCCGCCACGTAAACTTTGAGCGTGGATGGGGTCCTTCCCTTATCCATCAGCTCCTGAAGGAAGACAAGCACTTCCTTAACCCGCAGTCCACAGGTGAAAAGCCACGGGCTCGACACCAAGTAGAGAACACCGACCATTTCGAGGCATAGAGCCGTCTGGTAGACGGAGCTCTAGCCTGCGCGATCGTGTTTAACACTCCTTCCGGGAGGCTAGCGGGTACCCGCTGATGGCCCATGCGTGCAGGGACCACAGTTCCGGGCGAGGATGCCAAATCGAGCCCTCCGCCTGAGAGAGGAGATCTCTCCTCAACGGTACAGGCCACGGGGCAGTGCTGGCCATCCGCATCAGGACCGGAAACCAAGCCTGGTTCGTCCAGAGCGGAGCTACAAGCAGCACTGGGCATCCATTTTCCCTGATCCGTTCCAACACCTGAGGCAGGAGCGAGACAGGGGGAAAAGCATACAGGGGACCGCTGGGTCAAGCATGGGCCAGCGCGTCCCTGCTTTTCAAGAAGAATACTGGGCAGTGAGCGTTCTCGCGGGACGCGAACAGGTCCACCTGCGCTCTGCCAAACGTCTCCCACAGCAGCTGGACCGTCTGCGGATGCAGCGACCATTCTCCTGTCGGGACGTTGTCTCTGGACAGCTTGTCTGGACCCGTATTCAGGTGCCCAGGCACGTGCGCCGCTTTCAGAGAAAGGAGGTTGCGCTGGGCCCAGACCAAGAGGGGTTCCGCCAGCCTGCAAAGGCGTGTGGACCCGATGCTCCCCGCCCCGATGTGGAGGCGTCCGTAGACACCACCGTCACACCCGAGGCGATCCCCAGACTCACACCTGACTGATACCAGTCGGTCACTTTCCACGGTTCCAGAGCTGAAACGCACTGAAGGTCGACCCTGAGGCGAAATAGACCCGCGCTCCACGCCCTGGGGGAACTCGTGCTTTTAGCCATAGCTGCAGTGGGCACATGCGGAGCAGGCCCAACTGGAGTACGGAGGCTGCTGAGGCCATCAGACCCAGCATTTTCTGAAACCTGCTGAGCGGGACTATAGAGCCGTGGCGGAAGGATCTCGCGACGTGCTGAATATTCAATCCGCGCTCCGGTGACAGGCGTGCTGTCATGGATAGCGAGTCCAACACTGTTCCCAGAAGGAAATTCTCCGACTGGGGAGCAGTGAGCATTTCGCCCAATTGACTGTAAGGCCCAGCTCCTCGAGGTGCTCGAGTAATGCGGCCCTGTGTTCTATGAGCTCCGTTCGTGAACGAGCTAGAATCAGCCAATCGTCCAAGTAGTTCAAAACTCGCATGCCCCGAAGTCTCAGGGGGGCGAGGGCCGCGTCCATGCACTACGTGAACGTACGGGGTGCTATGGACAGGCCGAACGGCAGGACTGTGTATTGATATGCCTGGCCCTCGAAGGCGAATCTCAAGAATCGCCTGTGATGGGGCGCTATTTGTATTTGAAAATAGGCGTCTTTCAGATCTGTTGACATGAACCAGTCTCCTTGGCGCACTTGCGCGAGGATTTTCCTGGTCGTAAGCATTCTGAACTGGCGCTTCCCGAGCGTTCTGTTCAGCAGTCGCAGATCTAGAATGGGTCTGAGCCCACCATCTTTTTTCAGTACCAGAAAATATCTGCTGTATAAGCCCCCTTCGCCCTGAGATAGAGGTTCTATAGCCCCTTTTCTCAGTAGTTTCGCTATCTCAGCTCGAAGTAGATGAAACACTTCGCTATACACCGTAGTTTCGACTCGCGCCGTATAACGGCGGGGGCGTCGAGCGAACTGTAGCGAACAGCCTCTCGTTATAGTGTTCAACACCCATTCTGATACCCCGGGAAGCCTTGACCACGCATCTGCGTGAATAGCTAGGGGTAGAATGAAATCTGGGCTCTGGCCGCGGCAGGACGGCGGCTCGAGAGCCCCTGTGTACTGGGAACACAGCACCGTGTTTACAGCGTTCGAGGCGGGGGGCGCGCTGATCACAGCGGGCAGCCTGGCCGCGCTCAGCTTCTCTATGGCGGGACGCGCAGAGAAAGCGAGCGGGGCGAATCCTGTGGGATTCGGCGCGTGTGAGGGAATGTGGGCACATTTACTAATGCGGCACATTTACTACACTGAGAATACTGTCAGCTCGCGCGACTAAATCACTGCTGTGTATACAGCGTGCGAGGCGCGCGCTGATCAAAGCCGGCAGCCTGGCCGCGCTCAGCTTCTCTGTGACGGGTTGTGCTGAGAAGACGAGCGGGGGTGAATCCCGTGAGATTCGGAGTGTCTGTGAGAAATGCGGGCGCGAGACAGCGGGCACATTTTCTGCACGGAGAATACTCGGCTCGCGCCGACTGAATCAACGCTGTGTTCACAGCGTGCGAGGTGCGCGCTAATCACAGCGGGCAGGCGCGCGCTGATCAAAGCCGGCAGCCTGGCCGCGCTCAGCTTCTCTGTGACGGGTTGTGCAGAGAAGACGAGCGGGGGTGAATCCCGTGAGATTCGGAGTGTCTGTGAGAAATGCGGGCGCGAGACAGCGGGCACATTTTCTGCACGGAGAATACTCGGCTCGCGCCGACTGAATCAACGCTGTGTTCACAGCGTGCGAGGTGCGCGCTAATCACAGCGGGCAGCCTGGCCGCGCTCAGCTTTTCTGTGACGGGTTGTGCATAGAAAGCGAGCGGGGGTGAATCCCGTGGGATTCGGCGTGTTAGTGAGGAAATGCGGAACAGCGGGCACATTTACTGCACTGAGAACACTGTCGGCTCGCGCCGACTAAATGTGTGTTAGTTTCGTTTTTACAGAAACCAAGGGACACGCATCGTGTAGTGTAAGCGGGCATTGTATGGGCGCGTTCACTACATTTTCTGCACAACCAACATGAGTTGGTTTTATTTGTGCTAGCCCTGCACCGTGGCGGGCTGTGTCTGGTTGTGGGAATGGGCACTGGGACGTGGGCATTCTTACAACACTCGTAACACCATCGGCCGTGGCCGGAACACCAGAAAATGCACTCTTTATTGGATTTATCTGGGTAGCCATAGAAACGGCTTTTGTGCGCAGGCAAGCGGGCTGAGACACCGGCTGCTTCACTGCGAAATACACTGGGACAGTCACAACGCATGGAACTGAACGAGCGAGAAGTTTTGGTGGAAATCCGGCCGCAGCGGGATCTGAACACCGTCACTTTCCTAGAGAGACTAGGAAGGCCTTGAGACCTCGGGCTTTACCTCAATCCTCGGCCGGGGCCCGTGCTGAGGGGGGCGGCGTCCAGCAGAGTGAGAGCGCGGTGTTTGATCTCGGGCCTGGCGGCGCTGCTAGTTAGCCGAAACGACGGCCTTTGTGCGCAGGCAAGCGGGCTGTGGAACCAGCTTGCTCACTGCGAAATACACTGGAACAGTCACATTGCTTGGAACTGAACGAGCGAGAAGTTTTGGTGAAAGTCCGGCCGCAGTGGGAACTGAACACCGTCGCTTTCCTAGAGAGACTAGGAAGGCCTTGAGACCTCGGGCTTTATCTCAATCCTCGGCCGGGGCCCGCGCTGAGGGGGGCGGCGTCCAGCAGAGCGAGAACGTCGAGGAACACGGAGCGCTCAGCTTCCGTCATCTCGGATAGCGTTAGCCACAAATGTAGCTCACCATTCAGTTTCAATGCCGTCTCCGTAAGTTTGTCGAGCTCAAGTGCGGACGCGGCGGCAGACGGCGGCCGCTGTCCGTCTGGGAGCGACTCGAGCGAAGCCGGCGAAGCTGGCGGGCGAACCGGCGAGCTTTGGCGGGCTGGAAATAGCTCGGGCGCGCGGCAGGGCGCGGCGCTTCTTGCGGCGCGGCATCACGGCGGGCTGGGATGCGGGCTCGGAGAACGAAGCTAGGCGAGTCCGCAGAGTCACCATGGGCAAGCGTTCAATATGATGGCATCCGCCGTCAGCGAGCGCGGTGGCCGCGTGATCCTCACCCAGGCAGGACACGCAGATGACGTGGCGGTCCTCGTCGCTGAGTGGGGCTCGGCAAGAACCACAGGAAGGCATCTTTAAAAAGACGCAGCTCTTTTAGAACAGTAGAAATGGGTGTTGCGTCACGTAAGCAAACACACACACACACTTAGCAGAGTAAAAGGATATAGTACGCCGGAAAGCGCAGCAGGTACGGCAGTTGAAGGCGGCTGGGCCAGCGACTTCAGAAGATGGCACGTCCCGCTGAGAAGGCTACAAGTCAACGGCGCGGCTTCTCACTCTGGATCCCGCGATGCGTGAGCTTCGCGTGAAGAATGAAAAATCAGAGAAATACAGCTATCGAGGGGTATTTAGAGGGCGAGACCACGCCTATACTGGCGGGACATGACGAAATGAGCGCGAAGCGTCTTCATTCGTCATTACGTCACGCAGTGCCTTCACTCGATAGGCTGCAGCTTTTCCAGCGAGGCAGCCAATGGGCGCGCGAGCTGTCTCGCCCTTGTCTGCTTGCTGCTGCAAAAGCGTTTTGCATGATTAAAAAAATTAAGGATAATTTTTGGCTTCAATATCTCGAGGAAAGAGTGTTTCCCCATAGCGTAAGATATTACGCAGTACGAGAGATACTCTCGTAAGAGAACCACAAAGAATGTGTTGTTTTCAGCTATACTTAACTTTCTTTATCTTACAGAAAGCAGTATCCGATCTATGAATGCCACTTTAGGCTGTTTTGCATTTAATCCAAAATTTTGCTGATAGTATCCTTTGAGAAAGCTAAAAAAAGAACTCTCTGGTGCTCCTTGTGTGGAAATAAATGAATGTATGAGTGAATGAATGAATGAATGAAAATTTGAATACATTAATGTACTATACTTTATATATGAATGTACTATACTTTACAACACTTTATTTCAACGCGTTCTCACCCCAAGGCGTCATCTAACTGACAATTTTGACCATGCTTCAATATTCGACGCTAAAGGCACCTTTTAGCGTCAGTTAGTTGACGCGATCCCAGGGCGTCATCTAACTGACGCGTTACCTTTAGCGTCAGTTAGATGACGCGGGTAGGTTTAGGTCTGGGTAGGAGGGCGTCATCTAACTGACGCTAAGGGTAACGCGTCAGTTAGATGACGCCCTGGGATCGCGTCAACTAACTGACGCTAAAGGGTGCCTTTAGCGTCGAATATTGAAGCATGGTCAAACTGATTCCCAAGGCGTCAGTTAGATGACGCCTTGGGGTGAGAATGGGCTGTTTATTTTGATAATGTTTTTTTATTTAAAATTGTGTATTATTAAGGGATTTTATGATACTAAATTATATTTATGCAGTAGTTATAATCCACTTATTACCCGTTAACCACTTTTTGAGCATGCAAGAAGTTTTAATAATTTTTTTACAGGGCCCTTCAACCTTTTCAAATCTTGTCCATGTTTTTTTTTTTTGTGTTCACATAGCAAGTGCAAAAACCTTTATCAAGTTTCATACCATTCTGATGAAGTAAAAAAAAAAAAATTCAAACAAAAACAAAACACAATTTTTCGATCGAAAATTACAGAAAAGCACCAGATGGTTAAAAATAAGATATTAAGTCAATGTTAAATAAATTTTATAATGAATATTACTTAAATAAACATATATATATATACAATATATATATATATATGTAATATAATAATAATTTAGAATAAAAATAATTGAGAATGATTATTAAACATTTTTAAATCAATTGACTACATATAAAGGTATTTAATATTACATAACTTGATAAAAAATGATAAAATAAACAAAACATAATTATACAAATTATAATTATAACAGTAATTTTTAGTAATTTAATCAGACAAAACAACAATGTATTAGTGAAACCCAATCAGCTGTGTATAGCTCACCATAGCTCCATATATCACTCTGGTGAGTGAACTTCCTGTAGTGAATGCACTCCAAGGCCATCCACTTGATGGGCATCTACAGTAATGAATAACAGTTTCACATTTCAGCTTATGCAAAGAGCATTTTCATATCAACATGGCAGTTCAGATCATTTTGATTAAAAGATATGCAATAATGTAAAATACCTGGTAAAATGTTAAGGTTCCATTTGTTAATAAGAACTAACAATGAAAAATACTTTTATAGTATTTATTAAACTTAGTGTTAAATTCTACATTTACTAATATATTATTAAAGTTGTATTAACATTAGTTAATGCACTGTGAACTAACATAAACAAACAATGAACAGTTGAATTTTTATTAACTAACATTAACAAAGGTTCATAAATGCTGTACAAATATATAGCTCATAGTTAATGTTAACTAATGCATGAACTTATGTTAATAATGAGACTTTACTGTGTTACCAAATACTTTGTTTTGGGAAGGTGTGAAATGCATTCATGCTCAGAATTAAATGAAACCCGTCAACTTTCACTCAAAAGGATTTAACAAACTCCTTTACAAGAAGAACTGCTGGCGAACACAAATTAATACTGCTGATTTTTCCATAAATCATCTTTAGATTTTTTTGATATGCTTTTACTTTGTAGTGCTTTTTGATGTAAAGAACTTCATTAGACAAATACGTACGACGTTTCAAACACTGACCTTGCCTCCGTCCGCACTGTACTCCTTCTCATCTATTTCCAGGAGGCGAGCAAGTCCAAAATCAGTGATCTTGATGTGATTCGGAGATTTTACCAGGACGTTACGAGCCGCGAGGTCCCTGTGCACCAGCCGCCTCTCCTCCAGGAACATCATACCCTGCCGAAGAAGAGATTTGAACAATTATCTCTTTAGATCTGCTAAATATCACATATCTACAAGTACAGTGCAGATATCACCCGAGCTTCCCTCTCATATAGACCGCCGCTGCTATACAAATGCATCAGAGATTCAAATATTGGCCTGCCACATTAGATTCACTTCCTAAAGATAGACTGTAAATTAGTGAGACATCTAAGTAAAATGTAATAGCATCTCCTTATTTCTCTTTACCCATGTTCATTTCCATTTTGCTACTTTGGGTCACTGTGCATTAATACTGATCTTAGTGTCTCTACAGAAGTTTGTCTATGATTTATGGCTGATTGTTAATCTTCTATTAAAAAGGCAACTTCCTGGCCTTTGGGAGGAGAGGGGCGCTGTGCTGGAGGGGCTGCTAAAACTCTGCATGTGCTTGAAGAAAATCACTGACAGTGAGAGTTTAGGAACTGGACCTGTGGGCTTTTTCTGGGCAGTGCTGAATGAAGACATGATGGAAGGACTGTGAACGCATGACAGCACTATGAGGGACGACAACGCAAGAATGGACCATTGAGGATGACCCTTTATCGAAGCACATGCTTAAAAAAAAACTGAAAGAATATTGGCCGCTGGAACACTGTACAAATACTCATTAAAAAAGCCAAGTTTTGTGTGAGTTCTGCTGTGTAATTGCCAGTTTTCAGCACAATTAAACAATGACAAAATTGAGATCCTGCCAACATCAATGCAGGAGTAAAACGAGAAATGTTGGCCTGCAAGAAACACAAAAAATAAATGTTTTTCCAAGAATTTTTTTTTTTTAATTTTTTTTTTTATAATTATTTTGTTCAGCAAGGATCCATTAAACTGATCAAAGGTGATGGTAAAGACTTAAATAAAAATAATTGAAAAGAAAAGTTATTTTAAAGGTGCAATATGCAGGATTTTTCGCAACCAGGGGTCGCTAACCACTTACAATAACAAAGGTGTATATTGATGACGGATATTCCGCATTAAGCGTAATTATGGATCTTGTCGTCAAGCTGATGGATCTTTTATGGATGAGTGAATACATTGATACCAGCGCCACACGCAACGCGAGTCCTGCGGATATAACAGAATAAGAACATTTCATTCTACCGAACTACACGCAAGTGCTGAATTAAGTTAGTCGCGGACGTGGAGCTCTCGGCATCTCGAAAGATGTTGATCTTCGTTTTAGACTCTTTTTGTCTCAAAGTCTGCTTGCCATGGTCCATAATGTTTGAACAAAACAACAACAGTGTGAGCGTCCTGCTATGTTTATGGATAGTTGCACGATTTACAGATAGTTGGAAACATTGTAAGTAATCAACTAAACAAAATATATAACATTGGCCTAGTGGTTTTTGGATATTTTACTGCAAAATTCCTATTTTACATTTAAACTTTCTATTCATCAAAGAATCCTGAAAATGTATAATATTTTTGACCCCCCCCCCTCCCAAAAAAAAAGTAAATAGAAAAGTTATAAAAAATAAAAATAAACTTACCGACCCAAACTTTTGAAAACTGTATTTTTACCAAAAACATTGGTAGAAATTTAGAGTGATGACACTAGGGCTGACTTCTAATAGTCGAGGATTCGACGATTCGATTCGGAGAGGTCTGATTCGACTATGAACCTCATAGTCGAATAGTAGGGGGTCTGTTCACATATCGCGTCTTTTGCGCGCTCAAGTTCGTTATTTCAAAATAAATAACATGTAATAGTTAAATAACTCTCGCTCTCTCTCCCTCCCTCTGTCTTGCGCGTATTCAACGAAACCAATAATATATAAAAATACATGTATGTTAACGATGAAATACGGGACAAATCATGATTTTTTTCATAATAGCCTAAGTCGGGACACTAAAATTAGAGTTGAAATATGTCCCGGGAAAAACGGGACGTCTGGTGACCCTACCTATGTGTGATATGTTTTGTTATATGTTTTCTGGCTTTAAATGAATAAAAGGTATGTTACACACCATGTTTTTCTTTTAAATTTTTTAGCTCTTTTGTTTGAAATGGAAAAAATCTAGCTGCTATCTAAAAAAAAGAAAGAAAAAAAAAGTTCAACTATCAGTCGACTATGGCAAAATCTAACGAATCAGATTCGACTATGAAAATCCTTAGTCGAAAACAGCCCTAGATGACACAAATGAATCGTAGAATCAATTATCTGAAACTGGACAGTTTTGAACTGATTTAAATAAATGAATCAAACTAGTGCATTTTTGCTACTGACATTCAAATCAAAGATGATATGAAATGCAATAATCAAATAAACAGCGCTTTAAAAACTATATGCAAGTAGTATGTGAAAATTCTATGCATTTCACAGCACTACTGGCAAGAGTAAATCATAAGCATTCTCATTTATCTCGATGATAGTTGCAAAAATCCCATCCTGATGTTCTAACGTTGACTCCATAATGGTGCATTCACTGCATCTCCCAACCAGCCAAACCTAGACAAACTCCTGTACAAATACACGACTCTCTGTGACATGTCATTTGCTGACTTTTTCTTCCAGAGGCGACGATCATCGCTGCTCAGAGCTACTTATACAGCTGTCTGGGAATTTATGTGAGCATGCATGAATCAGACAACAGCTGAGTCAAGAACACTGTGTTAAAATATATTTTCTCTGTGATTCAGAGAGAGACACTGACCCATCCATCATACAGCAGCACTGTAGACACAGCTTTGAGAGCTTCTCTCTCTCTCTCTCTCTCTCTCTCTCTCTCTCTCTCTCTCTCTCTCTCTCTCTCTCTCTCTCTCTCTCTCTCTCTCTCTCTCTCTCTCTCTCTCTCTCTCTCTCTCTCTCTCTCTCTCATATAGTCACGCAGAGTGCACACGAAAGAAAAGGCACAACATATAATAAAGAATAGCTTGAGCGATCCATGTAGGATATGAAATTGTAGCTCAGTTTCAAAACCTAATGAGTTGCTTTCTCATCTACTCCACACAGGCAGTATCCTCAATGAGCTTTTCATGATAGACAAAGCTCAATTTATTTAATGACAGTTTGTTGTTAGCATGTTGCACATATGTCAGTCAGATTTTTTTAAAGAAATTCAAATATTCAGACATTTGTAATGTTACAAAATATTTCCATATCATATTATACACTCACCTAAAGAATTATTAGGAACACCATACTAATGTGTTTGACCCCCTTAAGAACTAAGAGAGAATTAAGAACTGCCTTAATTGTGGCATTGATTCAACAAGGTGCTGAAAGCATTATTTAGAAATGTTGGCCCATATTGATAGGATAGCATCTTGCAGTTGATGGAGATTTGTGGGATGCACATCCAGGGCACGAAGCTCCCGTTCCACCACATCTCAAAGATGCTCTATTGGGTTGAGATCTGGTGACTGTGGGGGCCATTTTAGTTCAGTGAACTCATTGTCATGTTCAAGAAACCAATTTGAAATGATTCGAGCTTTGTGACATGGTGCATTATCCTGCTGGAAGTAGCCATCAGAGGATGGGTACATGGTGGCCATAAAGGGATGGACATGGTCAGAAACAATGCTCAGGTAGGCCGTGGCATTTAAACGATGCCCAATTGGCACTAAGGGGCCTAAAGTGGGCCAAGAAAACATCCCCCACACCATTACACCACCACCACCAGCCTGAACAGTGGTAACAAGGCATGATGGATCCATGTTCTCATTCTGTTTACGCCAAATTCTGACTCTACCATCTGAATGTCTCAACAGAAATCGAGACTCATCAGACCAGGCAACATTTTTCCAGTCTTCAACTGTCCAATTTTGGTGAGCTCTTGCCAATTGTAGCCTCTTTTTCCTATTTGTAGTGGAGATGAGTGGTACCCGGTGGGGTCTTCTGCTGTTGTAGCCCATCCGCCTCAAGGTTGTGTGTGTTGTGGCTTCACAAATGCTTTGCTGCATACCTCGGTTGTAACGTGTGGTTGTTTCAGTCAAAGTTGCTCTTCTATCAGCTTGATTCAGTCGGCCCATTCTCCTCTGCGCTCTAGCATCAACAAGGCATTTTCGCCCACAGGACTGCCGCATACTGGATGTTTTTCCCTTTTCACACCATTCTTTGTAAACCCTAGAAATGGTTGTCCGTGAAAATCCTAGTAACTGAGCAGATTGTGAAATACTCAGACCGGCCCGTCTAGCACGAACAACCATGCCACTGTCAAAATTGCTTAAATCACATTTCTTTCCCATTCTGACATTCAGTTTGGAGATCAGGAGATTGTCTTGACCAGGACCACACCCCTAAATGCATTGAAGCAACTGCCATGTGATTGGATGATTAGATAATTGCATTAATGAGAAATTGAACAGGTGTTCAATGGTGTCCTAATAATCCTTTAGGTGAGTGTATATATATATATTATATATATATATATATATATATATATATATATATATATATATATATATATATATATATAATATGACATTGGTATTTACCAGTTCAAAATCAAAGTAACCATTAGCAAGTCAACGTCCAAAAACATGGGACTATTTTGTAAAGTATTTCTGCGCATTTAAGAAACGCATGTCCCTTTTCCCCCTATTAAGGATGTATGAGCAGCCTTATGATAGAGCTGTTGATTTAGTATTCAAAAAAGAAAAAGGCAATGTGAGAGAGATCTTTAGCAAATGCAAACCTGCTCTTGTCAGCAGAAACACTACAGAAGATGATCTGTATCCAAACTAAAGTATCCAACGCTGCAAATCTTGAATCTTCCAATTTGATTCTTCACTCTGAGATCAAGAAAGCTGGATCTAGTGGAATTAGCATTCAAACGACAAGCTTTTACTGCTGCCGGCCTTTAATGTTCCTTTCCATACAGAAGCTCTCTATCCCACCAAAGAGATGGGCTAGGCAGTGAGAAGCAGCCCTTTGTGTGTTCAGTTTGACTGAAGTCAGATTAAAGCAAGAGCAAACCCGTCAAAAGCTACCGGCGTTTAGTATTACAGGCTTCTTGCAGGCTAGCGCGAGGAGCAGGTCCAAGCGTTGGCGTGACGAGCATGTAAGCAGGCCACAGCATTCCAGTAGCGTCCCTAACCTCTGTTCTCGTTTTTACATCTGCGTTACTAGAGGTTAAAGTTTCTCCCAACAAAAAGAGAAGAGGCTCCCGTGGTGCCCTATTACAACACTTTTTTTAACCCCTGGCATGGGAAATAACAAATATTAGATGGCATGACCACCAGGGCTTAATTAAAATCAGAGAGAGAAAGCTGCAGCTAAAAAAAAAGATGGCGGAGGAGAACACATTGAAAAACACATGTTGAAAGATGGATTGAGGGTCAGAGGGTCAAGTTTGTTGTCGTTACAGTTACATTCCGATTAAAGATGCTATAGCCATTTTTGTGGCAAATTTTGTGTCAAATATGGACAAAACCAGACAGTGGGTTACATTTTTTAATTACATTTTTAACCCAATGTTTGAGTTTGTCCATATTTGACCCAAAATTGGGTTAAAACAACCCAGCATTTTTTAGAGTGTTTTTACACAGAGATTCCGGAAAATACATGGATAAAGTGACCCGGGATTTGACCCGGTTTCGCTTGATTCTGGTTTATTCACGCTGCCAGTGATTTTTCGGAATCAGAGAGTGCGTTCACACACGACCCGTAAAAATCCCGTAAATATACGTGACATCGATGTGACATGTAATGTCTCAGGAGCGTTTTAGCGTGAGCCACGCTTGTGCATTTTTTTTCTCTGATTCGACCAGAAACTAGCGCATTACGTACCGTTTCACTAGCCTGCTTTCTCTTCACTTTAGCGTCATCATTACGGCACGGCATTGATTGCGGCTTTTTTTCACACAGCGCGCGTTCCGGGACTGAACACAGCAATGTTACTAGGTCCCCAACCCGGCATGGATCCCGGCATCAATCCCGGGTCGTGTTTGCGTTCACACAGGCGGCATTCTGGCAATTTCGCGGGATCAACGCACTGTGTGAGAGTCTCCCTCTTTCTATAAGGTCAGTAAACTCACTATCGAAATTTAAGGCCATGTTAAAAGCACATCTGCTAAAAACTTCCTAGGCATCTTCATGATGGGTGTTTGATCATTACGTCTGTTTTGTGCGTTCAACTTTTATTTTTGATTTTATTATTATTTTTTCTTTGTAAATGTTGGCCCGCGATCACATCGTTCGCAACATTAGCCATTCGTTGAAATAATCGGGTGAACCAATGATTCAATGGCCCATTTATAACGAGAGCCGTTTACTTTGCTCCTGAATGAATCTGTGACATTTACCGCCACCTACTGACAGCTTTAGTTTCTTATTTTTTATTTCCATATTAATAAAAAATCCATTAATTCTATGTTGAATAAAATAAAACATTTCCTTCTAAAGCTACTTTTTGGAATGTAAAGCTGTTTTTTAAGGCTTTCCTCATTTAACATAATAATGATTTTAAATGATCTTTTGGGGGTAATTTCTCAGCCAAACTTGCTAATTGTCATGTCATTAGATGAATGAATCAGTACATCATTTAATTAATTAGATTCAAAAGTTGAAATCACTTGACAGCCATAAAAATAGTACGCATTTAACAGCAATAAACAGTAGCACTTTACAATAAAGTTCCATTAGTTAACATAAACTAAAAATTAACAATACTTCTAAAGAATTTGTTTGATGTTAATTTCAAGATTTAGTAATTCCTTTTTAAATCAAAGTTCTATTCGTTAACATTAACGGTAAACAGAAAATATAATTAAAAGGGGAAAAAAAAAGGAAAAAAATGTCCAGGGTGCTCAAGGAGTTCAAAAAAAGTGTATGAAGTTGCTCTTTGGGATCGGGAATCCAAGGCACTCTTCTTAGGAATTGATAAAAAGCCTTTATTTGACTGGCTATTTCATAATAGAAAATTTAAAAGACATGGGGGAAAAAAACTCCACGCGTAGCGGCACAAACAGCCTTCTTCAGGGTATGAAGAAATTATAATTATTTTGGATATCACACAACCTCTATTATTTATTAATCCTGGTTATTTAATTATGCATTGAAAATGGCATTTAAAAGACAGCATTACTTTCCGACAGCAACTAAATAACACAACCTGAAGTACTCTAGTAACAGAGCACACAATAAGCCTACACACATTGATAAATGCATACATTAAAAGATGTTTTCAGCCCTTTACTACATTGTACGTCTACGTCTCAACTGACTAGTAAAGTACTTTACTTTACTAGTCCTTTACTAATACATAGCTGTATTGCAAGAGGGATTCATATTCACAAACTCTCTTCAGCCCTACATGCAGAACAATGTTGTCAGTTTCCTTGATGTGTTACGGAGGAGGAGGAGGATAACAGGACTACATACTGTCTGAAAAGCTGTAGTGCGTGGGCAGCACAGGAGGTTCATCAGACAACATGCTATAATTTGTGATAAATACACAGGAGCGGTTTCCATCACACACTGGTGGAACAAAGACAACGAACACTAACTGCATCACGGTGCACAACGAAAAACATTTGTGTCTTTTATGCTAAGTCTCAAACTGCTGAAAGTGTGCAGCTATCTGGCGAAAGAAGATGTGTAAACATCATTGGTTATTTATGAAAACTCAAGACTGGATATGGTTGCTGTTTGTCTCATACACGATCAATCCATTTTTCAAGCATCAACAACTTCTGCAACGGTGCATGCATTCCTCTCTCTCTCAATTAAAATGTTCAGTTTTAGTACTTTATTGCAGTGCTTCTCAACTTTTTGACTTTTAAGGGGAGTAAGCTCAAGCTCAGCCGCCTTGCCGATGTCAGGGCGTAGGTGAGCTTCTGTCGGGCTAGATTTTGCAGTGTATTCCACACGTCGACTCTAGTCGGGCTCACGGCTGTGGGAGTTTGCACGATTCAGCATGTAGAGAGATCGCTCAACATATCACAGGCTTTCGTCATCGTTAGCTTTCTGATGTCCGCTTGGTGTGTCATGGTCTAAAAGCGATAGTTCACCCAAAAATTAATTTACTCACCTGCAAGTTTTTTCAAGCCTGTATACATTTATTTGTTCTGGTGAAAACTAAGGAAGATATTTTGAAGAATGTTTGTAACCAAACAGTTGTGGGGCCCCATTGATTTCCATACTATGGAAGTCAATGGGCCCCCACAACTGGGGCCCCAAAAACCTGCAATTTTATTTGGAACAACTTGAGGTTGAGTAAATTATGGCCGAATTTTCATTTTTGGGTGAACTATCATTTTAATCACCACAACAACTTCCGACAGATGGATTTATTTTATGTATTTATTCATATTCATATTCATATACTAATTAATACTATTTTTCGAAATCCTGTTATACAACAGATTTTACACTATGCACAACCCTTTTCCCTTTAAATTACAACATGAAAGACAAATTAAGTCTAAGTTTAACGTATTATCATAAATTGAACGATAGTACACACAAAAAAGACCTGCCTTGCTCAAAACTACATTGGTGAAAAGTGTGAAAATGGACAAAATCTCAAACCCAATCGGTTATGAGAGACAGACAGCAAGAAAGATGTTTGCATAAAACTATTTATAGCTGACTAAACACACACTTGTCTAAAGGCCAGGCAATCCTATGAGACTGAAATCGATGACTGAATTGAAAAACATCCGCATAAAAAAAACATTTCATACTGGATTGTGATTTGTTCCTTTGCCCACATCTTCAAAAGCAAACATTACTAAATCATTCACGAGCACAGAGTCCCATCAGCTGCAGGCGGCTTGCATTAGCCTAGTTCACTCTAATCTGTGATAAGGACACCTCAGCTCTTTTCATAGTCAACCATTTTGAAATGAATGATCCAATCAGAGTTTCAATCCCACAAATCCAAACTCCATACATCTATTAGTGCAGCGGATCCCTGGCTGTAATTGGAGGGTTTCAGAGACTCTGCATTTCCAGAGTGATCATCGGACTGAATGAAAGCACTTGGATTAGGGATTGTTTGAGAGGTGATGGAAAAAGCTGAACTCCGGCTTTTAACAGCACACGCATTTAAAGGTGAATTTAAAAAAGAAATGCTTATAAACAAACAATACATTCAAATTGAATTGAAGATAGAAAAGATTTGCTGCTCCACAATTGAGTTGCATTCGCTCTGACAGAAAACAACATACGCATTAATGTCTTAAAGGTGCAGAACGCTTAACTTTGAGTCTGCCATAATAAACCAAATTATCTAAGCTATATTATCCACATTATTTCATAGCTCAATATTCTTGCTGTATCGAAAATGGTCTCATTTGATTGCATTTTTTATTTCTCCTCAGGAATTCTGCAAGTAGATGAAAGAAACAGAGAAGTCCATGAAGTCTCTTAAGCTAAGAGGAAACTTTATAATGTCAGTACTATTTCAATTACTGCATGAGAGAAAACACTATGTGTGTGTTGCTATGAAAAACAGCAAGATGGAAATGCTGGACAAGGTATAAGATTTGAACATGATAAGATAATAGTCTAAATGGATGCAATGATGATAACTAGCTCTTTTCTAATATATTTGTTGGCATTGTTTTTTCCTGGCAGATAAATGCTGGATGCTGAAAATTATTCAAATGACACCCATCATCTGATGGAGGATATCACTTTTGATGCCAAGTTATCTTGGAAATATGCAAATGAGTTCTACCACAGCCACATACTTTATCCATAGAGAGATGATTTTAGAAAGAATATTATAACCCTCTTTCATTCATACCGCAATGCCAAATCAAATTCATAATTATGATTTTTCAATAAGCCATGCAAAAATATCTCATTTGAACTTTTGCACATTTAAACCCCTGATGCCTGTATTATTAAATCAGGAAAGCAAGTAAAAGCAAGGAAAAATATCATTAAATTAAAGGAGATATATTATTTTATTTTCAGATAGAGAATACTGTATTTTGAGCCTCATAAATTAGAAGAGATAAAGTAACTTACTGAGATATAAAGTCGTATTTCCCTTGCTTTTTAAACTTTGAGGCAGAAATGGGCTTTCATATTGGACACCACAAATATGATTTGGTTGTTTTTATAGGTACTGCATATTCAAGGAACTCTCATCTGTCATGTTCACACTATATGACTAATTCAGATCTTGTATTCTCAGACAATAGGTGCAAAGTAAATAAGCAATGCTATGAAAGATGACATTAATCCTGTATGCTAACCAGAAGAGAGAGGAATCGGTCTGAAAACCACACACTGAAAATGCTGCAGTCCGGCTCAAACATCTTGAAAAGTTGAAGGCGTCAAAATCGGTCTCCTCTCTCCCTGGCATCTAACTTTCTCCTCACTTCAGCTGTCATGTTTCTCAGGTCGAGGCGTGAGAGAGCAACGGGTCTGGAGATTCACTCACAATAAAATAAGTTTCTAGTTTCTCCCAGAACACAGCAGGAGGAGGAGCCCATGCCCTTGCACTACACACAGGTTCTGTATGACAGGAGAGCACGACGCAGAGATCTAAAAGGACTGGGCCGCAATCACAGGTCACTGGGTGAACACAGCAGGGTTATCTAATGGACGATTGAGAGGATTAATATCCTGAGGCCACAGCAGGTGAGAAATCAAACACAGATCCAACCTTAAACTCTCTAGCTTCTGTGAGAGATGACATGCTGGTAAACAATCTCAGACCGAACAGTGATTATGGTGCTCGATCGAGGACAGTGGATTTTTATCTGTCCAAAACAGAGGGAAATATAATGCTATATATATTTTATGATTATATGATTTAATTTGCATTTAGTTCTCGTTTCAAGCCTTAACAATGCTTCGCCTCACAATTTCTTCAAAGTCTCTTCTGACCACCAAGGCTACGTTTATTTGATAAAAAATACGGTGAAAATAGTAATATTGTGAAAATAAATATACAATATAATGATATGTTTTAATGTATTTTTTTCAAAATTAAATTTATTTATTTCTTTACTCCAGTGTTCAGTGTCATAAGACCTTTCAGAAATCATTCTAATATGCTGATTTGCTGCTCAAGAAACATTTCTTATCATTATCAATGTTGAAAACAGCTGTGCTGCTTCATATTTTTGTGTAATTATTAAATGAATAGAAAGTTGTAATGTCTGTAAAATCTTTTTGAAATCCTTTGTAACATTACGAATGTCTTGACTGTTACTTTTATAAATTTAATGCATCCATGCTGATTAAAAGAAATTATATATTTTTTAATAATGAATATTAAAAAATAAAAATAAACAGTACAGTATAACGTGGATGCAATCCGGACTAATTATTTTATGGGATTACCGGTACTGGAGTTAGAAACTGGATTGGAAAATGACACAAACTGGACTTCAACTTGTGTTGACTGTTTGAGCACCACAGCTAAATAAATATTTCATGCAATGCTGAATAGGAAATGGGTAGCTGAGGATATTTCCCATGAACTCCTTCGTATACCAGTCCATTACATAACGTTCAATCACAGAGCTGAAGAAAGAAGATTTTCTCTTTAAACATGGTAGGGGGCAGTTGCACTCATTTGACGCATGAGACTTCTTCCTTCCTTCGAAGCACTTCTAAGAACGTCCTTGTGTTTGATGTGGTACCCGACTGAGCCAAATCAACTGAGTGTTTAGTGGTTCAGCAGCCTGCAGATATGTGCGTTCAGTGAAAGA
Source organism: Chrosomus eos (assembly GCA_036326025.1). Taxonomy (NCBI): domain Eukaryota; kingdom Metazoa; phylum Chordata; class Actinopteri; order Cypriniformes; family Leuciscidae; genus Chrosomus; species Chrosomus eos. The sequence goes on from CM070819.1 coordinate 46,176,152, forward strand.
AATACCTTCAAGTACAGCGCATTTACTATGAACTCTGGGAAGGGTGTGTATAGATTCATTATTTGAGACAATGTTTTTCACTGTACACGCTCAACAACAAAGGCAAAAACACAGTCTCACCTTTGCGATCTGCACGCACCAGTTGAGCAGCAGCTGGGAGCCGATGTTCTCCTGGTGCTCATGTACGTAGTCCAGCAGGCAGCCGTGGGGCATGAGCTGAGTCACCAGCTGAATAGTGGGACTCAAGCAGACCCCCAACAGACGCACTAAATGAGGATGCTCCATGCTGGCCATGATCAGCGCCTCCTGGAGGACAACAAGAGAAACACTGGAAATGTGCTGTTTTCATCAACACTATATGGATCATTTTGGTCAATATAAATTATGTGAACTCTAGGTCCAATTAGTACTCCTAACTAGGGTTGGGTATCGCCGACTACCTCATGATACAATACATATCGGGATATAAAAATTTAATCAACATCAAAACTGCTCCAAATCCAATCCATAAAGGAGACCTAGAATGACTGCAAGAGAAATGCAGGTTTACCCGCAGTTCAGTTATTATCTCTCTCTCTCTCTCTCTCTCTCTCTCTCTCTCTCTCTCTCTCTCTCTCTCTCTCTCTCTCTCTCTCTCTCTCTCTCTCTCTCTCTCTCTCTCTCTCTCTCTCTCTCTCTCTCTCTCTCTCTCTCTCTCTCTCTCTCTCTCTCTCTCTCTCTCCTCTCTCTCTCCTCTCTCTCTCTCTCTCCTCTCTCTCTCTCTCTCAGTGTCAGATCACAAAACATACCTAGAGAAAATAGCTTAGAGGTCATAAGTGTAATTTAATATTTGTATTAATTTTAATTAATTTTATTAGGATTCATTACATTATTCAAATTGAATCACCAAATTAACCATATTATACATCAAATCAGCATATTATAATGATTTCTGAAGGATGTGAGACTGGAGAAATTATGCTGAAAATTAGATTTGCATCACAGGAATAAATTACATTTGACAAATATATTAAAATTGTAATATTTTTCAACTTCTTTTACTGTATTTTCGATCAAATAAATGCAGCCCCGGTGAGCATAAGATACTTCATTCAGAATCTTATTGACACCAAATTTTGAACTGTAGTGCATATTTATGCAATAATTCAGTAACATAAATTAAATGCAAAATGAGCCTGGTTTAAAAACGTGTTATCCATGTGAACAGCTCCCCTTGTGTTCAATACAAACACACTTCCTTTAACTTTAGCATGCTGTTAAGAATCATCTCAAAGCTCCTGTTTCCTGCCATAGTTCTGTTGTATCTTGAGGCCTGTCCTGTTTGCCCCCACGGGGAGTTTCATTTTTATTATAAAATAACCTTCATTCCTGCACTTGAATCCTCGCTTCACTATTTCACCATTCTGTGACAACGGTGAGGTTTAATTATAAATTACTCACATCCATAAACTCCACATTGGCTTTAGGTCCTGTACTTTCATTGAGTATCTTTATGGCCACTGGGATCTTCACTGTCTCTCCTTCTGGAATCCAGATTCCCTTAAAAAAAAAAAGGCAGCAGAAGTTCAGGAAACGCGCAGAACTCATAAACACATGAATCATAAAAAAGAATGTAGTACCTTGTAAACCGTGCCAAAGGCTCCTGTTCCCAAGATCTTGACCCTCTTCAGCTCCGTCTCCTTCAGTATACGTAACTGTGCCTGGTTTGGCGCCGTGCCGCTCGGCGTTAAAGGCTCCACCAACTGCTCAAAAAACATAATCAAAATTCATACATGACTACAATACCTACTTGGGCTTCATTTGCCAGTAACTAGTTGGCACTATTATGGACGGTATGATTTCATTATGTTTTCATTTGGTTACAGTCTGTGTTTTGCCAATTTGCTCTGCTTTTTTCAGTTTAAATTGTTGAGATTTTATTTCCTCTTTATTTCTCGAGTTATGCCTGTGTTTAGAGATTCTTTCAGTGACGTTAAAGAGTGCTGCATGGACTAAAACCTTTGCCAAATTAAAATAGCTTTAAAAAGCATGCACAATATAGCTGTTGTACTTCTCATATTTACAAATTGCTATTCATATCACTCTGCAGTGGTTGACATTCTCATCATGTATTCAGTTCAAAATACTTATTTTAACCTTCAAGGATCTTCATAGAGTTGAACCTCATTATCTATAGTATGTGAGCTACTGCATCCATATATTCCTGCATGTATGCTCCGGTTCTCCGAATTCAGATTGCTATACTTTTCCTTAGGTTTCAACTCTTTAATATGGGTGACAGAACCGCCATTAAAATAAAACATCCTGTGTCATAATGGTTGTTACAGAGACGGACCCTATTTCTAAGTAATTTATTAATCCTGATATTGAGTATATTATATGTTTTATGTCTTTCAATAAAAACAACAACAAATAATTCTGCAACACTGGATTTATGTGGAAGAAGTAGATACTGAAACAGTAAATCAATTTGGGGCTATACACTCCCTAACAAAACTGCAGATCCCATAATATTGACTTTATTTCAAATGCACATTCACACACACACACACACTGGCTGCAGAACATTTTGAAGTACTTTCAGAAGTTGCCATTTAAGGATCCGAAAATGATCTCCATTATTCTATTTGAGGTTTCCCGCCATTGAAGTGAGAGAGGCACTTTCAAATGGAAAGTTAAGACTGGCGATAGAGCCCACAGACCCATACATGCACCACAACACCAATTTCGCTGGCCAGGCTTTCTGTCTGCATTTTTTTTTCAGACTTTGTGTCTCCTGATACCAAATGTTTATAAAATTAGTGCACCGCATCCAAATTATTGAAACTCCTTTTAAATGTTGGCAGATTTTTAGCTCTCACCTCTGTTTCTAAGAAACGGCGTAAAGCTCTTTTCTTCTTGATGCTCTTCCGACGGAAAAAGATCGCAAATCCGAGCGCCACGATTACGACCACAAACATCCCCCCAATCACCCCAGCTGCAATCAGAGGAGTCCTGGAGGAAAACACACCGTTCATGCTCAAATTCAGTTTTTCTTTTTGATTCGTGCTATGCACAACAAATATGAAAAGTTCTTTAGTTGGAAACAAGGGAAAATTATCTGTAAAGATTTTGTAATGTTTTGAATTGTATTTAATTGATTCTTAATGTGTATATATATATATATATAATATATATATATATATATATATATATATATATATATATATATATATATATATATATATATATATATATATATATATATATATATATATATAATATAACAAGTGCCTTGAATAGTTTGGGGAATAAAACAAAGCAAAACGTATGAGGAAAACATTTGGGTGTTTACCTGTCCAGCATTCCAATACAATCTTGAATCCGGGGTCCAGTACACCTGTGATACAGAAAATTAGAACAAAAATAATAATTAAAATATTATTTCTACAATAAAGATTACTAAAACAATGATGATAATAAGGTCTAATAGCTTGTCGCATATACACTACTGATCAAAAAGGTTTTTTTTTTTTTTTTTTTTTTTTAAAGATCAGCAAGAACACATTGATCAAAAGTGACCGTAAAGACATTTACACTGTTACAAAAACATTATTTCAAATAAACGCTGTCCTTTTGAACTTTCTATTCATCAAAGAATCCTAAAAAACTGTATTATTGTTTATACAAAAATAAACATTAAACCGTTTTCAAATAATAGAAAATGTTTCAGCAAATTAGAATTTTAGAATGATTTCTGAAGGATCATGTGACACTGAAGACTGCAGTAATGATGCTGAAAATTCAGTTTTGGCATCACAAGAATAAATTACATTTTAAAATAGAAAAACATGTTTTACTTTAAATTTCACAATATTGCTGTTTTTACTGTCATTTTTATTTGATCAAATAAACGCAGGTGAGCATGCCTTTCAAAAAAGCATACTGAGCCCAAGCTTTGAACAGTAAATGTGCACCATGTGATCTACCTAGTCATCTATCTACTGTAGCATTAGCCTCTTTGATGATCATCTCAGGAGCTTTACATACTGAAATAAGCCATGTTGGAGCACTGTGACAGTGGTGACTGGGTTCAGTAATCATAGAGAACCGTGCTGAAGAGCCCATGCCTGACAGTAACCAGCGGCAATGACTGTCACCCACAAGATGAAGGGATCGCAAGCGCTTTGCTATGGTGTCCTAGAGCATTGCAAGAGCTTTGATTTGAGAGCCAAGACAGACCAGAACAAACCAGAGGCTCGGGCTGGGTGGATGTCTCTTGTGTGTCCATGCGCAGTGTGATCTGCCTCAGATCTACGGGACGTGACACCGAAGGTCTGTGGAACTGCACCCGAATTCGTCATCCCACTGGGCAGTTCAAGTTTAGATAGTTACATGTAGATTTGGATGGGATTTCCAAGATGAAACTGAGCAGAAGAATTGCCTAGAGCAGGGCTAGTGAACTTCTGAAAGCTGCAGGTGCAACACAGGAGGATCCTTTAGTCTCAAGTCACACTCCTAAGTTTTAAAGCTATTCTTTTATAAGCGAGAAGGCTAATGTATGTGTGGCATGCATTTCAATCAAATATATTATCAGTATTTTTTTTAATATTTCAAATATATACTATTCTTTTGAACTTTATATTTATCAAAGAATCCTGAAAAAACGCGACTAAACGGGACTAAAGGCACACAGGGGTAAATGGTGCATTTGACTTTGTTCTCTTTTAAACTGCTAACATCACTTAATATCTCCCGGGCGTCAGCGACGCATCATCGATTCTTTCAGATCGTGTATTTGATAATGCACACTGCGTGATTGTCACTTGTGTGAACGAGCATCGATTTTCTTCTGATTTCTGGTTGTGTCGGCTATTTCGAGTGAAAATCGGGGTTAAAATCATGCAGTGTGAACTCGGCATAATTTGATCTAATATTTAATGTGTTTTCAAATGTAGATTTAAGTAGCATATAAGAATCAATAACATTATTGACTATACTTTGAGACAAAGGTCTTGTTAATGATTTTCAGTTTTGTTCAAGGTAACAAACAAACAATCAAACCACTTTATGATTTATTTTCACACAAAACTAGCTGCTGTATCAATGTTTATCTATCAAAGTTATTTTTCTGCAATAATACTAGTGAAAAGCACATTGTACTCTATATCAGATTGCCACCGTTTTCAACATTGATAATAATAAGAAATGTTTCTTGAGCAACAAATCAGCATATTAGAATGATTTCTGAAGGATCATGTGACACTGAAGACTGGAGTAATGATTCAGAAAATTCAGCTTTGCATCACAGAAATACATTTTATTTTAAAATGTCAAAATAGAAACCGTCATTTTAATTTGAAATAATGTCTTACAATATTACTGTAGTTTTCATAAAATAATAGCATCCTCGGTACGATGAAAATATGATTGGATGAGCCATAGGTAAAGTTGCTGTAAACATCGTCCAATTTCTACCTTGGTATTTATCACATGGTATTTATAACTTGCTCCTTATTATCAAGGCAAGAAGACATGGAAAGATGTTTGTACTGTAATTATTGCAGTTGCCATGATGATGATAAAATCACAGGGCTTAAAAAAAAAAAAAAGTCTATTTGTGTTGAGTAGTGCTGGCCAGGAGGAAAAAGCAAACACACATACAGACAGATGCTTACCCCTGGGTGCAGTTGGGGTGGCAGGGATGGCACTCGTTGTTGGTCTCAGCATATTTGAAGATGAAGCTGTTTGCTCCCTGCAGACCATCAGGGCATTTCTCCACACAGTTGGGCCCATCTTTCAGATGCAAGCATTTCACACAGTGATCTGGACCCTGGACCCATGCAGACAAAATGCAGGAGAATCACCTTTAAAATATTGGTCTAGTAGTCGTACATGACAAATCAAGGAAAATAAATACTTACAATAATGCTATATTGATGCTTCATCCAAATAACTGTAATTTTTATGCACATGTTAAATATTGGTACTTTCTTGTGAGTTTGAGCAACATTAAAATGTCATTAAAGTTTTACTTAAGTCACATAGCTGTGTTGACAACATTCATACAATTTGATATAAATAATTGCCAATTTTGAAGTGAGTGTCACACGGTTGGGTGAGTTCTTACATTCTCTGACAGCTCTGATGTTTGCTAATTATGCAGCTTAGGAATTGAGATGGACAGACAGGTTATCTTAAGAAGCTGACAGCTTTGTTCATCTGCGTTTAAAGTCGAAAACCACTGCACTTGCATTTTACAGAAAAAAATTGAGTACTGCTAACTTAATTTGCAGACAAATATCCAAAATGTTACAATGATGCCCCTGGTGGTTGGGGCTTAAGTAGTGAAGTCAAATTAAAAGGCAATTTAAAAATTGTCAACATTAAATGACTTTGCAACCCATTTTATTTATGTAAAATGTTAGATTTTCAAATAGTCTAAAAGTCAATGCTAAAAATATAGGGTGGGATTTGAAAGAAATCATTAAAAAAAGAAAAGTTAATACATTTTTATGAAATATTATTAAGAAAACATGTTGTTTTTCTTTGGAATATATTAAGAAAGTTAAGCACTGCTTGGTTTACTTACAGGGCCATGACAGCTAAGAGTTTTATCTTCAGACTTTTCACACTGGTTGTCGCACTCCACACACACAGATCCATTGGCAAACTCTCGATCCTCTCTAAAACATTCAAACAAATAGAAATATTCAGACATTTATATATATTGTTTATGTGTAAACTATTGAGTTTTAAATATTCCTATTTTAAATAATTCTTATTTTATCATGCCAATCAGTCAAAATAATTTCACTCAAAGCACATATACATAACATGATGTATTGTCTGACTTAGGCAACAACACATTGCAACAACACATACAGCAGGTTTTGTTTGGTCTCCGACTCATCCTCCATGTCTTCTTGAACCATGGCCAACTGAACCACAGACACTACATTCACACACTGGCGAGAACTTGGCTAATATGCTAGTCGGCTGAGTAAGATCCATGAAAAAATAATGGCATTTTAATTAGAGAAATCTTTCTCTGCACTGGTCTGAGAGGATAGAACAAACAGTCCTCTTTAAATTTTATCTAAGCAGATGGCAGCTCAGATTGTGGGAGATACGGCAGAGGAGCTGCCCAGCAGAGCCATCAATACCCTTTCCTTTGTTCGTTTCTATCAGCCATGTTTCAGAGGGAAATTTTGAGAGGCGGTTCCAAAACAGGGGAAGATGGTGCCTTGTCAATAACAGAGTGAGGATCAAAGAAACCTTCAAGATCTTAAAACATTGGAAATCGAGTGTACGAGCACTCACAGTTTGAAGTTTCTCACACTGGAAAATGTTATAGTCAGAATGGGTGCTAATGTGATGCCCTAAACCAACTAAACTTATTTCCAAGTCTTCCATCTACCCATCAACCTACCAACTCTAAAGGGGTACTTCACCACTGGCAAAGGGGGCATTCTATAAAACTTGGCTACCTATGCATCAGAAAGGCAGAAAAAAAATTGAAATATGTGCTACCTGACTAGAAAACAGAGAAAAAAAGGCTGTTGTCTTTCCTCTTGTCAACACCCATAATGCACTGGGCATGTTGCCGGATGCTTCAATGGATATGCTTAACCATAGTCAAATACTTCCTTGCTTTTGTAGAAAATACTTCTTAGCAAACTTTTAGTCACAATGGTGTCGACTTGTATTGTTCCCGGGTGCAAGAATTCAAAGAGTACACTTTTAGCGGGAATTAGTTTTTTGAGGTTTCCGGTGAAAGATCCAGCGCATTGTAGGCTGTGGCAAAAGGCTGCACATAATGGTAATGATAAGTTATCAAACTTGGTAATACTAAAATGTGCTTAAGAGAGAGTCCAGTTATATTTTCTTTTCATCACGTTTTCTCCTTCAACTTGCACCTTAAAAGGTGTGTGTTTGTTTTGCTGTTCTATAAAAGGCTGCAAAGAATCATACTGAGAGAACACCGTGACAGTATAGACTTCATTGTAGTCCCCTCCAAAAATGGCGGGGAACAACTGAAAGACACTGCCAGTTTTCACAAAAGCACTGGAGCTGTCAAAAGTCTGCCGGATGAAGGATGACAAATAAATGTGAATTCCAGAAACATGAATAACAAGTAACATCTAGGTTACATATGTAACCCCAGTTCCTAGAGAAGTGAACTAGATGCTACGTCGACTGACGTTATGGGAGACGCCCCCGTGGAACCCGGTGTCTAATGCACGTGTAACAACACACCATCAGATTCGTATTGTCTGAAGGAAGATGTCCAGATATGCCTGAAACATGACAAGGTGACGCAGCGTCTTGTTGCCTTCTCAGGGAACCGGGGTGACATACATTTCGAGGGAACTAACACTGAGTCGATTGACAACATTGGGACATCAATACTAACTACACCATGCTGACCAACATTGCCTGTTGTGGTTAGATTAATCTCAAAACCCTTAGCACTAAAGCTCCAAGGCCTTAGCCAATAATACGTTAGTCTGTAATGTTACACACCTTGCACAACATTGCTCCCAGTAACTAATACAGCGATGATAGGCAAGGCCCTGAAGCTTCTATGCTCAATTGGAATCTCAAACTTGTTTGAGCGATGCTCCAGGAGAGTCAAGATCCCTTAGAGCAATGCTACCAGAAAAAACAATATAGCCTTGGCTAAGTCTATGACCCACATCTAACAATTTCCAACCGTAGACTGGGGCAATGAGAAGGAGTATAACCTTTCTTAATATCCAGACCTGGAGAAGGTGACAGAGAAGAGAGTAATGACTCTGGAAGGGGAGTGGAAGAAAGCGAGAAGAGGAAAAGGAGGAAAAAGTTGTGTTGTTGAAAAAAAAGGGGGGGGGGGGTGCTGTTACACGTGCCTCAGAACAACGCAGTTCTCTCTCAAAAAAAAAATACATCGTTAATTTACATATACTACCAACTTTGCAACAAAGCGGGTTGAAGTTACACTTTGAAAATTAAATTCAGCTTCTCTAAATAATCAGAATCAGAACTATCCACCAAGGCTCCTGCCTACCAACCTACCTCCAACAGTCAAATGGATATTTAAAAATTTTAAAATCTAATTCAGCACACATTTAAATGATTCTGTTTTTTTTTTTATTTACCTACCTAAAACTCTTGTCTAAAACTTGTATATTTTATTGTTTCATTTTGTTTTAATTTTAAATTTAAATTTTAATTAAATTGATTCTCTAAGTAATCAAAACCTCTAACACCAATTACTTCAGGAAAAATAAGTAGCGCTGCTCTCAGGTTCGAACAACTGGAGCGGTTTGGCACATCATCGACTCCACACAACAGCAGCAGGGATTTAAAGCACAATTAATTGAGTGTAATGAGACCCCAGTTCGTTCTCTAAAATATGACACTCCCCCACAGCTGATTATTGTTAGGAACTAAATTACATTTTTCTGCCACAGGGAATCCTATTCAGATGTTGGTCAGAGTTGCCATTGTTTAATGACTATACCGGAAAAGCATTGCCAGACATAGAGCTCTTCTCTGACGGTCCCAGAGGACCAGAATGTAAATTTGTTGTCAGATCAGTGTTTTCTCTTTGTCACTCACAGATGGCAGTGTGTTCTGAGCTCGCTCGGGACAGGCCGTGGAACAATTAGCTGGATTTTGGCTTGTGCAGTAGCACTGGCCAGACACAGTGCTGCATTCTGCGTTCAGACTAACTTTTAGATGAAATCCATCCCTCTCTCTGATTCTTTTAATCTTTTCTCACACACCCCCAAGGCACAAGTTTACGCAATTCTGTTTACAAAGTGACTAGGGGTGAATGGCAATCTAAATGATAGATAGTCTTCATAAAACAAAAAAAAAAGACTGCAGTAACCATGGCCCAATAATCTAGAGATGTGTACATCAGAACTTGTGGAGTTTAAAATGCTGCCGACACAATGGATCTTATTCATGAGACATTAGCAGAATGAAGTCATGTAACTGGTCTGTAAAGATAAATAAATTGTCAACTTGACAATTGACCACTCGACTGGGTTTTTGCATCTAGGTTTCTTAAATAGATATTGGTCCAAATACGTAGGCTTAAATAATTAAAATTAGTGTTATTAATGAATTATGTTGTGAATTATATGCTGTGCATTATATGAATCATAATATAAAATGTTTTTTTAAATTCTATCTTTTTGCAATATTTTGTGGTTTTGATATTTTTGATAGTCCCCCAACAGACGTTCTACTGACTATAAGTAAATTTGCAAGTACATGTCAACTTATTCCACTAACCCGAACCTAATGGTCTACCAAAAGTCTAAGACAGACAGACAGACAGACAGACAGACAGACAGACAGACAGACAGACAGACAGACAGACAGACAGACAGACAGACAGACAGACAGACAGACAGACAGACAGACAGACAGACAGACAGACAGACAGACAGACAGACAGACAGACAGACAGACAGACAGACAGACAGACAGACAGACAGACAGACAGACAGACAGACAGACAGACAGACAGACAGACAGACAGACAGACAGACAGACAGACAGACAGACAGACAGACAGACAGACAGACAGACAGACAGACAGACAGACAGACAGACAGACAGACAGACAGACAGACAGACAGACAGGACAGACAGACAGACAGACAGACAGACAGACAGACAGACAGACAGACAGACAGACAGACAGACAGACAGACAGACAGACAGACAGACAGACAGACAGACAGACAGACAGACAGACAGAAGACAGACAGACAGACAGACAGACAGACAGACAGACAGACAGACAGACAGACAGACAGACAGACAGACAGACAGACAGACAGACAGACAGACAGACAGACAGACAGACAGACAGACAGACAGACAGACAGACAGACAGACAGACAGACAGACAGACAGACAGACAGACAGACAGACAGACAGACAGACAGACAGACAGACAGACAGACAGACAGACAGACAGACAGACAGACAGACAGACAGACAGACAGACAGACAGACAGACAGACAGACAGACAGACAGACAGACAGACAGACAGACAGACAGACAGACAGACAGACAGACAGACAGACAGACAGACAGACAGGGCAGACAGACAGACAGACAGACAGACAGACAGACAGACAGACAGACAGACAGACAGACAGACAGACAGACAGACAGACAGACAGACAGACAGACAGACAGACAGACAGACAGACAGACAGACAGACAGACAGACAGACAGACAGACAGACAGACAGACAGACAGACAGACAGACAGACAGACAGACAGACAGACAGACAGACAGACAGACAGACAGACAGACAGACAGACAGACAGACAGACAGACAGACAGACAGACAGACAGACAGACAGACAGACAGACAGACAGACAGACAGACAGACAGACAGACAGACAGACAGACAGACAGACAGACAGACAGACAGACAGACAGACAGACAGACAGACAGACAGACAGACAGACAGACAGACAGACAGACAGACAGACAGACAGACAGACAGACAGACAGACAGACAGGACAGACAGCAGACAGACAGCACAGACTGATTGATTGATTGATTGATTGATTGATTGATTGATTGATATGATTGATTGATTGATGGTGCTGTAAATCTAAATTTCAGCATGATTCTAGACAGAGCAGATCGTATTTGTCCTTGTTTCTTCATTATCTGAAGTCTGTGTCCAATTTGTCTTTTACTCACCCATCATAAAGATTACAGGATTTTACACATGTCCTTCCTCGGCTCAAGTATTTACAAGAGAGACATTGATCTGGACCGGGACCCCAGCATCCTGCCGCTGAACACAGCGAATCACAAACCATCTTTTGCTGAGCTGCAGAAGACATTCAAAGAAATTCCTTTACACTCATATACGGGCAATATGGACACAATTTACACAATAAAAAATTAGAAAGGCCACATGATATGCATCGAGTTTTAGTTTTTTAGACCATGTCATCCATATATTGGTGTATGGCTAAACATCTATATGTTCCTCCCCAACTTTCAATAGAAAATATGTTGACATAAGAAAGAAAATGGCAATTTTTTTAAAATACATATTGCCGAGGTTAGATATTCTACCGAATCAATGAATCAGGACTGTTGAATAATCCAGGGATATCAGACTATGATCGGTAGTGTGGAAAAGAGGCCAATGATGAGCCAACTAACAGCGCGATTGATCCTGCACACCACACACTTATTATCACACTAATTACATCAAGTGCGGCTTGGCAGTGTGGCACTGTGGGAAGTGTTCTGCAACTGTCAACATCTCCATTACAGATAAGCCTGTGCTTCTCCATTTCATCAGTTCAGTGAATTCTTATCACACATAAGATATTGCCCTGTAAAACGATTGTATTTATGTCCTAAATGTCCCAAAGTTGAAGTCTATTGAAATCTATAAACTGGCCAACTCTACTAGTCTATTACTAAGTCTCAAGTACTCTAAGATGATAACATGGTTGACAAATTAAGCTAATACTGTGTCAATTGTACACATTCAGCCTTAAATTTATAAGATGGAAAAAAAGGAATTATGTTTTTGAATAAAGACAACAAAGCCTTCTTTTAGGACCAATAAAATTTACAGTAAACATTTCCACCTAATTCTCATTAGTGTGTGTGGTGTGTGTGTGTGTGTGGTGTGTGTGTGTGTGTGTGTGTGTGTGTGTGTGTGTGTGTGTGTAGTAAGCCCTACATTATGGGGACAAAATGTAATCCTTGCCCTTGTGGGGACATTTCTTTGTCCCCATGAGGAAAACAGCTTATAAATCATCAAAAGGGATGTTTTTTGAGAATTTAAAAATGCAGGAAGTTTTATGTGTTTGTACAGTATAAAAATCATTATGTTTATGAAAAGTCCCCCCAAAAAACATCATATTTTATTCCTAAAAATAGGGTGAAAATGTATTTTATTTTTTGGCCTGTTGACAATATTCTCTGTAAAAACTTGAATATGTTGAGTAAAAATGTGAGTACAAATTAAAGTAAAAATAGTGAACCTGGCGTTAACCAATGTTGAGATTTATGTTCTGGAGGTTTATGTAAAGTAGTTTAATTATATTAACGCCTCATTTGCACATTTCAGAATACAATTTTCTTAATATACTTAATGTGATTACTCATCAGGCTATAATATGCTATTCATCTGTAGTGTCTTACCTTAAAATAGTAACAAATTTGGCAATTTTACACACACATTTTACACAAAATAGAAGATAGGTTTATAATAAGTGCACTTGTTTTACTAAAACAGCATTACAACCATGTCTTTCTTTTGGCAGTATTGCCTAGAACACTCACTACAGTCTCTGGTGTCTCTGTTGTTCTTGATCAGAGCTCTCTGAGTGCTGGTGCGGAACAGACCGGTCCAGTTCACTGTATTGTAGAAGCAGAGCTGGCTGTTGTTGGTCATGTAGACGTTACCGGCGCTGATCTCTCTCAAAGACTGGAACTGCAGTGAAGAGATCCAGCGCTGCTTCAGGATCAGCAGAGAAATACCACTGACAAAACATGAGATGAGGATCACCAAAAACCTCCATATCACTCTTTCATATCATCATTTAGCAGACAATTTGATTCATTGAGCGACCATGAAATTATGATAATGCAGATAAGATGATTTGTGATTTGTACCTATAAAGAGTTCTTCCTCCTATGGTGACAAGGTTGGAAAAGACACCGAGGTCTGTCATGTTTTCTGGCCAAGACTGGATGTTCAAGTAACCTTTGGATGGAATTAACAAACAAGATTTAAAACCTATTATGCAACAGGCATTATACAACAAGCAAAGCAAAAGTAGTCTACTACTTGAATAAAAGTAATGAAGAAATACAGAAATGTTAACAAATATTAAACAGATATCATGTTTCATTGGGAGTGATTTCCATACTACTGTAGTTGCACATGTACTTATGATCAATATCAGAGGTGTGTTTATATGGTGGACATGGGAAATGCATTCACGACAAGTCATAGGTCTTTCTTATTGTGCCGGATTTCATTGTTTTACTCCATTAACTGCAATAAAATGTCTGTGCACACAACAGATTTTAATGAAGTAAAAGTCTTCTAACATGACTAACTGTTCATTTTTTCTAAGCTATTAGACTCAGCAAATAAATACTGCAACAAATCCTATTAGCTGTAAAAATAAGGATCCATGAATAATGTGACAGTGTCTTAAGGAATGAATTTGTGTTCACATTTGTTTTTCATTTGCATGCTTAAATGCACCAAATTATCTTAAGAATAGTGACAACCTCTCTCCCTCTCTCTACCTGTGATCTCTCTGACGGTGCGGAACACATTTAGTCGCTCAGGATCCAGAGCGCCAATACCATGATACATGTCTCTGTTAAACATAGCAAAACATGTCATGAGTTTATGGAATGCAAAAAGTGTTTGTCAAGATGTACACAAATTACACTGTACAGTAAACATTAAAATAAGCAGTTGTAAAAAGCAATTTTTACTTGATTTCTTACCCTCAAAGATACTATGTTTGCGTAAACTAATATAGTCAGGTGATTCAGTCATAATAAATAATTGTGTTTACTTAAATATCACCAGGCAAATATTTTGCAGAGTTTTTTTTTTGTGTGTACAGATGATTTGAGGGCACATTCAAAAAGAGACACAAAATTTGTCATCTGGGAATACTTAAAACTGTCAGCCTGGAAGATTGACCCATCCCTTACCCTTTGATGCCTGTGATGAGGAAGATGAGGTTGCCGTTGATCTTGGTGCAATTGACAAACTTCTCAATATTGCTGGAATCTACGGTTTGAGCCGTTTGAAGACTGCCGGTACCTATACCATCACACACTGAACACCACATACATACAAACATCAACATACCCACAAAGATAATATGTTCCTAACAAGCGTAGAGGTTATTTTCTGTTCTTTGTAAGTATGGTAAGTATTGTACTTTTCGGACAGATGTCAGTGCACGGGATACACATCTTGATGTTATTTTCCTCCATCTCCATCTTGTTGCTCGGGCAGGCTCTGACACATGAGCTGTGATCCACCACAAAATTATCTATTTCAAAGAACAACAGAGCTTACTTGTGAAAGACGCTTCTTTGTTCATTCCTTTTTTTAAAGGGGCAGTTCACCCAAAAATAAAAATTCTGTCAGTATGCAAGTCATTTAAAATGGATGATTCTCTGATTTTATTTATGTATTTTTTTTAAATATATTTATTTATTTATCTATCCAATGCATGATTAATCAGTGTAACTTACGTGGGCATTTCTTGACACAGAAAGCTCCATAGGTGTATTTGGCGTTGGGATTGTGTTCGAGCTGGAAGGTTGTTGGATTGTAGACGAATGGCTGAGGACACTGTGTCACACAGGCCCCGCTGTCATTAAAGTTGGTACAAGCCTGAGAAAAAAAACAATCATGCAAGTATGTGTTCGATCAATAAAACATGACTATAATGAAGAGACACCTTTTCCCCTGCTAAAGATATGTTCTAACTAAGAATGTTTTGCATCCTACATTTACGGTACTTTCTATTAAAGGGGTCATATGATTTTTTTTATGCTTTCCTCTTCCTTTAGTGTGTAATGTATCGGTTTGTGCATGTATACAATCTGCAAAGTTGCCAAGCTTATAGTGTCCCACAAAGGTACATATTCTATCTAACAGAGAACACATCTCCAGACCTCATAAAACACCTCGATTGTATAGTCCAGATATTACTTCTATTGTAGTAATTTGCCAATAGGTGTCACTCTTGTATTGCCATCTAGTGTGCCACTACAGTTCTGTTTTTCATTCTTCTTCGATGTATATCTTCTTCATTGGATACAATAAAAAGCATGTGAAACTTCAATAACTTCCTCAAACATCTACGTCACAATGTGAAATATTAGCATCATATTACCAAAGGCATACGCAGAGAGAGGAGATGAGGCTTCAGTGAATTTTAGTGTCGTTGCCAATCTCGCCATGTCGCGGAAACGCAAAACCTTTTAATTTGGCCTTCCGAAAATGGCTGAAATTAGGAATTCTGTTGAATTCACTGTGTCTGTTGACCAATCAGAGCACTCTGAGCTTTTTAGAAGGAGGGGCTTCAGAAGAAAGAAATCAGCGTGTTTCAGACAGACTGGGAAAAGAGGTACTGCAATTATGTTCAGTATGTGAAAAATAATGTTAAGCATGTTTAGCTATACTATTAACCCAATAAACTTTTAAAATACCATCCTATGACCTCTTTAACATTACTGGAATAATGTTTGTATACTGTATATGTTTGAGAAAACCCTGGCAGAACGTTAAAGTCAGGGAAGTTATATGAATGCTCCCTCCCGGCAGAGCTTTCAGTGTTTTCAACACATATTACAACATGCCATTTCTGTCATGACAACTCTCTGAGAGATTGGCATGGTAATGGTAATATGATATGGCAATGTTAATGTATTTGGTCTTGGTGGAATAGATCTACTATGCTGCTGCTGCACTTGTAACATAGCCTACATGAATTAACCGCTATAGCAGATCTATACAGGTGGAGCTGGGGAAGGTGGAGGGTTTCTGAAAGCATGCTATATAGACTGATAACAGAAATGAATGTTGAGCCGCAGCTCATTTACCGCTAAAGCCAAGTTCAGACTACATGATTTTAAGCCCGATTTAAGCCCGATTTGCAAATCGTTGAGCTCGCCGACAGGTCAGGGTGTGTTATCGCGTGCAAATCGCGGGGGATTAGCGGACGATGAACGCTCGCTAATCTGTTAGTATGAAAGAGCCAACAACGCATCAAAGACGCTCGCAGACGCCTCGCAGACGTGTCGCCGAGCCCAGAAAAATATCTAGCGTGCTAGATATCCAGAGCTGTCGCGCGACTCAATCTCAGTGATGTCATGAGCTAGAGCCAATCAGAGCAAGGCATGGGTTGAGGTCACCGGGTAAATACCATGGTAAATACCGGTAAATACGCGAAATGCGCGATTTTCAAACAAACACGACCAAGACGAGTTTACAGAAAGATGAGCAACATGTCGTCAAGAAAGCAATGGACTCAACAGCAAATTTTAGGAGCAAAGTTTAATCGAACTGTGGCAGGAGCATGAATGCCTTTATGATGTTGGACATGAGATGTGAGAAAGAGAAAAGGTGGACGGAAATTACAAAACACCCTCAAACACCCAGGTGAGCAAAATGTTATAGGTTGAAATGTACATTAAATCTTACTGTAATTCTGTTTATTGTCATTTCCGGTTCCTTTTATCACGTGATTTTTCGTGACAAAACGTGGTTTGTAGACGAGATAGAATAGTTGGGTGACAGAGTTGTTGTCAACTCCTGTAGTGCGTTACCTCCTGTTGCGGATCAATCACGTTGTGTCGTGTGGTGTGAACAGGTCAACAACTTGAACACTCCTGATTTCACAGAGAGCAAGTCATGTAGTGTGAACTGCACAGTTCAGCCCGACGTTTTAAAATCATGTAGTGTGAACAAGGCTTAATGCAACAGCAACCAATCAGCTGCGTTATGTAGATGATGATGCGATCACTACCAAATGAGTTAAGGACCTATCACCCTGCACCTTCTAGAGTTTACCTTCATTACATTTATTACACTTAAAAATGATACATAATAAGGGAAAAATAAAGGAAGAGTTGACATACAAAGCAGTCTGTGTCTTTGGGTCCGAAACAGCCTCCTGCACATTCACGGTGGCAGCAGTTACTGACGTACGGACCAAAACAGCGTCCATCACACTGCTCTGCACACACCGTCTTTGTCACTGTAACCCAAAAGACAAAAGTTAAGCTCTCTCAGCATCTGTGGAGTTTTTGGTTATTTTACTTTTCTGTAAATATGTCAAAAGTCACCAGGACACAGCAAAAACCTTAACTCTATTATTTGTCAGACACACTGTGCAACCCCTCATCAGCTGTGACACTCTATGGAGCTGGATCCTCTTTAATTACACCTAATTATGTAGTGAAAACTGAACCTGCGTCCCCTGCTGTCCCTCCTTTTGTGTCTGCTACCCACTCAAGAGAACATCACCACAGGTTGTGCCACAAGAGCACCAGAGAAGATCAGTGAGTTCCCAAGAGCAATCACTCTGTGCTTCAGAACGTTTTTACATTACAGACAGAACTCATTTAGTGTCAATGTCTGAAAATGGTCTTTGTGTGTGTGTGTGTGTGTGTGTGTGTGTGTGTGTGTGTGTGTGTGTGGTGTGTGTGTGTGTGTGTATGAGTGTGTGTATGAGTGCTCTTGTTTTTGTGATATATGAGGACACAAATGTGTATAATAATGACATGCATATTACACTGGTATTACAACTTACTCATGATATATGAGGACATTTATTTTGAAGTTTACATATAAAGTTAGCACATGAAGTACATTTTTATGTTAATTTGCCAACTTTGTTTTATGTCGGTGTATTAAAATGCACTTATGCTTTTTTTAATTTAACCTTTCCTATTTTGTGTAATTTAGCTGTTTGTGCATATAAATGATCTGCAAAGTTACAAAGCACCTTGCCAAAGAAAAAGAATCTCTCCAACAGAAAACACTTGCCTGAAACGTCTCGTTTGTAGTGCTGCCAATATTTCCGGGACTTAAATGGTTAGTTCACCTACAATTTTTGATTAATCACCCTCATGTCGTTCAAAACCCATAAGACATTTGTTCATCTTCAAAATGAAGATCTTTTTAATGAAATCTGAGAGCTTTCTGTCCCTCCATTGACAGCCAACGCAACTACCACTTTCAAGCCTCAGAAAGGTAGTAAATACTTAATTTGCAAAAGATTAATATCCAGCGCACGTTTTTCCCCACCACTATGTCCCCTTAGGGGCTCCGTACATTTCTGATTCACAGTCAAAGTGGCTGACCAATCAGAGCAAACTGGGCTTTTCGGAAAGATTGGCTTTAAAGAGACAGGAACTAAAACAAATAATTTCAGGCAGGGTGAGATGAGGTTCTGCATCAATGTTGTTTAAATCAAGAAAATTTATTCTAGCAGACCTCACAAATAAAATTATGAAATTGTAAATGAGCATATATGGGCACTTTAATATGACCATAATATAAACTTTATTTTAAGCAACTGTTTTAAGCCTAATAAGGAACAAACGCCTGGTATTAATGTCATTAATTATATCTAGAATTTTTCTTTTCTTTTATTAATTTAATTTAAATTAATTAATTTTTCAAATTTACGAATGATCATGAAAAAAATGTCATTCTAATTTAATCTTATATACTAAAACTCATTTATCAATTTGTACAGATTTTTTCCCCCATCAGAATGCATTAAAATATCAGTAACTTCTGATAGACACACTGCTGAAATCAATAATATAATACTGCAAAAGGGTCAAAGGTCACATCACACTGGAAGCCTTAATTTATTGCAATTTGTGTGTGTGTATGTGTTGTTGTGCAAGTTAATTGATGACGCATGTGTTAAATACTCACAGCTTTGGCACTGATCCTCCTGAGGGCCCCAGCAGCGGCCGTTACAGGAGCGATGACACCTTCTGCCTGTGGGATACATCTTATCGTTAATCCAAAACAACAACAACACTACTTTAATTGCTCTGGGATTTGTCTCATACAATGTCCTCACTTACTTTTATCACCGACTAGATTTAATTGACTGTTTTATAATTACCAAGAGAGTGTGCTTGAGTGGGACTCAGAGTAACTATATTACTTCAATTAAAAGTGAGTATACTGTAGAAATTCTGCAATTCTGCAATTTTCCAATTGGTTGCAAAAAAACCCCAAAACTTTGCAAACATTTCGCAACAGAATAATGATGCTGAAAAGGACTAGCACTGTCTGTGAAACTGGGGGTAAAACATTTGAACTACCTTCTTGTTTGCTACAGCTTGAAATTTAGCTTTTAAATTTTTGAATGCACATGACAATTTCAGTCAATCCATGAAAAATATAAATGATTATTTTAAACCATTAAACCCATCCAAACACTCACATGTGTTGCCACTGTTGTTTGAGGGCACAACCAGAAGTTCAGAACGCGGGTTCTTGATGATGTCTTGCCAGTGGATGGTGTCAGCATGGCACAAGAACTTGTTCTGATCCACATACACACCTCCATTCAGGATTTCTACAACAGTGACAATTCAAAAAGAGGGTGAAATAGAAATCACGTTCACATTTAGCCTATTTCACAGCATAAATAAAGTTAAAGGATAATTCCGGTATTTAGCACTTTGAGTCTATTTTCTAGTTTGTTTTGGATGAACTAGAGTGTGGACACAGAAATTTTGACGATGGGTCCTGTCTCGACTTTTTGACTTTTTAGAATCGCCTCTGAGCGCTTCAGAGTGGCTGTCTATGGGCATGCACAAACATGTCCTTAAAACAACCCTTAACATTTGTTTTCAAAACTGTGCAACTCACCGATTGGTTAGTGGTGTTCGTTGATGATTAAAAACAAATATATCGACGCAATGTATGATTCAATTCGTTTTATTTGCTATAGTGGAACTATTTTTTTCAGATACCTCACAACGGTGTATAAACTTCCGTTCGATATTTGAGTCTGAAGCGTTCGCACACTCCCGACCACTTGATAGCGACAACCACTTTGCCGTACAAGGATCCTGTACGGAACACTGTGTCTAGCACATAAACCTTCTGAGAGACGGAGAACCGAGCGAAAAGACTACAACCAAATGTAAACAGACCCCTTTTCCATTTCCGGTAGCACAGTAATATCAACAAGCAATGAGTCCTCCAACAGACATCAATGCGATTTTACAAAATGCCAAATAAAACATGACAGAAACTGTATTTCGCTACGCTACTTGTTTTGAAACATCAACGAACACCACTAACCACTCGGTGAGTTGCACAGTTTCGAAAACTAACGTTAAGGGTTTTTTTAAGGACATGTTTGTGCATGCCCATAGGCTACGTTCACACTGCAGCTGAAACGACCCAATTCCGATTTTTTGCCCTATGCGACTGTATCGATCTTTTCATAAACAGTCTGAACGACACAGATCCGATCTTTTCAATGCGCCCAGGCCACTTGGGTATGGGATAGAAGATAAACAAGTTAGCTATCGTACGATAGCACCGATAGCACGCACCTGTCAATACACTCAACGTGTTGCACTGTTATGGTCCGCCACAGACCAGACGTGTCTCTTCCCGTGAGTTAATCGAAGGCGCTCAAACGCTCTCCTCCTTCTTAATTTTCTTCTTAAAACGAAAAGATTGTAATTGTGCTGGCTCTGTTGGGAAAATAACTTTAATATTGCTATTGAGCTCCACTGTTGACATTCATGTTTAGGTACTTCCTCAAACAGCAAGTGACGTCGTTGACCGTTGAGTACTCTTCTGCGCATGCGGGTCACTTCTGGGTCATTTCACGTTCACACAGGAGATCACTAAAGGTCGCATTTAATTGGAAATGTGAACGGCCTTGCAAAAAAATCGGATTTTAAAAAAAAATCGGAATTGAGCATTAAGCCCTGCAGTGTGAACGTAGCCATAGACAGCCACTCTGAAGCGCTCAGAGGCGATTCTAAAATAGTCAAAAAGTCGAGACAGGACCCATCGTCAAAATTTCTGTGTCCACCACTCTAGTTCATCCAAAACAAACTAGAAAATAGACTCAAAGTGCTAAATACTGGAATTATCCTTTAATAAAATCGGATGTGCATATCAAAGATGTACAGTTCATTTCAAGGACATCCTAAGGATATAACCCCGACTTATCTATGAAACCTGTTTATATGATTTATAAAAGCAGTGTAATGAAAATAATCTCTTTTTTTAGAACAGGATTTAAGAACGAAATCATCCCAATTCCCAAGTTAAGGAGCTTATAAAAGATCAAGCAAGATTATGAGCATATCAATGTGTCTGTAGAGATTGGGAACATATGCTTTATGTGGAGGTAGTATATTTGAGCTGATAGACCCTTTCAAATCCCTCCCTCCTGTTCCCCTGTAACAAATATTACTAAGTTTATTACTAGCCCAGAGCTCTAATGAATAGCCTCAGTTACTGAGAAATCAGACATTGTGTTTATTGGTAAGCCTGCTTTAAAAAAATTCTATTTCATAAACGTATGATGGTTCGTAGCCTCCAACGACCTCCTGATGAATGAGACCGTGGCTAGCTGTTTAAAGAGGGTTAGTACTGTTTTATTCGCTCTCGAAGGGAAACAAATAGGAAAGTTATTGAAGCAATATTATTATTCCGACACTGGCTACCGCTTCATAATCAACTAATGTAACTTTATAATTTACATAACTGGACAGTTCTGCACAGGGTTTGTATACTGAACCAACACAACTGATTAGATCTCACCAGTAAAGCTTCAGCAAATATCATCTAGTCCCCACTGTTTCTAGTTTTTAATTGCTATAAGCCCACACAGAATGGATAAAATGTATTAAAATGGATCTGAGCACTATAAAATTAGACGATTTTTTTCAATAAATACACAAAATGTTATTTGTAAATATTTGTGAATGTATAGACATGCATTATATATTTTATAACAGCACAACTGTTATAAGAAATGAGTTTAAAGCACCAAATCAGCATATTAGAATGATTTCTGAAGGATCATATGCTTTTAAACTGCTGCTGTTTTCCTCTGTGGGTTAAATGTATGACATTTTGCATAAAATATATTTGACTGAAATGCTTTTATTGAAATAATTTATATTCTACCAATGATAAAACTGTGCTAGACGTTAAGTTTTGTGAAGGATGGCCACTGGTAGTGTATATTGGTTACTATAGATTGTTTTTTTACAGTGGCTGTAACATTAAGATATGGGAATAGCAATGTTAATATGCATGTTTTAGGGGTACAAGTCCCTAAGTTGTAGGGTACTGACCCAGTGACAAGCTAAAGTTGAATTTATGCACATTATAACAGTGTATTGTTCAATATCTTAAATAAACTGACCAGCATTGTGAGATCACCAGGTCTCAGAGCCTCATCCCTGCATTCAAAATGAACCCAGGAGTGATCAAGGGTATTTAAACATGACAAATTCACTTCCTTTGAGTGAAAGTGAAATATTGAAATTTTCTTTCAGCACTTACGTGATGATGGAAGTGGAATGTGCAGGGGAAAGGTTGAGACTGTGAATGGAACAACAGACCATACGAATACATTTTTAAAGAGTCACTTTTGACATTCACAGCCGGAAACCCAGCCTGCATGAGAAACACTTCACATCATTAACATCTCTTTGATGAGCTCATCTCACACAATTCACAAAGAAGGTGGCGAAAAAGCAGGAATCCATTCAACAACAGTTGTAATAAATCTATATTTTAATGAGAATGCTATCAATTTCAGAGTAAGGATGATAGTGCTTTTGAAGAAAAATTAAAAGGGGGGGGGGGGGAAAGTTGAGCTAATCGAAATGTCTAATATATATTATAAAGTCATCTGAAGGGCAAGAACTCCTCGCACATACTGCGGTCCATATCGACACTTCTATTAATGTTAACTGTCTGCCTCCATCTGTAAACAGAACTCAAACAATTCAATAGCACACTTAACTGTGGCTCAAAGCTGAGCACAGAGCAATTTTTCTTTATAAAATGAAAATCATAGAAAAATATACAGAAATAAATATATAAGCTAAAAAGCCCTTAACACAAACAACTTATTAACTTATACACTTATTGTATTATAAGTGTATTGTTGTATAATAACACTTGTATGTATTAATTATAAACTAACTTTAGCTTAATAGAATAGAATAGAATAGAATAGAATAGAATAGAATAGAATAGAATAGAATAGAATAGAATAGAAATATGTGCATATACTTTACGGGGTGTTTCGAGGCAAACAAACAAAATAAAAAATTAAAGTAGAAGCATAAATCCAATCGCATTTACATTTAAATGAACGTGCAGCCAATTAATGTTTTTTATAAGACAGAAGACAGGTAAGTGTAACAATTCAATGTGTTTGAGTTCTGTTTTGTGATCTTGGTTTCCCCAGTCTTTGTTATTTTGGTTTAGTCCTGTTAAGTTTTCCCGCTCCTCGTTTGTGTTCAGTTTTATCACCTGTGTTCTGTTAATTATTCAATTATTCCTTGTATATTTAAGCCCTGTGTTTTCCCTGAGTGTTGGTCGATCGTCGTCTATGTATGGTTGTGTGTAAACCTTGAAGTCCTGGAGTTTTGTTCTTGTTTCATTTTGGAAGTTTCATTTTGTTTATTAAATCTATTATCTTTGAAATTCCGTGCCCTCGTCTTCAGTCACCTGCACAGCAACCCTGACAGAACGATCGACCTTACAAAAGAAGAAAGCGGAATGAAAATGGGCCGAAGGAGGAAAAGCAAGGTGGTGAGCCCCTTTGAAATCCCAATCCTCTTTCAAAATGAGCTCTCTCTTGAGGAGTATGCGGGGCGTTACCTAAGTCTCTATGATGATGTGACGATGGATGAGGAGGAACTGACAAAGAGTTTCTGGGGTGGACTGAAGGACCCGCTAGCCCAGATAATTCTGGTAAGGGACCTCCATCTATCCTTCCTGGAGTTCGTGGATCACACGCTGTGGTCGTGTGGATCTGAGTGCCTAGTGGAAGATCTCCCACTCCAGCCAGTGCCAAGCCCGCCAGCCCCTGAGCCCATCACCTGCACGCCAGCGCCTGAGCCCATCACCTGCACGCTAACGCCAGAGCCCATCGCATGCCCGCCAGAGCATGAGCCCATCGTCTGCCCACCAGAACCTGCACACCGCATCAGCCCTGCCGCCAGATCGGTCCCTGGACTTCCCCGGCTGATATCCTGTATTACTGATCCCCCGCTGATATCGGTGCGATTAGCCAGAAAGATGGCTGCCGAGGCTGGGGTTCACGTCAGCCACATCCAGCCAGAGACCGTCCAGCCAGAGACCGTCCAGCCAGAGACCGTCCAGCCAGAGACCGTCCAGCCAGAGACCGTCCAGCCAGAGACCGTCCAGCCAGAGACCGTCCAGCCAGAGACCGTCGCCTGCCCGCCAGAGCATGAATCCAGCCCCAAGCCCCCTGATATGCTGGCCCCGTCCAGTTCCGAATCCCCTGATGTGCTGGCCCCGTCCAGTTCCGAGTCCCTTGATGTGCTGGCCCAGTCCAGTTCCGAGTCCCATGATGTGCTGGCCCCGTCCAGTTCCGAGTCCCATGATGCACCAGAGCCAGAGCCCGTTGACCCAGCGCCAGAGCCAGAGCCCGTTGACCCAGAGCCAGAGCCCGTTGACCCAGCGCCAGAGCCAGAGCCCGTTGACCCAGCGCCAGAGCCAGAGCCCGTTGACCCAGAGCCAGAGCCCGTTGACCCAGCGCCAGAACCAGAGCCCGTTGACCCAGCGCCAGAGCCCGTTGACCCAGCGCCAGAGCCCATTGACCCAGCGCCAGAGCCCGTTGACCCAGACCCCGTTGACCCAGCGCCCGTTGATATCAAGTCAGTTCCCGATACTGAGCCTGTCCTCCCCAAGAAAATTTTGGGGGGGCGCTATAACGCCTTCGCCGTGGCCGGCCAAAGATCCATGGCCTGAAAAAATAGCACCACCGTGGCCACCTGAAGGGTCCTCACCAGCACGGCCACCTGAAGGGTCTTCACCGCCGTGGCTACCTGAAGGGTCCTCACCGCCATGGCCACCCGAAGGGTCTTCACCGCCGTGGCCACCTGAAGGGTCCTCACCAGCACGGCCACCTGAAGGGTCTTCACCGCCGTGGCCACCTGAAGGGTCTTCACCGTCGTGGTCACGCCCACAGCCTGCACCGTTGTGGTCACGCCCACAGCCTGCACCGTCGTGGCCACGCCCACAGCCTGCACACGTCGTGGCCACGCCCACAGCCTGCTCCGCATTGGAGGCTTCCCGGACCTGCACTATGCCCTCGTCAGCCTCCAGGGCGCCCACCCTCCCACCCCTTTGGATGTTATACGGCGCGAGGACGCGCCTTCGGGGAGGGGGGAGGTACTGTAACAATTCAATGTGTTTGAGTTCTGTTTTGTGATCTTGGTTTCCCCTGTCTTTGTTATTTTGGTTTAGTCCTGTTAAGTTTTCCCGCTCCTCGTTTGTGTTCAGTTTTATCACCTGTGTTCTGTTAATTATTCAATTATTCCTTGTATATTTAAGCCCTGTGTTTTCCCTGAGTGTTGGTCGATCGTCGTCTATGTATGGTTGTGTGTAAACCTTGAAGTCCTGGAGTTTTGTTCTTGTTTCATTTTGGAAGTTTCATTTTGTTTATTAAATCTATTATCTTTGAAATTCCGTGCCCTCGTCTTCAGTCACCTGTACAGCAACCCTGACAGTAAGAAAATATTGTTCATTAACTCAGTACAAATTGGGGAACTATTCTTGTCAGACTATTAAGATGCCTTTTTTTAAAAATGCACCTCATATGATTATTTTTTTTTTTCTTAGATCTGACACAAAATGCAATCATTTTGCATACAAGAAGGGGGAATTTAATATTAAAGCCAAATTAAAACCGTGTCAAAACCACTAACATTTGAGAAATTATTCTCATTTCCTTCTGTCACTGTCCATTTTTACATAGACAAATCGTCTCCAAATGGCAGATTATAATCAGGAAGATGCAAATGAGACTGGAAAACCTAAAGGACAGGTCACCAGTGCAAATATGAAGAAAAAAAAAACCAGGCAATCAATTAAGAACGGACGTTCATTGAAAACCTTCAACACTGCATAATATTTATCAAAAAATGAATAATTTTCATTTTTGAATAACATCCTAATAATTTAATCATGTCATGCCAATCACTTTTTTATGTCAGTTCACTTTAGAACATGCATTAACCAGTCAAGCCTAAATAAATTAAACCATTAAAATAAATATTAAAATAATTATTCGATCACAATAAGCCCCCCCCCCCCCCCCCCCCCCCCAAAAAAAATAATAATATTATATGACGGGAGCTAAAAAAGCGAAATCATCAATATGATCAGTGTTGTCTAATTTAGATATGAAATATAATATTTCAAACAAACCTGACATTTTTTTGTCAGTCCAGTCTGTCTGCCCATAACCAACATGTAAAATACGGAAACAGATTTTGTTGTAAGGAATATAGTTTCTGGTGGTTCTTACACTGAAAGCAACAAGTCTGAAGGAGTCTTTTTCCAAGAGGCCTTTTTTCACAAAGCCTTAATCACACAACATCAATTTTATTGATTGAATAATAAAAGTAATATTCTGTCATACTTTGAAAAGGAACACATTTTCATGCTTTTAGAAATGAATGTAGGGAAAGCATTTGAACTACAACATTTCATGAACAAGACCAATTAATGCATTAATCAAATTCAGTTAGAATGATAACAATTTCTGACACCATTTTCCAAAAAACAAACAGTGCAATCACACAGTACCATTAACTTCTGCCCAAAATTCTTACAGGAGACAAATGACACTCCAATAATAAACATTCTCAACTCCGCACAGCATGTGCTCCCGCAGCGATTGCAACTCTCATTGAAAATGAAGAACTTCTGTTCGCTTTGTCGCTGTCAGTTTGAACGGCTCTTAATATCCTCTACTGGGGCTTCAGATCATGATCCACGGCCCTCCGTCACACACACTCTCCACACGTCCACATTCATGAAGCGTCTCATTATTTAGCCTCACATGGAGGGGAGTTTGGCTTGTGGAGATAGCAGAGCGTCCCAAAAATCACACCCAGGAGGACAGGCTGGGACGGTTGGTGGAGCCATGAGACGCAGGGTAAGAACACAACCAAAACTGAACTTGACAAAGCAACTTATTTTGTTATCTTGTCTTTATTTTTTTAGTAAACTTAAATATAGCACAACTGTCACTGGTGTAGTAAGACATTATGGAACCTGAAGAAATGCCTAAAACCTGTTGAATGAGGAGTAATACAACATGGGGCATGTGGAGCATGGGGCTAGAAATGACAATGGCATGGGTTTATTTCCTGGGAAATGCATGAGCTGCTAAACAGGAAATAATGCAATTTAAGTCTTTTGGATAAAATCAGCTGCCAAATTTATAAAGGTAAATGTAGTTCAATCATTGTGTGGCTTTTTCTGCTACACCAGGTTTAAAATGTATGCCCCGTCCAACTTGGGTATCAAAATATCCGTGAGCTTCCCAATGGTAAATACGACTTGGATGTTCATTCTTGTCCAATTTCTAACTAGGAAACTCGATAATTCCCATTGGAAGTTAATGCAGCAAAAGTGCACGCGCAGCGCAAGCAGACTCCGTTCAATTCTATTTTAGTTCTTTTGACAGATACTTTGCTTTGCAGATACAGAAAAGCAATGGCGTAAAACAACTTTAGAGACATTTTATGTTATTATGAGAAGTTTTCGAATATTTTGTAATTAATAACACTGTGCTCAGTATATCTTGTTTTCCATTAAAATAACTAAACATCTTTAAAACTAGAAAAATTCACATGAGAAATTAAATTGCATAAGATAAGTGCATTTTGTTCCATTCATAGTTTTTTTTAACCGGTTTAAGCATAAACCTCATTAAATGCATATTGTTTTATTTTCTAGCAGTTTTGCAGTGTAGGTGTCAGGGTTGCTGCAGGTAGCTGAAGACGAGGACAAGGGCTTCAATATAATATATTTATTAAACAAACTAAAAACATCCAAAAACAAATGAGAACAAAAGAACAGAACTCCAGGACTTCAGGGTTAACACACAACCATACATTGACGACGATCGACAAACACTCAGGGAAAACACAGGGCTTAAATACACTGAACCAAACAAGATAATTAACTGAACACAGGTGATAAAACTGAACACAAACGAGGAGCGGGAAAACTTAACAGGACTAAACCAAAAATCACGAAGACAGGGGGAAACAAGATCTCAAAACATAACTAAATACATCAAAACGTGACAGTACCTCCCCCCTCCCCGAAGGCGCGTCCTCGCGCCGTATAACATCCAAAGGGGTGGGAGGGTGGGCGCCCTGGAGGCTGACGAGGGCATGGTGCAGGTCCGGGAAGCCTCCAGGGCGGAGCAGGCTGTGGGCGTGGCCACGGCGGTGCAGGCTGTGGGCGTGGCCACGACGGTGCAGGCTGTGGGCGTGGCCACGACGGTGCAGGCTGTGGGCGTGGCCACGACGGTGCAGGCTGTGGGCGTGGCCACGGTGGAGCAGGCTGTGAGCGTGGCCACGGTGGAGCAGGCTGTGGGCGTGGCCATGGTGGAGCAGGCTGTGGGCGTGGCCACGGCAGAGCAGGCTGTGGGCGTGGCCAGGGCGGAGCAGGCTGTGGGCGTGGCCAGGGCGGTGCAGGCTGTGGGCGTGGCCACGGCGGAGCAGTCCCTTCGGATGGCCACGGCGGTGAGGACCCTTCGGGTGGCCGTGGCGGTGAAAACCCTTCGGGCGGCCGTGGTGGTGAAGACCCTTCGGGCGGCCGTGGTGGTGAAGACCCTTCGGGTGGCCACGGCGGTGAAGACCCTTCGGGTGGCCATGGCGGTGCAGGCTCTTCGGTGGCCACGGCGGTGAAGACCCTTCAGGTGGCCACGGCGGTGAAGACCCTTCAGGTGGCCACGGCGGTGAAAACCCTTCAGGTGGCCACGGCGGTGAAGACCCTTCAGGTGGCCGTGCTGGTGAGGACCCTTCAGGTGGCCACGGTGGTGCTATTTTTTCAGGCCTCCATGGATCTTTGGCCGGCCACGGCGAAGGCGTATAGCGCCCCCCCAAAATTTTCTTGGGGAGGACAGGCTCAGGATCGGGAACTGACTTGACATCAACGGGCGCTGGGTCAACGGGGTCTGGGTCAACGGGCTCTGGCGCTGGGTCAACGGGCTCTGGCGCTGGGTCAACGGGCTCTGGCGCTGGGTCTGGGTCAACGGGCTCTGGCTCTGGGTCAACGGGCTCTGGCACTGGCGCTGGGTCAACGGGCTCTGGCACTGGCGCTGGGTCAACGGGCTCTGGCTCTGGTCAACGGGCTCTGGCTCTGGTGCATCATGGGACTCGGAACTGGACGGGGCCAGCACATCATGGGACTCGGAACTGGACGGGGCCAGCACATCAAGGGACTCGGAACTGGACGGGGCCAGCACATCAAGGGACTCGGAACTGGACGGGGCCAGCAAATCAAGGGACTCGGAACTGGACGGGGCCAGCACATCAGGGAACTCGGAACTGGACGGGGCCAGCACATCAGGGGACTCGGAACTGGACGGGGCCAGCACATCAGGGAGCTTGGGGCTGGATTCATGCTCTGGCGGGCAGGTGACGGTCTCTGGCTGGACGGTCTCTGGCTGGACGGTCTCTGGCTGGACGGTCTCTGGCTGGAAGTGGCTGACGTGAACCTCAGCCTCGGCAGCCCTCTTTTGGGCTAACCGCACTGATATCAGCGGGGGATCAGTCAAACTGGATATCATCCAGGGAAATCCAGGGACAGATCTGGTGGCAGGGCTGATGCGGTGTGCAGGTTCTGGTGGGCAGGCGATGGGCTCAGGCTCTGGCGTGCAGGTGATGGGCTCAGGGGCTGGCGTGCAGGTGATGGGCTCAGGGGCTGGCGGGCTTGGCACTGGCTGGAGTGGGAGATCCTCCACGAGGTATGTGGATCCACACGCCCACAGCGTGTGATCCACAAACTCAAAAAAGGACATATGGAGGTCCCTTACCAGAAATATCTGGACTCGCGGGTCCTTCAGACCACCCCAGAAACTCCGTTTTAACTCCTCCTCATCCTGAGTCTCGTCATCATACAACTCGATATAAAGTCCTGCATATTCTTCAAGTGAGCGCTCTTGTTGGAGAAGAATTGGTATTTCCATGAGGCTCACTTTCCTTTTCTTTTTTATGGTCGATCGTTCTGTCAGGGTTGCTGCAGGTAGCTGAAGACGAGGACAAGGGCTTCAATATAATATATTTATTAAACAAACTAAAAACATCCAAAAACAAAGGAGAACAAAAGAACAGAACTCCAGGACTTCAGGGTTAACACACAACCATACATTGACGACGATCAACAAACACTCAGGGAAAACACAGGGCTTAAATACACTGAACCAAACAAGATAATTAACTGAACACAGGTGATAAAACTGAACACAAACGAGGAGCGGGAAAACTTAACAGGACTAAACCAAAAATCACGAAGACAGGGGGAAACAAGATCTCAAAACATAACTAAATACATCAAAACGTGACAGTAGGAGATAAAAAGCATTATTTAAAGCACATTCTTGATTTTCATTTTTTTTATGTAGGCTTATCCATCCTTTCAAACGGCTGATTTTGCTAAAAAAAAAATTCTACCATGAAAAAATGGTAATGCAAAATAGTCACATCCACATTATACACAAATCGTGGCAAATTTGTTTTATATTACACTTTTCTATTGAGGCTGCGGCGTGCTTAAAACATCTGCAGATATGTTTTTTATATTTACTTTGCTATTTTTTTGAGAATATTTACTAGCATTTTTTTAAGTAAATAAATGACCCCTCCCTCAAACTTTCACTTTGCTGATAACTTCGGCTATCTGCTTCAAGATTCGCTGACATTAGCTCAGATGGGGGAATGTTTTTTAAAAAGTAAAGCTGTGTTTGAAGCTCTGAGATTCTGTGTAGTTTAAACATTTTGCTGCATAATGATGATACTGGATCCATTATTAATGGAGCTGTTCCTCTCTCAGCCTTTTGAGCAACAGACCGGTGAGATGGTATTAGCTCTGCTCTCTTCATTTCATTTTAGCCTTTTCATACATAAGTTCTAAATTCCCAGAATAGCTCGGTCAGCATGAGTTGGTTTTTATTTTAACGTTACATATAATATTGTGTGTGTGACATTAATATTTAGGATGATTACTCAAATATGTTGTACAAATAAAGATACTACATACTATGTAATAATAATGAAGCCAAAAAAGTAACTGTAATAGATTAGTTACCTTTTTTTGGTAATTATAATAATAATAATTAATAATTCATTACATTTATATAGCGCTTTTTCTGGACACTCTAAGCGCTTTACATAGAAGGGGGGGAATCTCCTCAACCACCACCAATGTGCAGCATCCACTTGGATAATGCGACGGCAGCCATATTGTGCCAGTACGCCCACCACACACCAGCTTACTGGTGGAGAGGAGACAGTGATGAAGCCAATCAGTATATATGGGGATGATTAGGAGGCCATGATGGACAGAGGCCAAGGTGCAAATTTTGCCAGGATGCCGGGGCTACACCCCTACTCTTTCGAAAGACATCCTGGGAATTTGAATGACCACAGAGAGTCAGGGCCTCGGTTGAACGTCTTATCCGAAGGACGGTGCTATTTTGACAATATAGTGTCCCCATCACTATACTGGGGTGTTAGGACCCACACAGACCACAGGGTGAGCACCCCCTGCTGGCCTCACTAACACCTCTTCCAGCAGCAACCTGGTTTTCTCAGAAGGTCTCCCATCCAGGTACTAACCAGGCTCAGCCCTGCTTAGCTTCAGTGGGCAACCAGTCTTGGGCTACAGGGTGATATGGCTGCTGGTAAATTAATTGGTAAAAATAATTAAATTACATAACGCCGTTACATGCAACTTGCTCCTCCCCAACACTGAGTATTAGCATAATTAAGTCCACAGTCTACTAATACTCTAATGGCTGATCGTTGACATGTAGTTGCAAAGTTACTTATAGTTAGTAAAACGTCTTATGGCGCTTTTCCATTACCAGTACCAGCTCAACTCGACTTGACTCGCCTCGGCTCGACTCGGCTCGGCTCGCTTTTCGCTCCGTTTTCCATTACAGATAGTACCTCCGCAAGGTCCAGGTCGTCATAGCGACGCCACAGGAAACTGCCGTGACAATCTTCTACGAGACACACACCCGCTACCCACACACACACTCAGGACAATGGAGGAAATCGAGTGTATGCTGTTTTAATAGTAGTAATGGGTATATCACGCAATCTCTGGCCAAGCTATTTATAAATGGCGGGGTTATTCAGGATACTCCATCTGACCATAGCGTCTGACGCGTGCAATGGTGACGCAGTGACGATTCTCTCTGACCAATCAGCAGTCTGCATTGTTTCACGTCACATTTTAGTATCGCCTCAGCTCGCTTAGAACCTCGCCGGAGGTGATACGGAAAAAAAGTACCCGAAAGCAGGTACAGGTACAACTTTTGCACAGTGGAAAACCAAACAAAGGCGAGTCGAGTCGAGCCGAGCCGAGCCGAGGCGAGCTGGTACTGTGTAGTGGAAAAGCGCCATTAATGGACCATCAAAATAGTGTAACCAGGCTTTTAAATCAGGATGTCAATAAAACTTCTATTTTGTCTTCATATTCCTTTATATTTACTCATAAAATGTAATAGAGGTTTCAAATTACTTATTTTCAATGATGACAATAAGCTACTGTTAATGTCTGAAACAGACATTGTGATTGTCTTTTCTTCTTCTGTATATATCTGAGTTAAAGAGCTTCTCGAACTAGAAAAAAATGTATGGCGGAAATTGATTTTGTTGGTCTGGATTTTATTGGATGGTTGGGGTTTGCTATTGGTCGATTTTATGTGAGTGACAGGTTGTCCCGCCCTCACTCCAGTACACATGCTATCAGGGTCAGTGGAAAGCCAGGGTTAGGGTCAGGGTCAGGGTCAGGGTCAGGGTCGGGAAGGGAAGGGAAGGGAAGGGGAAAGGAAGGGAAGTTATTTTGATTAAAGATTAGGCACATGAGTTAAAAAAATATGTGCACAGATAAATAATTTCTAATTAATAATGCAATATTCCATTAAAAATGCATTAAAGAGGTCAAAAACAATGGCATTATATATTTAACATCAGTGCCCAAAATAGAGGAATCTGTAAATAACAGCCTTTTTCACATTGCAAGATGATTTACCTTTAGATTCAAACCAATGTCTGACTGGACATCTATGTTGTGGCCAATTTAGCCATTGTCATAATTCTAGTCTGGCTTACCATAGGTCTATCCCTCCAAATACATTTGTAGTAAAATGTTCCCTGTAGTGCCAAATATCTGTCAATGTCCAAATTTCTAATAGCAACACATCACGTTCTTATTGATTCAGGAGCTGCCAGAAATGTCATAGACTGAGAGTATATTAAAATATTGAATATTTACCGCAACCCCTGCCAACCTCCTGTACATGTCAAGACGTTAGATGACAAACCGCCAAGATGTTACTGGGCAAGCCTTGCTGACTTGCAATTTGCAAAAATTCAGATGATATTTTTTAAATTCATGTTTGCCTGTTCTGGGTTCCCAAACAGTCTGAAGGACCTTACAAGCAAGATGTTTAGTAGATGATTATATATACTTCCGGTGGAGAGAACGCTGGCATGTTTGGTTGCCGCTTCTACACTTGGTACTTTTAAATTGTTTTATTTGTTTTTATTTTATTATTCATCATTATATGTTATTGTTGGATCTCTTATTACTTGGTCGTGCTTCTACATTCCTGACTGGGATCGGACAAACACTCTTTGCTATCCCTGTGAAACCTACGTGTGTGTAACCTATCGGTGTGCCTGGATTTTTCACTCCTTTGTGCTCTCCGTTTTCCTGTATAACAGTGCGTCAGAAGTTCTGTTGTATTACAACACTTTGGATTCCACCCTGGACATCTTGGATTGGATCAAACTGTGTCCTGTGTAGCAGTGTCTGATCTCCGGTTCATCACAACTTGTTGACTTAAGTTGGACATTACTATGTGGATTCGTTTACTATTCGCTGTCATTTGTATTTTGGCATTGACTGGGCTCTGTGGAGTGCGGATCCTCGAACACCTGGACCACGTCATGATAAGGTACTCTCTGCCTGAACTGCTTTCACAGAAACACCAGTTGTTGCTCAACATACGTGTCCGTGAAACTTTACGATCACTTCACCTTCTACGTAGGCCTAAATATGTCCATAGGGGATCGCAGCGGAATTTTAACATCACAGGGACTGATATTAAGGTCTTATGTTCCCGTCCCACATGTATTGACAATCAAAACATCTCTCGTGGTGTTTGCCATGCGAATTTATGTTATCCACAAGTGTCTACAATATACTCTGACAAAGTCCGCCCTGATTTCATCAGGTTTGCGCACCTTAATACACGTTCATTAAACAAAAAGACTGATTCACTTTATGACATCATTCTTGACAAAAAACTCGATGTCTTCTGTATTTCAGAAACTTGGCACCAACAGAATGACTTTTTAAATCTCAATCTGTGTACTCCACCGGGATTTAGATATCTTGACAAACCCAGAGCAACTGGTAAAGGGGGTGGCCTCGCTGTTGTGTACAGTACCGAGGTCTCTGTTACTGAAATTACTGTTCCTCCTGTCTTGTCATTTGAGAGTATTGTTTTTAAAGTTAGTGGTGTTTCTCCTGTTTTGATCTTGTTTATCTATCGGCCTCCTAAATCTAACCCTCTGTTCTTTGAAGAACTCACTGAGCTGCTTGCATTTGTAAATCCCCTCTGTGCATCCATGATTCTTATTGGAGATATTAACATTCATGTTGATAATCCTAGTTGTAATCATACTACTAACTTGATGGAGATTCTGGATTGTTTTAACTTGATTCAACATGTAAACTTTCCTACTCATAGAAAAGGTCATACACTTGACTTAGTGTGTACAGCTGGTGCTGATATTAATCGGCTTGAAGGCAAAGATTTGTGCATCAGTGACCATAAGCTCTTGAGCTTTAACTTATCTGTTCCTCTTCAAAAACTACAAAAGAGGGTTATAAGTTTTAGAAATCTTAAAAATATTGATCTTAATCAGTTTTCATGTATGATCAATGAGAGTCCTGCAGGTAATACTGTTGATCACTATAATTTAATTTTATCATCAACTCTGGATGTGCTGGCCCCCAGGAAGGAACGTGTTGTTTCATTTTCGAAATCATCACCCTGGTTTACTATTGAGCTCAGGGCTCTAAAAGCAAAGAACAGGCAGTTGGAACGACAATATAAAAAATCAGGGCTCACTGTACATAAACTTATGTATGATGAGCATTTGGTTCAGTACACTGATGCCCTCAAAATAGCAAGAACTGAATATTACTCTCAAATCATTAATGATGGTGCTGCAAAACCAAACAAAATGTTTAAAGTAATCAACAAACTCCTTAAACCTAACAATTCACTCATTTGTTCCACCGTGCAGCAGTGCAATAAGTTTCTGATATTCTTTGCTGATAAAATTGAGAATATTTATCAGTCTATTACTTCTGTCTCTTTGTGTGCACCTCCTGAGATTCAGCCTTTAAATTGTCC
Organism: Chrosomus eos; assembly: GCA_036326025.1. Taxonomy (NCBI): domain Eukaryota; kingdom Metazoa; phylum Chordata; class Actinopteri; order Cypriniformes; family Leuciscidae; genus Chrosomus; species Chrosomus eos. The sequence continues at coordinate 46,212,415 of CM070819.1, forward strand.
GCTTACCCGGTTTTCTAGTTTTCAAACGGTCACCATTGATTACATTTCCAAATTAATTATGACGATGAGTTCCACTACCTGTACTCTGGATCCTATTCCAACTCATGTTCTCAAGGAGTGTCTGTCATCTATCAGTCCTCTCATTTTGAACATTGTTAATGCTTCTCTTACTACTGGACTTGTTCCCCAAGCCCTTAAGGTTGCTTCCATCACACCTGTTCTTAAAAAGCCTGGGTGTGATGTGTCTGATCTGTCTAATTACAGGCCAATATCTAATCTTCCTCTTTTGGCGAAGGTTTTGGAACGTGTTGTTATGTCACAACTACATTCTCACCTGACCATGAATGAGCTTTTAGAACCATTTCAATCTGGTTTTCGATCAGGACATAGTACTGAGACTGCCTTGGTTCGAGTTATGAATGATCTCCTCGTCTCTGCTGACTCTGGTGCCCTTACTATCTTGGTGCTGTTAGATTTGAGTGCAGCTTTCGACACGGTGTGTCACTCTATACTGATTGAGAGACTCGAGACTTGGCTTGGTATTTCCGGTACAGTGTTGGAGTGGTTTAAATCTTACCTCACTGATCGTACTCAGTTTGTCACTTTAGGAAATAATAAATCTAACGTCGGACAGGTATGTCATGGTGTTCCTCAGGGGTCTGTCCTTGGCCCAATACTTTTTAATATTTACATGCTTCCTTTAGGGCAGATTATTAGAAAGCATGGTTTGGGGTTCCACTTCTATGCTGATGATACTCAGATTTATATTAGCACAAAAACTAATATCACAGGTATATCAGCACCCCTTTCTGACTGTCTGCAGGAAATTAAATTATGGATGTACCACAATTTTCTCAAATTAAATGGTACAAAGTCAGAGGTTCTTTTAGTTGGTACACCTGCTGCCTGTAATGGTAAAAATTTTAATTTGGACATTGAAAATAATGTACTATCTGCATCACCTCAAGTTCGCAACCTTGGTGTAATTTTTGATTCTCACTTAACACTTGAAGCACATATCAAGAGCATTTCAAAATCTGCATTCTTCCATTTAAGGAATATTGCCAGGATCAGGCCTTTTCTTACATTACCTGATGCTGAGAGGCTTGTCCATGCACTTGTGAGCTCGAGGCTTGATTATTGTAATGCCCTTTATCTTGGCCTTCCTGCAAAGTCTATTAAGCGACTGCAACATATACAGAACTCAGCTGCACGTGTTCTAACACATACTCCTTTTCGTCAGCACATCTCTGGTGTGCTTAGGAACCTGCATTGGCTTCCGGTACATGCCCGTATTGATTTTAAAACTCTTATTTTAACATATAAAGCTGTACATGGAACTGCACCATCATATATATGTGATTTAATTACGCCATATATGCCCTCTCGATCTCTCCGCTCCGCCCGTTCTTTTTTACTTAAACAGCCTTCTTGCAGACTGAAAACGATGGGTGAAAGAGCTTTCTCTGTGGCAGCCCCCAGGTTGTGGAATGCACTTCCTTTAACTGTTAGGAATGCTCCAACATTAACAAGTTTTAAGAAATTGTTAAAAACTCATCTTTTTTAAGGTGTTTGTGTCTTAATTGGTGTATGTGAATGTATTTTAATTATAAATGTATTTACTTTTGTACTGTGCTTGTAGCGCTTTGGGTACAAGAAAAGCGCAATATAAATAAAATTTATTATTATTATTATTATTATGTTTGTAATACTTCATCTGTACATGTCAGCATTGCTTATGTGTAGAATTGTTGTGTTTATATTTAGAATATTATCCCTCAAAAGCAATCATTATGTAGCACTGTAAATACACAACGACAACACAATCCAGACAAGAGAAAAACACTAACATTACTGTGGGGTAAATAAGACTAGAATGACCTCCACCTTGAACTGAGGGGTATACTGTATGAGCAGCCAGCATTACCTGGTGGAAGGATGAAATCTGAAAACATGAGCCTTACTGATGATGGGTAAGAGTGTGTTGGGGGATTGTACACCAAGACAGCACATTTAATCAAACATATGTGAACACACATATAGATGAGGATTCAAACTGAGAGATGAGGCTTGTAACTATCAAGAATCTGTAATGGCTTACAATAGCATGGAGAATAATCAGGGCTCAACAATCAATGATGCAGCAAAGATGTACAGAGCAATGAATACATGAAAGTAAAACAAATAACCTGGTGGATGATAAAAATCACACAGACCTACAATGAAGGAGGAACGAGAGCCATATCTATAAATTAAAGACGTCAATGTGACGTCTTATGACGGCAATGCCCTGGCAACCACTCATAACACTCTAGCATTGTTTTTTGATTTTTAAAGTGTCCATCTTATGCTTTTCCAGTATGTAACATAGCTGTTTGTGAATGTAAAAGGTATGCAAAGTTTCAAAGATCTAAGTGCACAATAAATAAAGCGTTGTCTCCCAAAAGAAATTCTGAACTGCCGTAATGTAATTCCAGTCCGGTTGGCTCAAACCTATGTAGATTTGTATAATGCAACCCTGTGGTCTTCATTGGCTGCCTGTGAACAACATCTACTTTGACCTGCCTTCAAACACTGTAGTTGTAGTTGAGGCCTGGAAGAGTTTGATTCATGTTGTCGCCCTGTCAAGAAGACACTGTTTTCTGTGCTGCGAAAGCAAACCCACTTTGCATGCACTTCCAAAGGAAGAGGACTCGAACTCAAGTTAATATGGTAAAACCAATGGCATCATTACTATTCATATCAGTGTTTAAGAGTGCTGAGGAAGCCTCCATAGCAGTAATTCAGCTATGCAAATGGGTGTTTTGTTTCCGAGATGCGCCATAAGCGGTCAACCAATCACAACAGACTGGGCCATCTGACCAATCAGAGCAGAGTAGTCTCTCAAAACCACTTCAGGCACCCTGAAAAAAGAGGTGTTGCTGCAATGTACGTATATTATGGGAAAATTTAAGTGGTTTTGACCTTGGATGCATGTAAACCTATTGCAGGAGACATCTAAAACAAAAGTAGGAATCTTTAAATAGCAAAATAGAGGCAGTATTAGGGATTTATACTGTAGGGAGTGTTTTGTGTTAAAAGAGCTTAAAAATCATCTAAATCCTATTAATCATATTATTTCTCTTTCATTTTCTATACGTCCTGATTCACAAATTGTTGCATTTGAGAAGAAACGTAAAGTGACCATATAATGTGTTGAGTATGTATCGATGAAACGTTTCATGTATTTATCAAACTAATGCCGCTGCTGTGTACCAAGCATTTGGGTGTACACATAGCCAGCAGATGGAGAGAGAAATGACATGTTCTCTTTAGACTGCACTGAGCTGCTTGGCATGCTTTCAATTAGACAACAACAACAGAGGAGATCTAAACTAAAGCTTTCTGAATTGGTAATGGTCAATTCAGAAAGACCATTACCATCTACATTCTGCTGTTCTCATAAATTAGGATTTTATCACTATTATTCAGGCCGGATAAGTTGATCTGAATGCATTGATGAGTATGCATTAACAGTTCTGGCCTAATTGCTTTTTATGATACTATACAGAGACCTGGCATGAGAGTAGTGTGTGGCCAGAGCTTTACATTCACCAGTCTGCAAATACTGGCATGAAGGAATAGAATACTTCCTCTTCATTATTGTTTTCTAGGGTAAATGTCATAAATTATTACACAGACCCCTGGAATACTTATTACTTGACTTCATTCCAGCCAAATAATTCTGAATAGCGACCGCTGACCTTGAAAACACTGTAAACATGTCACCCCAAAGCAAAATCTTGCATAAAGGTCTTCTATCTCCCTTATTATTATTATTATTATTTTTGTTGATTTTTTTATTTTTATTTTGTGTTCTAGAAAAAGAAAGTCATACAGGTTTGGGATGATATGTAATTAAGCAAAATATTGAAGAAGAAGAAAAAAAATTGAATTGTATATACAGTGTATGACGTGTAAATAATTGTAAAATAATAATCTAGATCTTTTAGATCATTTATATCTAGTACATTTTTAAATACTTTTTTATAAAAATGATTAAAGACATCTGCACCCTCAAGGTTTGCTTGAATGATTTATTTTGATAGAGTGAAAGAAAAGTTATATTTGTGCTGAAGTGACCACATATGAAAGCTACTTGCCATCATAAAGGATAATAGGAAAGAGGAAAGAGACGGTGAGAGACAACAACAACTATCTTTTATATCAAAGAATCCATTAAGCATCAGTGTGATGTGTCTCAGAAACGACGATGCATGCTTTCATCTCTTTACCAGGAACACTGCGGGATTGGAGTAATGGAATATTTCTAAGAAAAAAATTATTAGAAGGAAGTTGCAACTATGTATTGTACACAGGGAAATACAGACCTAACCATAGCACTTTGCAACACAATGATGGTAATATTTTACAACTTTATGAGTCATTCAGGAACATTAAATAATGTTTAATATGCAGTGTCAGTAATTTATGTATGAAGAAATGTAACAACTAAGTTGAATGGCATTTCTATCTGAATGTTTGTTAATGTTACTAAAGTTGATGTCATTGTTGGCAGATCATAAAAATGATGAATCCAACTTGAACAAAGTAACTAAACCTCAAATGTATAGAGTCTATAAAAAATGTATTATGGCTGGGCAGTAGTTGTATCTGGTGGGCATACTGATGGCTTTCTCTCTCCATTTTCTCTCATCTTTAACCCCTTTGGGTCAACAAAAGGGCCTTTGGCATGGGAAAACATACTTAGAACACTGTATTGTGTGTGTGTGTGTGTGTGTGTGTGTGTGTGTGTGTGTGTGTGTGTGTGTGTGTGTGTGTGTGTGTTTGTGTGTGTGTGTAGGAGAGGGAGTTAAAACATTTTCTGCCAACAGCAACATTCTGACACACAGCAACTATAGGCAGCTTAACCATCAAACCATGCACTTCCTGTCAAAGAGTTGTGTCCCCTCTTCTACAAAATATGTTCCTGTTAACTCTCAAGTAAAACCTTGAAGTTCCACTCTAAAATATGACAAAGAACCTTATTTGTTAATTAGAGTAGATTTAATTCCAGAGATAATTCCAGCCCATGTGATTAAATTGGCATTTTTCAGTAAAGAGGGGAGACCAGCAGCAACACAGTTCTTTCTACCAAAGAAAAATGAGTGTAATCATGGTTTAAAGGGGTGATGAACTGAGAAATCAAATTTTCCTTGAGCTTTTGACATCTGAGAGGTCATCATATTATAAGAATATCCTGTAAGTTTCAGAACTGAAAACGTCCTTGTTAGTCCAATAAATGCTTTTTTTGACACCAGCCTCAGCAAACGCCTCGTTTTTCAAAGTGGGGAACTATGACGTAAAAGAGGATAAAACACCACCCCCGCAGAAGATGATCAACGCCTGCTTCAACACGGCCGGTTTAGCCCCGCACACCGGTTCGCGCATTACACGCATAGCTATAAAACATAGATGCCTACCTCGTGATGACAAACCGGATCGAGCTACCGAGCAATAAACATGCCGTTTACAAAATATTGTGCAGTGCCTGGTTGTGGAAGAAGACAGTCGCTGCATAAGCTTCCTCTGGATTCCAATAGGAGTGCATGGATAAACTTTATTTTTAATGACGTTCCACTCCAGCTGATGAGGTAAAACATTGTCCGTCTGTTCGCTTCATTTCACTGAGGACTTTTTGTAAACAAGACTGGATTTGCAGACCGATTACGAGTAAAGAACGGTGCTGTGCCGTCTATATTGGATCTGACAGACACACGGACTCTGGGTCGAACATGTATGGGCGAATCATTCCGGTTGCCATTTTACAACATTGGACGTTTTCAAAACAATTTCCCCCAAGTGCATCGACTGGTGAGTTGAAACTCATAATATGCAAAGCTGCTATCCATTCACAGCAGTGGGCATTTACTTTCAAGTCTTCAGTGCGAGACGCCCATAAAAACCAAGCTAGGCTGAAAACTAGGGTACAAAATAGCCTATTACTTATTCATTTTGATGTTTTTGAATGCAAAAAACAAGCGAACGTCATAAGTTTACCTCAGACAACAATATAATAAGATTTAAAAAGCCAGTTCATGACCCCTTTAATGCACACGTGGAACAATCCTTAAAGGGATAGTTCACCCAAAAATGAAAATTCTGTCATCATTTACTCACCCTCCCCTATTGACTTCCATAGTATTTTTTTTTTCTCAATGGGACCCATCAATTGTTTCGTTACCCAGTGTTCAGGCAGTAGAAAGAAATTCATACAGGTTTACTTGAGGGTGAGTGAATGATGACAGAATTTTCATTTTTGGGTGAACTATCCCTTTAAGATGGTAAAAGGCTAACAGCTTACAGGTAGAAGGGAATTAACGTCACAGTTCCAATAACTCTACAACTCAGGACATTGAAGAGACCTTGACATAGTCCTACTGCACGGAGGCATGAGGACTGCAGAAGTGGCCAGCGCAACAAACTGCAATGTCGATAATGTACTGTAAGATGCCTGAGACAGTGCTACAGGATTACAAGAAGGACAGCTGATAGTCTTTGTGACCATATGTCCCCCCCAGAGAACTTGCAAGTGCATTGGTGGAAGGGTGGAGTAACATCTCACAGCAAGAACTGGCAAATCTTTCTCAGTCCATGAAGATCAGTTGAAATGTAGAGTTTAAAGCAGCTAGTAAAAAACACCACATACTGACTACTACTTATGGACTGCTACTCTTGATATTGACGCTCTGGTCGGGGACGCGTTATTCCATTCATGTTCAACAAATGTCTGTGAAATTTATTCTGTTTATGTCTCAGTTGTTGAATCTTAAATTTTCATACACATTTTTACACATAACAATGTATTTGCTAGAAAAAAAGCAGACAAGAAGTGTCTTTGTTTTATATATAAAATACTAAATAATTCAATAAATAATATGTGTATAAAAAACTATTAAAAAGTTTATATAAATTATAAATAAATATTATAATGTTAATATTATTAACATTGTTTTAGGTTTTTTGTTAAAAATTGCTATATATCACATAATTGAGGGGGGGGGGGGGATACTTTAAGAAGCCTAATGGACATTAATTATCTAAATGAAAACATAATATCATTAGCTGATCAATATATTTTAGTAAAAAAGTTGGAAAAAGGATGATCCATTTTAGAAATCTGCCATGGACCCATATGCTCTTTCATGTGTTTTTCTAAAAGATGTCTACTGCACAGCAATGAGGCCATAGACAGACTGATATACCTGTCAGGTTCTTGAGGCCGAGTTGTCTAAGGCCGAAGTAGCCATCTCGTCTGTAGTTGAGAAAGATGGCCAGAGCGTAGCGTCCTTCATACAGTTTAGTGCCACGGATGATCCGCAGGTTCTCCAGAGGAAGATAGTCAAACTGGTTCAGAGCCACCAACACGTAACCCGTCACCTCCCGGATAGACTGCGGAGATACAGATACAAATATTTTCTGTTACGATTAGCAATTTAGGCAAAACATGAAATTTAAATGATCCGTTTTGTGAAATGTAGCTAAAAGTATGCTTTTGAGATCTTTCAAATTTATTCATATCTATCTCACGGAGCACAATTTTATATCTCCTTAGGCAGAGATTTGTCCTCTACTTTCGGTTCCGCAAAGACTCAATGTCCTCGGTCATCACGGCGATTGAGCATCACCAAAAGGACCCCCAACGAGACAGCCTTGATATAATTTGAAGAGATAACGGCCCAAGAGAGCGCTGGACCCTCCCTCTCCACACCCACATCAATCATGTTGACATCCAATCACTGTTTCACACTGCGTATCATTAGCAGGCGCAGAGGACAGGTCTATTTCATGCAGAAGTAGTGAATGTGATATAGCCGTTCAGATCGGACACACACATACTGCTGCTGTAGTCACAGAAATCCATCTGAAGAGCTGACCAAGCACACAGTGACAGCTGTCACCTGCCAGTCACACGCACTGGAAGGCCACTGAGAGCATTGCTGTCTTAAATCCTGGATTCTGATTGGTCAGTCACAGCAATTAATAAAATGCCTGCTTAACATTTACCATTAAAGGAATAGTCCACCCAAAAAATATCAATTACTCACCCTCATGTCATTCCAAACTCGTATGACTTTCTTTCTTCTGTGGAACATAAAATAAATATTTTAAAGAATATTGGTAACCAAACCGTTTCAGTTCCTCTGAAAATACAATGCAAGTCACTGTCTATAAAATCAAAGTCAATGGGAATAGAAACAGTTCGGTTGTCAACAATCTTCAAAATAACTTCTTATATTTATGGTATCCTAGTATAATTTTTTTTTTTTGGTGTGTGTGATTTGGTAATACACATGGAAATTTGCATTGGATGCAATCACTCTACTGTGATAATATTGTAGTAGTTTCTGTCTTTGTATTAGTGTCTTTATAAATCAGTCAAGTTTTAGGATAATTATTATGTAGGAGTCCATTCAGTTCAAGCCATCTGCGTTTCAAGTAATAGTTGTTAGTAGATGAAGTAGTCTTAAATCAAGCATATCTCCTAGTGTGGGCAGAAAGATTGTCATTGTCCTCACATGACACAAGAGACAGTGAACAAAGGATGAATTCTGTAATCAGTAATTAGCTTGATTATACCTTTCATACAGGCTGACTGATGAAGAACAAATAACACATCAAAACCCCACACTACAGAAAAAAAAAAAAAAAAACTTGTGCCCAGAAATTTTGCACCAATGCTTTCTCTTTTATATTATTTTTCACCATTTTGGCTTTGTTCATTTTCTAATAAGTTCAAACACATATTACATGTTCACTAACATCCACCAGTGTCACTAAAGAAAACACACACCAGCACAATACATTTATAAATATATTAGATAGAAATTTAAATCCAGATATTCTCTTTGGAATCGAAGACTGATGAAACATTCACAAAAAAGGATCAAATTGCATTATGAAAATAAATAAATAAATAAATAAATACCTATTTATGGCCTGAAACTCTAGAAGGTGCAGGCTGAGAGGTCTTTAACTCATTTGGCAGCGATCAGGTCATCATCTACATAGCGCAGCTGATTGGTTGTTGTTGTATCAGCGGTAAATGAGCTGTGGCTTAACAAACCGGTAGTGTTGCTGTTATCAGTCTGTAGCATGCTTTTAGAAACCCTCCATCTTCCCCAGCTCCACCTGTATAGATCTGCTACGGGGGTTAATATATGATGTGACATGTGTCACATTAAGTAACACGAATGGTTTCAACATTGATAAATATTTCTTGAGCAGTAAATCAGCATATTCAAATTACATTTCAAAATATATTTAAATAGAAAGCAGTTATTTAAAATTTGAATATTATTTTACAATATTACTGTTTTCCTGTATTTTTGATCAAATAAATGCAGCCTCGATGGACACAAGAGTCTTCTTTCCTAAAAAATATCGGTAACACTTTATTTTACGGTGTCTGTGATACAGAGTAATTACTTAATTAATTACTTAGTAGTAGACATTGTAATAACATGTAACAAAATGTAATTAACATGTAACTAAGTTATGGAACAGCTTACAGATTGTAATTACACACATGTAATAGGCAGGTACAGTTACACATGTGTAACAGGTCGAGTTGGTTACATACATGTTACAATACATGGTTATTACATTTTGTTACATGTTATTACACTGTCTACTACTAAGTAATTAATTAAGTAATTACTCTGTATCACGGACACCGTAAAATAAAGTGTTACCAAAATATCTTACTGATCCCAAACGCTTAAACTGTAAAGCACATATACGTATAAAACAATACTACACATTTTATGTTACTTTCAAAATCTCACTAATGTTCACCTTTATACCTAGAAATAGAATATTGTTTTTTGTTACACTGTTTCAACATACGTTACAAACACCTCTTGGCCCAGGTCCGGTCACACACTGCAAAAACACAGTAGAAAAAAAATCAGATATGCTCACATTGTGCATCTTTATGTTTCTTGCCGGCATCATTAGATTGTAAAACAAACGATCCACCTCCCCTTTAGTTCTGGAACCATACAATTATAGTTTCTGTAGTACTAATATTAGATATTTATTCTCTTTACAAGTACAAATCTCACACAACAGCCAAACATCTCTGCAGTTTGAATTTTAGTCTTGGATTCCTGCACTAATAGTGCGCAAAAGAAAAAGAAAAACTAGAGCAAAGACAGTATTCTACAACACTTACTGGAGGTGAGCCAGCAATGCTGACTCGTTATCATCAGCGCTGAGCGAATGTGGTAAAGATAAAGCTGAGCGGGCAGCAATCACTCGTTTTGAATTCCAGCCCAAGAGCAAACAATATAAATGTCAATGTTAAATGCAATCTATTTGTTCCACTTTAGCAGCAGGTGACATAACACATGTGCTTGATCAAAACCATCTGTGACAGGGTAGATATTAAAAATCTATGGAGAGAAACAATTCAGTTGAACGTCTGAATATCACGAACACAGGAGGCTTCACCAAACCTATGTTATAGGACTTTGTCAGAGGATTCGGTTAATCATTTTGACCATGTTGATTTTAGACAATCTCCATTTAAGAGACCCCACCCCAAAAGGAGGTGCTAAATCCTTTAGGCTGAATTAACATCGTTAAATTGATGATGTCTGTAATCAAGGCCAAGAACATCCCACTTAAAAGTGTTTTTTATTGGGATCGAAAGCAAGGAAACTCAAAGTTTACTTAGTTTTTGACATGATGCTAGGGTATGCTGACCTATCATACCCTAGCCTGTGACGTCAATCTCAGCTGGCATCCCTCCTTCGAGGTAATGGAATGAAGCGTTTGTCCACAAGGTGGCAACACTGTCTCAGGCCGTTGTTTCACGGTTCGAAAATAACCGGAGGAGGCAGAACAAGAACAATGACAAACTACTGAAGAAAAAATAAAAATGCAAAAAAACAACATAGCCTAAGTTGACGAGTGTTTATGTGAGGGGATTAAAAGTTACCCACAACTAGTTTAAATGAGTACAAAGACATTTTTATCTCTCATAACATTTGGAAAGAAAAAGCACAGACACTGGACAAGGATTCATCTTTTTTAGTGTGCAAGTGTTGGGTATACTTTGAAAGGCTGTATGTTTGACTGTGTGCACGTTTGTTAACGTACGTATTAAAGGGGACCTATTATGCAAAATGCACTTGTACATGGTGTTTGAGAAGAAATGTGTCGGCAGTGTGTGTACACAACCACCCTATAATGATAAAAATCCACTCACTCCTTTTTTTATCATAAGCTGTGTCTCAGAATAAGCTGTGTACAGTTTCTATGCAATGTGACGTCACATTACCCAGGCCCCGCCCACGACTGATGACAGACTCTGACCTATTAGCATAGACCCGCTCTGAGTGAGTTGTACACATTCCGCCATTTTTACCTCCTCGCCAGAGTGTTTCACGAGTTCACACTTACAAATAAGTCAGATAGAATAAATGGTGTGCATTATTTGGCGTTCTGTCCGAGGAGAGGGCTCAGGACTCGGTATTTGGCCCAAACCCAGAGTACTCCCCCCGTATTCCTGGCTGTGGAAGGAACAAGCCGAGAGGGAGGTGTCGGGATGCTGAAAAACTGTCAAGGAATGTAGGTGAGTCGACTCAGTGCCTTTATAAGTATATGCTTCCTCTCATGCTGATGGGATAGTCATGATGATTGTTGATGACAAGTTAATTGGATTATTATTTGAACGTGCTCCTCCCGAACTTTGTTCGAACATCATTTAACAGCAGCATTCAAGTCAGAAATGTATTCTTAGTAAGGCTACTAAATTATTCAATCAAGAGATTTTCTGTTTTACTTTTGTTGTTTGATTCATATTAATAGCATATTTAGCAGTAGGTACTGTATAGTACGCTGTTTTCACTTTAACACATGATTCCTTTACTTGCTGTTTACGTTCACAGAAATAACTGACAGTGTTTATGTGAAATGTGTGTGTTTTGATATAACCTTGTGTATTTGAGAGTTAAAGCGCAATTAGAGTGAAAGAGAACTTAGTTTAATACACAGGACGTGTCGTCTGCAGCCTCTGTGTCGTCTCTGTGTGCTCAGGCTTCAGATGTGTGCACTCAGATAACAGAAGTATAGACTGATATGGGTTTAAAACGTATGCAGATAATAAAATTTTTAATGATGATGAAGGACTGCAATGTCATGTGAGCGTGACCGTAATAGAGATAATAAAAACCATACAGACATTTTAGTTTTTGGCAGAGTATACGAGGCACAAGCTGTACAGGCTCCGCCCTCTTCTGGACAGGGGGAGGGGAGCAGCAGCTCATTTGCATTTAAAGATACATGCACAAAAAAATATATATATTTATTCCACTCAAACAACATGGTATAATAAATTATCTGTGTGGTATTTTTATAGCTGAAACTCCAGATACTCCCCCAATGGCCCAAGGTGCTGTGAGGCAGCCTGGTGATTCAGGACCCAACTAAGAATGATTCACTGATGAATAAAAAGTTAAAAAGAACAGCATTTATTCAAAATAGAAATCTTTCCTAAGAACGTAAATACTTAAAGTCATTCCTATACAAGTATACTTTGGGCTTTAAACTGGCATTCTTTTAAAGTTGGAACGAAATGGAAATTCAATGTATCTTGAAGATATTATTATGAACAATTCATCCATGCATGTTTTTTTTTCTTATCTTATTTTCTTTTTTTTTTTTACCTCACAATTCATCAAAATGTCATAAATTTTTTAGTGGAAGAAAATATCAATTGCTAATTCCATTACATTGCAATTTTAACGTTTTTAAGAACACATCAAAAGCCCCTTTCACACAGCACTTTGAACCCGGCAAATTGCCGGCAAATTGCCAGAGTGCCTTCTGTGTGAACGCAAACACGACCCGGGATTGATGCCGGGATCGATCCCGGGTTGGGGACCTAGTAACATTGCCGTGTTCAGACCCGGAACGCGCGCTGTGTGAACAAAAGCCAGAACCAATGCCGTAAGGGGTGTGTTATAGTGATGACGCTCGTGCCATCGTGCGACTCTGTTGCTCTTAGAAGAAAGTTTGTGTTCATCATCAACAAAGAAAGAACGAAAAAATGTCTGCAAACTGGAATGAAGCAGAGACAGGAGCTCCTCACAATCCGCGCAGAAGCTGCGATCGTTCGCCAGCTCTGTGGAAAGGTGCGCGTGTGCACATGTTTTCGACGCATACGTTACACGTCTCATCCTGACGTCACGCGGCTTTCCGGGACATTAACGGGTTGGGTTGTGTGTGAACGCACTCACAGATCCCGGCAAATCACTGGCAGTGTGAATGAACCGAAATCAAACAATCCCGGGACAAATGCCGGGTCACATTATCCGTGTATTTTCCGGAATCTCTGTGTGAAAGGGGCTATAGTCTCCTTTAGCCAAATTCTCCTTTAAACCTTGACTCACAGTAATATACTTCATGTTTGTGGACAAACAAACAAAAGGCCTGAGGTTGCTTTAAACAATTATGAATGTACAATGGATGTGATTTAAACAGGTAGCTTAAATGGTCAGCATTTCCCCTTGTGATGCAAGGAAAGATGGAGCCTTATTCAGATAAATGGTGATCGTTCAATTATAATTCGCTTTTATAGCCATACCTTTTAATATAATGGCAATCATGGGAATTCCTGGTGCCTGTAATTGCTCTCAGGAAATTATTTCACCTCTGAGACCTTGGCACAGTGCTGTGTCGGATCTAATAAGAAACTGCGGAGGCTAGAATGGGAAACAACAGTGGCTTTCTAAAATAGGACAAAAGTTAATACTAACTGCTGATATGTGATCAGTTTTGCCCTTTACTTTCAGAAGGGTTAAGATTAAGTGCAACCGGGGTCAGAAACTGCATTATAATACCCTCTGAGCAGGAATAAAATCAAGGCCTTTATTTTATTTCCACATTAGCTTATGCAACATATTAGGACTTCACATGGGATGTGTGCAAAACTGAACGATGTCTACTATCTAGATAGCTACACTGCAATTCAAAAGTTTGGAGATTGTTTTAATGTTCTTGAAATAAGTTTCTTATCCATAAAGCCTAATTTTCAGCATCATTACTCCAGGCTTCAGTGTCACACGATCCTCCAGAAATCATTATAGTATGTTGATTTGCTGCTAAAGAACCATTTATTATTATCAATGTTGAAAACAGTTGTGCTGCTAAATATTTTTGTGGAAACCATGATGGTTTTAAAAAACGCATTTATTTGAAATAGACCTCTTTTGTAACATTACGCATCTTCACTGTAGCTTTTGATCCATTTAATGCATTTCTTTAAAAAAAATTCTGACCTTAGAATTTTGAACAGCTTTTCTAAAGCAAAATTAATTGCATTAAAGATTCAAATGAGACAGAGAATCAACAAAGCTAGAAAACTCTGACAGTAGAATAATGCTAAACCAAATACGTGATAAATCTGATGTTGGATGAAAGTATCACAATGCATTGTGGGATGGCTTTATCTGTGAAGAATATGCAATGCTGTCTATTTAAGTGACAAAAGCCAGTATTAAAAGGCTGCTACTGTGTCGAGAACATACCTACAGTTTTTTAGGTATGTAGCCTATAGTTTATAACCAAGCAAATGTATAGCCACATCACCATGCATGTACTCTAATAGTAGAGGACAAGCTGTTGGCCTACAGTTGCCAGCAGCATCTCAAACATCAGCTCACCTTAGTCATCCTCCCATCTGTTTACCCACTAATAAGAACACAACTCCACACCACTGCAGGGCGTTGGACACAGAACAATCCATCATGCAGTTCAGTTCATCGTGACCCTATCTATTTATAGATGGCCTTTGCATTATCACAAACTGAAGAGTTTAATAAGCCCTGGTCTGTGCTCGAATATTTGCTGCAGGATAAACATCCTTGAAAAGATACAAATATTACCCCGTCCTGTGCTTACTGTGAAAGTGTTGTAGATAAAAAATTTAAAAAAGCAGGAAAGTAATAATAATATACTAGGAAATCCTAGGCTGGATAGCAATAACGGTTTACCCAGCAGGCCTGTTTCTTGTCTGAATGTAACTTTTGAAGAATTAAATTGTTAGAAAAATTGTTAGCCTAGTTAGATAGAACAGGCACACTTCCAGTTTAAAGGCTGTTGCAAATGGAAGGCAACTTCTAAGATATAGCTTATGTACTTTGTTTTGAGAAAGAAAGCAACATCGTATCCTTCACAGATAAGGGAATCCCTAAATGCACTGCAATGAGCAGAGATTTTAAATATACACTAGCCTCCGCAAAGTGCATTAAAATCGTTTAATCAAATGTATTTTAATTCATTAGAGAGAGAGAGAGAGAGAGAGAGAGAGAGAGAGAGAGAGAGAGAGAGAGAGAGAGAGAGAGAGAGAGAGAGAGAGAGAGAGAGAGAGAGAGAGAGAGGAGAGAGAGAGAGAGAGAGAGAGAGAGAGAGAGAGAGAGAGAGAGAGAGAGGATTCGTTCCTGTGTCTGTTCAGCATCTGAATCCAGTATTCAGACAGACCATGGTATAAAATAAGTTATAAGAATAGCTTACAGTATAATAAGACTATAAGACCAAAATAACAGCATTTATTTAATATATAATATAGTTTGTAACTTTCCAAAAGTCTATACTGCCACTTTTGATCAACTTAATATACCATAAAATGATCAATTTATTAAGAAAAAAGTGTGTGTGTGTACATATTTTTATGCCCCTACAAGGGTATTAACATTGAAGAGGCTGATTCATTGTTAAAAACATGTTAACGTCAAACTCTATTAGAGTCAACTGTAGATTGGTATTTGAGTTGCTGCTTATGCAGAGGGTTCACAAATAGGTCACGTATGAGGTTCCATCTCTGTTTGGATGCTATCATAGAAGACAGCTGTCTACACTCACCTACAGGATTATTAGGAACACCATACTAATACTGTGTTTGACCCCCTTTCTCCTTCAGAACTGCCTTAATTCTACATGGCATTGATTCAACAAGGTGCTGAAAGCATTCTTTAGAAATGTTGGCCCATATTGATAGGATAGCATCTTGCGGTTGATGGAGATTTGTGGGATGCACATCCAGGGCACGAAGCTCCTGTTCCACCACATCCCAAAGATGCTCTATTGGGTTGAGATCTGGTGACTGTGGGGGCCATTTTAGTACAGTGAACTCAATGGGTCTCATTCATGAAACATTTGTAAATATACGAGTAAATATGTGAGTGATTTGCGCGTAAAGAGACCTTCCCGAAAACTCTTCTCCTGATTCACAAATACTTCGTAAACATCAGATGTGATAGTGAAACGTGTGTGTGTATTAATGAATTCCAATCAGACGTAAATGGGACGCACATGCACGTTCATTCTCAATTACCATAAATCCTGCCCATTAAATACGACTGACATGGGCATCATCTTATGACATGAATGCGAATGAAAAAGAAAAATTTCTCAAGCAAGTTTTATTATCAGAAGTTCATTCAAAACGCCTCATTTTATTTTCAAGCGTACATAGTGACGTATCAGGTCCTAAAAAGCATATTACAGATGCAGTTAATGGAGTTTCATCTGTTAATCGAACAGTCCCAGAAGTGAGAAGAAATTGGTTCGACATTAAGCTTGACTGCAAAAAACAAATTAGTTCACTTCGGAAAAATCGTATTCAAACTGGAGGAGGACCACCAGGAGATGCTACTACTGGCTCTCATAATAAAAGTAAAAAGAAAAACCGTATGTAATTACTATATATAATATTTTTTTAAAAATGCTGTGTAAATATGTAGCCTACCCGATTAAGGTGAATTAAAATGCAGCCTTATTAATGAGCAAAACGTTTGGATATTAAGCGCACTATTTACACGTGGCTGGGAGCAGGTGTAGATTTCTTCCGTACCAACTAACATTTGGAAAATACGAACAATTTAATGAATCCAAAAATTTATGCCAGAACCACTTTACACACGATTTACACAAAAATTCGTTCTGCTCGTGTTTCATGAATGAGACCCATTGTCATGTTCAACAAACCAATTTGAAATGATTCAAGGTTTGTGGCATGGTGCATTATCCTGCTGGAAGTAGCCATCAGAGGATGGGTACATGGTGGCCATAAAGGGTTGGACATGGTCAGAAACAATGCTCAGGTAGGCCGTGGCATTTAAACGATGCCCGATTGGCACTAAGGGGCCTAAAGTGGGCCAAGAAAACATCCCCCACACCATTACACCACCACCACCAGCCTGCACAGTGGTAACAAGTTTTTTCCTTTTTCATATCAATCTTTTTTAATCCCTAGAAATGGTTGTGTGTGAAAATCCCATTAACTGAGTAGATTGTGAAATACTCAGACTGGCCCGTCTGGCACCAACAAGCATGCCACGCTCAAAGTGCTTAAATCACCTTTCTTTCCCATTCTGACATTCAGTTTGGAGATTGTCCTGACCAGGACTACACCCCTAAATGCATTGAAGCAACTCCCATGTGATTGGTTGATAAGATAATTGCATTATTGAGAAATTGAACAGGTGTTCCTAATAATCCTTTAGGTGAGTGTATATCAGCAGTACACAGCAAGGCAGCTCATTAAATGTTGGAGCAGAACCATTGTGTCACATAAACAGGGCCAAGTGATACCAGTAAACTAGTGAAAAGGCCAACTAAAGCATGCTGTGAAAGTCAGAGTTCTGCAGAGATTAACACAAACATGTATGCAGGTATTAATGAAATTCATTATCAGTTTAGAATGTGGGGCTTCCATAGCTATTATATGTAGCTCGGTTGAGTCAGTTATCATAGTCTGGGATATAAGAGGAACTATTTGAACATCTATTCTATTTATGCACTATTATATGGCTAGTTAGCATTATAACATACTATAAAAAAGCTTTTGCCCTAAATAATCCTATCATGAGGGAAACAACAATGCTAAACATCAAATATACCTGTGATTTTTAAATCAGCAAATGATGAACAAACATACACAATCTTGCATGCCTCTTAGAGCAAGGAACATATAAAGATCGAAACATGAATACAACTCAAACATGCTTAAACTGCTAATGCTGTAGCAATGAATTAGTGAAGTGCAAGCCTTAAAAAATGAGTAGCTTGAAGCTCGCAGTAATACTCAGCCCTGCACTGAACCTGCCTAAACCTCTCACAGTGAAAGAGTGATAATGAGGCAGAGCTGTTAGCCCATCACAGTGATTAATATTTTCTCTAACAGTCCTACTCTCTGGACAGTATATCACTGAAAAACCTTCTTTCACATTTTATTCCAGTGTGAAAATGCAGGCTGTCTAAAACCGAAGAGCAGAAATCCAGGAGTCTAGTGGCTTTTTGTCTCCCTCAACATTACAGGCTCCGTTTAAATGATCTTGTGAGTGTGCAAGTGGCCCTTACACTGAGTCAAACAGAAAGCTGTAGATAGGAAGGGATGCAGCAAACATAAATAGATGTTTTGAAAATTGAGACCACATGAAAATGCATTCCTGCATGGATGGAACCAAACACACCAAGTGAAAGGGTTTGATTCCAGGGAATGCATTCATTGACAAAATGTATACATTGGTCACATAGCGTTACATACAGGGTACTTTCTAGTTTTCCTTCCTTTGTTTATGTTATTTCCTGTTGATGAAGGAAGTTTGAACGGGGGAAGGAACACATCCCTGTTTTTTTAGCGAATAGCGAATAGCTTGATTTTTACTTGTACATTAGAGAAAGGAAGGACATTAGAGAATATTTAAATCTAGAGAACATTTGTTTGGACAAAAATGTGAATATACCCATGAAAAGTCTGTTTTCCCGGATTAGAAACACTGTAAATTTGAAATATGTAAAAATAAAGTCTATTATTTACAACAATATTATCATTATCCTGCTTTTCCA
The DNA here is from genome assembly GCA_036326025.1 of Chrosomus eos. Taxonomy (NCBI): domain Eukaryota; kingdom Metazoa; phylum Chordata; class Actinopteri; order Cypriniformes; family Leuciscidae; genus Chrosomus; species Chrosomus eos. Next base: position 46,231,312 of record CM070819.1, read on the forward strand.
CCGTTGGGCCGAACCGTTCTAAAAACGGCAAGGAGTGGCTCCGGTTATATTTCCACTATAGATTGGTTCGGCACAGCACGATTACAAACCATTCTTGGCCTACATGGAATTCTCAGCACAAACCGCTATTTGAACGAACAATTTAAAATAAATCTGATCATCCTCCACAACGAGGGTCGCCATTTACATTTTTATATCGTCTTGTAAACTCTTGCAAACCTCTCTTTTTGGTGATCTCAGTCCTGCCTAAAATCTGCAGAAAACCAATTTGGGATTTTAATTTAAGTAAAAGTACTGAAACTTAAAGAAGTTTGGCAAAACCTCGAACCGGCCTCACAACTGCAGACCACGTGTAACCACACCAGCCCAGGACCTCCACATCCAGCATCTTCACCTCCAAGATCATATGAGACCAGGCACCTGGACAGCTGCTGCAACAATTGGTTTGCATAACCAAAGAATTTCTGCACAAACTGTCAGAAATCGTCTCAGGGAAGCTTATCAGCATGCTCGTCACCCTCATCGGGGTCTCGACCTGACTGCAGTTCCTCATCGTAACCGACTTGATTGGGCAAATGTTCACATTGGATGGCGTCTGGCACTTTGGAGAGGTGTTCTCTTCATGGATGAATCCCGGTTTTCACTGTACAGTAGTGCTGTAGCTGCGCGTCGATGAAGTCCATCCTTCGATGACGTCAACGCTTCGACGACGTCAACGCTTAGACGTCCAAATTACGTCAACGTCATATTTTTGTGTCGACACTTCTTTATTTTTTTTATTTTTAGCCTCGTTCCCGGCGGTACAGTTCGCCACACACACGTGGGAGACCGAAACATTGCAGAATGGAGGACGAAACAGCAACCTCTTCACAGAATTCCCAACAAAGCCATGCAAAAAGCCTCAACAAAAGAAAAAGTCCTAAAAAACAGCACTAAATCATCAAACGTATGGGAATACTTCAAATTTAGTCCAAAACGTAAAGGTGTCGTTATTTGCGCTCTTTGGCAAATGGAGTTGGCATACCACACCAGCACAACAGCAATGTGGGAGTATCTAAACAAAGGCACCCCATTGTCAATCGTAAAGGAGACAAAAACAAGTAAGTTAAAAAATTAATTTCATGTTTGTGAAGTATGTTGTGTAGCTTGAGCTCTGCACACTTTGGTGGTTCTAGCTAACCATCTTAGCTCTCCGTGCAGTTTGTCCATGCTAGGTTAGTTAACGTTAGCTAGCTACTGGCACATAACGTTAGTTATGGAGCTAACGTTAGTTATCATTTAATGTTGGCTTGAATGGTAGCTAGTTTACGGCTGCAGACACAGCCGTACGTGAACGTGAACGTTAGCTAACCAGGCACGAACAAACTGCACAGCTAAGATGCCTTGGTTAGCCCAGCACCACCAAAGTGCACAGCTGCTATATTAGAATACATAGCCTATAAACGATAATGAAATTCAACAGGAGTGTATTTTATATTGTGTTAAACACTCTCAGGAATGTCTGTACTGTGCAATGCAGTGGTTTTTTTGCACTACAACTTTTGAATTTTTTGAACAAGAGTTATGTTGGTACTGTAAAAGAGTAAAAAAGCTGGCCTTTCATTTTGTATAACAGTAAAATAATTTTATTTTGTGTAAAGCAGAAGATTTTTTACTGTGTAAAACTGTTTAATGAAGTATATTATTTAGAATGTTTTGGTATTTATTTGAGATACATTGTTTTTTTTTTATTAATCGAGCAGCAGAAAAATAATCGTTATATTAATCGTCCAATTAGTCGTTAGATTAGTTGAATAATCGATAAAATACTCGCCCGACTAATTGTTTAATCAATAATCGTTTACCCCAGCCCTACTGTACAGGGCAGATGGCAGACAGCGTGTATAGCGTCGTGTGGGTGAGCCATTTGCTGATGTCAACGATGTGGATCAAGTGGCCCATGGTGGCGGTGGGGTAATGGGGGTTCCCTTATCCTAGGGAACTCGAGCTGCGTCATCGCTGTGGGGAACGCCCCTGCGTTGTGCGTCATGAAGCACGTATCGAATCAGCCCAATGGAGAGATGGAACGTCATAGGCGGGTGACGTCATCGACCAGGAAACTATAAAGCACCCCAAACAACACAAGCACATCAGCTTCTGTGCCTTGGGTCGCGCTATATGTGAATCTGTCCCTGTGTGAAATATTGTCTGTCCTTACATACTCTGCACCACACAAACAATTTATATATGTATATATATATATATAAGAGAGATATTGGCGAACGAACAGCAGTTTTAGAAAGTGTGTCCCTCCCTGCTCGCGTTATTTAACGAGTGGGGATACACACGTTCTTTGTGTTGTTTGTTTGGGAGTGCAGCATGCCCAATCTTCTCTCGAGGGAGCTGATTGTGAGCATTGCGAGCGTCTGCTGTTAAGGACGCTCCGCTCCCGCCAAGCGCTCTTCGAGGAGGGCGGCTTGGTGCGCGCTCCCCGCGGTTCGGGTCCCGCTTCTGCTGAGGCAAGGCGGCGGCGCTTATCGTGGGGATCGCAGTTGGATCTATCAGCGGGGTTAGAGACGGGCTCTGCCTTATCTCTGCCTTTACCTGTTAGATCCAGTGTCTCAGCCCCGGGTCGGAAGCACGCTCTGCGGTTTCTTTCGCCCGGGCTGATCACAGTACTGCAACTTTCTAGTTATAAAAAACTGACGAGATAAAAATAGCAGTATTGATGAGGGAGATGTGAGATTCGCCACCTTATACTCCCGAAAGCAAAGAGCTCATGGAGGTTCTCACTCGAGCTGTATCAAAATCATTAAACATTGAGTGGCCAGTGGTTAGGAGTCTGTTATTAATCTAAGTTAGATGAAACATTTCTCCCTTCCCATGTGCAATCTCCACGCCGGTGCTTGCCCTTTTTTTATATGATCTGCATACTGAGGTTTAAGATTATGGAAGAAGCCGGCTTCTAATAGACTAAGAATATTTATCATATTCTGATTTAGGCTTTTTGAAAATAAAAGGCGGTGCTTTGCCGCGGGTAGTAGAGACGCTTGCGAGCTATCTCTCTTCCCAGGCTGCATTGTCATTTAAAGCACCGGCATACTTTTCAAGCCATTGTGAAACATTTCGGCTTTATAAAGTGTCTTCGGCGGCAGGTCTGCGCCGTGTCTGCACTGTCTATATTGCAGGCATACCGGGCTGATTTGCTAATGGACGTGAACGTGAGTGAGGAGGCAGTACTGACGTGGTTCGAGAACTGCGTCAGGTTGCCGATTTATGGTAAAATTTATTTTTCCAACATGAAAGAGAAAGAAAAAGTTTTCTTCTAATCTTGATGTTCCTCTCTCTCGGGGTTATTCAGTGACTTAGTTAATACTGTCATTAATAATTTCAGGAAGAAAATAGCAGGCAGCAGCTTTTAAAAGGTTTCTTCCACTAAAACTTCACGTCCCCGGGGCTGCTGGGCGGGTGCAGCCCCGGCCGTCTACGAGCTCATTGCATAGGCGCAGCAAAGCAGAGTATTGTGTCTCGCGCTCCCCCTGCTGGTCAGTGGGACCAGACGCAATACTCACAGCCAAAAGCTTTAAAAAAAAATAAATAAATAAAGAACAATAGAACTGATTTGAGGACAGTTATATTGGCTATGTTGAGGGCGGTCCCCACCGAGGGAGAAAGGTGTTCACCTCTTTCTACGGTGCCCATTCTTCCTCTGTGCCCTCAGGGGCCCGTTCTGCCAACCCCGCCTTCATGCCGGGGCGCAGACGGTCCCAGCGAGCGCTTTCCCGAGGGACGCTCGCTCCCTCTGACTCTGAGGGTGGTCCCCACATAGGGAGAAAGGTGTTCACCTCTTTCTACGGTGCCCATTCTTCCTCTGTGCCCTCAGGGGCCCGTTCTGCCAACCTCGCCTTCATGCCGGGGCGCAGACGCTCCCAGCGAGCGCTTTCCCGAGGGACGCTCGCTCCCTCTGAGGAGGGTCTCAGAGCAGTCAAACCAGTTGTTCCCTGCCGGTGCACCGTTACAGGGCGCTGTGTTTGCCGCTCAAATTACACCAGAGGCCAGTCTCGAGAGACTGGTACGCTTAGAAGGGGTTCTGCCCATAGTGTGGGCCCCGAGCAGACTCTGGTAATGGAACAAGAGGTGAAAACGCTCCTTCAAAAGGGGGCTATAGAACGGGTTCCTCCTCCCAGTTTGGGGCTAGGTTTTTACAGCCGATATTTCATCGTTCCAAAGAAGGATGGGGGGTTGTGTCCAACTTTAGATTTGCGCCTATAAAATCGCTCGGTAGGGGAGTTCAGTTCAAGATGCTCACTATCAAGCAGGTCGTGTCACAAATCAGGCCCGAGGGCTGGTTTGTCACGATAGATCTAAAGGACGCTTATTTCCACATTTCCATCCTTCCACAACACAGGACGTTCCTGAGGTTTGCCTTCGGGGGCGAGGCATTCCAATATAGGGTTCTTCCGTTTGGTCTAGCTAGTAAAGCTAGGGCATCTACTCACTGTAAAGCAGTTTCAGTAACTGTTGGGTTTGATGGCAACAGTGTCCAACGCTATACCTTGGCCTGTTGTACATGAGACCGCTAGGTGATGGTTCAGGGCCAAGGGATTCTCCCCAAGGGGAAATCCACTCCGCACGATCAAAGTCACGCGGCGCTGCCTTCGTGCTCTGGTCTTGTGGAAGGAACTTGGTTCCTATCCAAAGATTCTGTGCTGGGGGGCTCTTTGTCGTCTCGTAACGCTAACGACGGATGCTTCCCTCACAGGGTGGAGGGCGGTCATGAGTGGTCGTCCAGCCCAAGGTCTGTGGCAGGACCATTATCTATCATGGCATATAAATTGTCTAGAGATATTGGCAGTGTTTCAGGTTCTGAATCACTTCCTAGCAGACCTGAGAGGTCATCACGTGTTAGTTCAGTCTGACAACACGTCGATGGTCTCTTATATATATATATCATCAGGGTGGCCTGCGGTCACGCCGGCTTTACAAGTTGGCCCGTCAGGTCCTCCTGTGGTCCCTAGGGAAGTTACTATCACTGAGAGCAATGTATATTCCGGGGTATTTGTATGTGGTAGCAGTCTCCCTGTCGAGGCAGGGGCCTAGGTCGGGGAATGGAGACTCCACCCCCGAGGTGGTGGAGCTCCTTTGGTTGAGTTTCGGTCACGCCGAGGCGGACCTATTCGCTTCCACGGAGATATTGCACTATCGTCTGTGGTTCTCCATCATTCATCCAGCCCCTCTGGGGTTGGACGTTATGGTGCAGCCGTGGCCGAGGTCACGTCTGCACGCTTTTCCCCCGATTGCTCTGCTACCAGGGGTTCTGGAGAGGGTTTGCCGGGACGGGGTCAGCCTACTATTAGTAGCCCCGTTCTGGACAGCCCGAATATGGTTTGCGGACCTGATTTCTCTCCTGGACGGCTCTCCTTTGGAGCTAGCTCCCGGTCAGGAGGGATCTACACTCTCAGGCGGGCGATATTTCTCCCCGCCCGGAGTTATGGAAACTGTGGGCTTGGCTTCTGAGGGGGCCCAGCTCTTAGATTCCGGTCTCTCAACCGAGGTTGTTGAGACCATCTTCACTCCAGAGCTCCTTCCACGAGGAGGCTATATGCTTTGAAGTGAAATCTTTTCACTTCTTGGTGTGGAGAACACCTGCAGGACCCAGTTAACTGCCCAGTGGGTGCAGTGCTGGAGTTCCTGCAGGAGCGCTTCTCCGCAGGGTTATCCCCCTCCACACTAAAGGTGTATGTGGCGGCACTAGCTGCTTACCATGTCCCTTTCAGTGGAGTTTCTCTTGAGAGACACCCGCTTATAACTCGTTTCCTTCGTGGCACTTTGAGGCTGAGGCCAGCAGTTCACACGAGGGTGCCTTCCTGGGATCTGGCCATTGTATTAGAAGGTCTTTCCCTAGCTCCTTTTGAACCTATCGAAGAAGTTCCTGAGAAGTTGCTCACTCTTAAAACTGTCTTTCTTCTTGCTATCTCCTCCCTAAAGAGAATCGGAGATTTGCAGGCTCTGTCGGTTTCACCCTCGTGCCTGGAATTTTTGCCTGGCATGGTTAAGGCTTTTCTGCATCCTAGACCAGGTTACGTTCCCAAGGTCCCTACTAATGTTGTTAGACCTACAGTTCTGCAGGCTTTCTGTCCTCCTCCATGTCAGTCGTCAGACCAGGAGAAACTTAATTTACTCTGCCCTGTTAGGGCGTTAGACGCTTATGTCCACAGAGCTGCCCTGTGGAGGAAATCAGAACAACCATTTGTGTGTTTTTGGGCCACCCAGGAAAGGGTGTCCCGCGTCTAAGCAAAGAATGAGCAAGTGGGTGGTCAAGGCTATCTCACTTGCTTATGAGTCAGCTGGTCAGCCTTCACCTTTGGCTGTACGAGCGCACTCTACTAGGAGTATGGCTGCTTCTAAAGCTCTATTGTCAGGAGTTTCCCTAAGTGATGTTTGTGACGCGGCTGGATGGTCTTCACCGCTTACTTTTATTAAGTTCTATGATCTAGACTTAATTTCTACCCCTGGGGCACAGGTGCTCTCGTCCCCTGTGCGCTAGTTCTCACATGACGGTCACTTGCTCCTATGGCGACGTGGGTATTCGCGTTCCCACAGCGATGACGCAGCTCGAGTTCCCTAGGATAAGGGAACGTCTCGGTTACGTATGTAACCCTAGTTCCCTGAGTAGGGAACGAGACGCTGCGTCGTTCTGCCATACTCCCGGCACTCCCGTTAGCGCTTCCTTCAGGCTTATCAGAAGCTGATGTGCTTGTGTTGTTTGGGGTGCTTTATAGTTTCCTGGTCGATGACGTCACCCGCCTATGACGTTCCATCTCTCCATTGGGCTGATTCGATACGTGCTTCATGACGCACAACGCAGGGGCGTTCCCCACAGCGATGACGCAGCGTCTCGTTCCCTACTCAGGGAACTAGGGTTACATACGTAACCGAGACGTTATGGTAGGCGTTCATATGTTATAGACAACGAACACGGGTGCATTTTATTGATGGCATTTTGAATGCACAGAGATACTGTGACGAGATCCTGCCCATTGTTGTGCCATTCATCCACGACCATCACCTCATGTTGCAGCATGATAATGCACGGCCCCACACTGTAAAAAGAAAAGGTGCCTGGAGGAACCTTTTGGGGTTCTTCACTTTGCCACACCGGCGGAACCGTCTGTAGATCCTCTAGGAACCATTTAAAAAGGGGCGGTTCTCTGAGGAACCACCCCGGTTTCCTGAGGAACTCTTATATAAGGCACTGTGTGGAACCGCTCTGGGTGCCTCCAGGAACCAATTTTTATTTATTTATTATTATTTCATGTTGTTACTATGTTACCATTAACTTCTATTATAATAAACAAACTGAACCAAATACAAAAATAATAATTGTTTATTACATATTTATTTATTACATACCGGTATTACATACATATTTAATACATACACTTCATGCACTTGGGAAAAGAAATAGAATAATATCAATGAATAGAATACACAAACAAATAGTATAATACATAATAAACATGAATAATCAACCATGTATATACAATAGGCTATACAAGAAAAGACATCTCAACAAAATGCATGGAAACACATATGTTCCATGTAAAATCAATGTAAGAAAAAAAAATGCATCTTCACTAAAGTTGTGTAAAGCTTGTTGAGTCTGATGTTTCCAAATCCAAAAGCTCTATCAGATGCCAAAAACAAACAACAAACGGTGCTAATATAAACTCATTGTGCTGTAATATTCCTGAAAATTATGATCCTAACTATTATCTCTATACCGAAATCTCAGATGGTTATTCAGCTATTTTGAATCGTAAAATATTGAAGCCTGGGATGCCGTGAGACTGGAGACTGTAATGTACACTATGGCTTTTGAAAAGCTTAAATGTGTGACTTGAATCAACAGTGCTCATGAATAGTTGAGTATTCTCACTAGAAACAAGATAGATAGTTAAGGTACGGTAAAACTATCTGTTGTTGTTCTGTGAATTTTCAGTCATTTCAATTAGAATCCACACGATCAGCAATTTCGCGTGTGGTCAAAAATGTCACTATGGGACCAAGTTGGTCAGTGGAATTCGCTGGATTTGACCAACAGAAGCTGCTTGGAAGAGACTCCTGTGTGAGCTGTGCTCGTCGCTACACTGATGACAATGGTCAATGGACTTTTTTGCCTGTGAAATTCACAAATGTGTTATGTTGCAGCGAGGCCTTTACTCGCTGCAACATAAAATGCAATGAATAATAAAATCATCACATGTGGACATGTGAGGTATTTAACGAGATAGAAAAGTGAAAAGCTTCATTTTCCGTTTGTTTTTCCTTTTTTCTGGTGGATGGTCCAGGCACTTCAATGATTTTCAGGTCTAAAGGAGTATTTTTATTCTTGTTCAAACTTGTATTTCAGCTTACCGAGGTCCCTGCAAAGAACAAAAATTACTGTTAGTAGTGATAGTTGTGAACTTAAATAATTTCCTCAGCCTTGTGACATTACAAACCTGTTTGACTTTCTCTCTGTGGAACCCAAAAGCAGATCTCGGGCATAATGCAACCGCAGTCACCGTTCACTTTCACTGCATGAAACAAGCAGAACAAAATTGTGTAAATCATTCATGAAATCATTGAACACTTGTCTAGTTCAATTCAATGCAACAATTTATGTAAAAATTTATATTCTGTTAAACTCCAAAAATGTTACAGAAAATATCCTAAAATATATTAATTAAAAACCAATGTAGTCCACAACTCATATGTTATGAGTTGTGTTGTAAGTCTTCTGAAGCCATATAATAGCTTTTTTGTCAAAAAAGACTAAACTTGAAGTTATAATTCAGAGTTCAAATGTCTTATATTCAAATGCAAATAATTAAGGTATAAGAAACATGAATGAGATTACACAGTCAAACAATACAATTTCACACAGAAAAGTTCATAGTAATAAAGTACTTGCATGTGGTGTAGCTAGGTAACTTACTGTAATTCAATGTTGCTTCTGAAATGTTCAGATGATTTTAGAAATGCAGTGGTTGTTCTGGGGAAACAAAAGAACAAAGCTGATTATATCAATTCACAACATAATATGTATTGGCCAGTAAAGGGCTTTAAAATGGTATTTGAAAGAATCAGTGCACCTGTAGTAAATAAACAAAAACAGACCAAACTAACGTTAACTATATCCACGCGTTATCATAACAAACGCCCAGCAGGAATCCGCTATTAATTAGTTGTATCAGCAAATTGAAGACACAGTTCTAAAGAATACATTGAATTGAATGACTAACGTTAAAACAATCTAAGACAATAAGTCAATGATTTCCATTTGTTAATTTAGTTCATTAGATTGGTTAGCATCGCGGCTAAAACCTTCATAGCAAACGTTACCACATAGGCTAAAGTTACTGTGCAAAAAAACGAGTGGTAAACGCGGTAAAAACGATAAATAAAAAAATAATAATTTAGTTTATATGTATGTGTTTAAAAATATAGTGAGTAGACTCTGTATTTATATTTCTTTGGCGAGTTTACAAACCTTGTAAAGAAGAGCCGAACAAACAGCTGAAGCTTTGATGAGAGGAGCCGTTACTTTCAAATCCGATGATGATGATCAGCTGATCTTTGTTGCGCGCGTCCGCGTAGCGCGACTCAAGGTTCACTGAAGCGATGACAGCAGAGGAATAGACAGAACAAAACTTTTATCCTCCTGCTTCTTCTTCTTCTTCTTCTTCTTCTCTTCTTCTTCTTCTTCTTCTTCTTCTTCTTCTTCTTCTTCTTCTTCTTCTTCTTCTTCTTCTTCTTCTTCTTCTTCTTCTTCTTCTTCTTCTTCTTCCTTTATTGTTGTTGTTTAAGGTTTCAATTATTCAATAAAATAGGCCTATATACCTACTACTAAATAAACGTAAGCCTATATGTATACTGAATCATAAGTATAATTTATGAAATATATTTATGATTTTTTTTGTTGAACTCAAGTGTAATAATAATAATAGGATAGCCTAATAATAATCTTATTCTGGCCTCACAGAACCATTGGGTTCCTCCAGATGCTGGCTTTAACATAAGAGATCTTCTAGGAACCACTTAAATGTTAAAAGATCTTACAATAACCCTTTTATAGCTTTCAAGTTCCTCTAATTTCCCCCAAAGCACTTCGAGGTCTCATGATAGTGAAAAGGTGACTCCAGAACCTCTGAACTGAATACAAAGTGCTTAAAGGATCCCATAAGTTCCAGCAAGAACCGCAAAGATTGTCAGTGCTCCTCCAGTAACCCTAATATAGGAGAAAGAGCTTTGAGGCACTTAAATTACATTTTTAAGTTCCTTGAGTATCCGACAGGATATCTGAGGCACCTTTAGTTTTTACAGTGCATGTTGCAAGGATCTGTACACAATTCCTGGAAGCTGAAAATATCCCAGTTATTGTATGGCCAGCATACTCACCAGACATGTGACCCATTGAGCATGTTTGGGATGCTCTCGTACACAACAGTGTGTTCCAGGTCCTGCAAATATCCAACTTCACACAACCATTGAAGAGGAGTGGACCAACATTCCACAGGCCACAATCAACAACCTGGATTATGGATTATCTCGGCAAAGGAGAAGTGTTCACTAACGCAGATTTAGACAGATTTGTGAACAATATTTGAGAGAAATAGGCCTTTTGTGTATATAGAAAAACTCTTAGATCTTTGAGTTCAGCTCATGAAAAGTCAAAAGTGCTTTGTTTATAATTTTGTTCAGTAAATATATAGTTTTTGAAGAAAATTGTGCTTTTATGATAATCAAAATTATGCCACACATGTTGCTGACTGAGATTTACTAGTATTGAATACAGAATATTCCTTTAAGTTCAGTACTTTACAAGTTTGCTTTAGTTTTCCATATCAAACACCACTAATAACATTTTTTTTCAAAACTAATAACTGTCAAAAAAATATAAAAATATCCTAACCCATTCCTCTGATACTGTGGAGAAGTAAATTGATGTATGCGTCTAATACTGATATTCTTTTAAGACAATCTCATCCTCCTCACTACTGCCCGGAACCACTTCGCTCTTCTCAACGACCGTAGAGACGGGAGTGAATGACCCGTGTAAGAGAACAAGAGCCAGCCAGAACAACTCAAGCATTATTACACCGGAGTACAGCCCCATTGTGCTGGAAATCCTGCTTGGTCTGCAGAAAACTACACTACTGAACAACATCAACCCACAAGGTTTACATTTTTCACATATTTTAGTTGCAGACAAAGGCTGTCTCTACGGTGGTTACTTGGACACTGAGCTTGATGTTCGCAGTCAGCTGACATGTAACAATCAGGTGGCCTAATTAGACTTTAATGAACTGTTAATCAAACCCTCTAAAATCATCACAGGATCCAAAATCATCACAGGACACAACAGACTAACAAAAAGGTGTTGACTGTCATACACAGTAGTGGACAACAGGCTGTATAGGGAACAAAGTCACATACACACAAAAAAAAAAAAAAAGAAAGAAAAATGCCTATGACAAGAAGGTACTTTGCTGAACAAAAAGTGATGCTGAAGACACTTTACTTAAAATTGCAGATAAATTGCTAATAAATAGGTGCGTCATAGACTTGATCGAGCTTATAAACCACCACTTTATAAAGTAGCATTTAACAAAGTATATACACTATACAGTATATATCATCTGCAATTTTCAGTAAGTGTCTTCAGCCTGCTAAATTGTAAATGTCATCATATACAGCGATGTTTGCTGTGCTCAAAGCATTTTAAATCCAATATTTCAATCAAATAGTCAAATATTGAACCGTTAATTTAAATTGTAATAATATTTCACAATATTAATACATAACTCTTGAATGCTAGTGTAGGCCTGTACATTAAAAAGACCTGTACATCTATCTAGAGAAGGGCAGCACTGTAAAGCAAGATGCATCTTAACAACACCATATGAGACAAACTAAGACAATAAGTGAAAAAGTACATTCATATTATATACTATTTAACTTTTGGTAAAGACTGTGTGTTAGACTGCATACTGTATATTACAATATTCGTACTTTATAATATTAAACAAACTTTACTTCCTTTAAAAACTTTCAAATTTCAAACTTTAAATGTGCTTTTTTTTCTCCATCTTCTTTTTCACTGATTAGGAATTTATTAATAATAAAGATACAGTAACTTGAGAGGTTTCTGATTAATTTCCACCATCCCTGATCACTACACTACATTACTCTTCAGATAATCAAAGGAAAGGCAGACTTATGCCCCTATTCTCTACAGGTCCCAGAATTACCCTCATATGTACAGTAAGAGCCAACCCAACATACGAAGATAACTCATTATAACATGTCTACTAAAAAAAACAGCCTAGACCAGTGGTTTTCAACCTTTTTGACTTTGGTTTTATTTGCATATTAATTTAATTTTTTTTCAAATATTATTAATGATTTGTACATTTTAAATACTTTTTAGTCATCCTGAGATTTCAGCTGAGACAATAAAGAATATCGTTAATTTTAGAAAAGAAAAAAAAAGACGGTAAAACTTTTTTTTATTAACATTAGTTAATGCACTAACACGAACAAACAATGAACAGCTGTATTTTTTATTAACTAACTTTAACAAAGATTAATACATACAAAAGTATTGTTCATTGTTAGTTAATGTTAGTAAATACATTAACTAATGTTAACTAATGAACCTCACTGTAAAGTGTTACCAAAAATATGATAATTCACTTTTCATGGAAAGACCAGTTTTTCAAGTAAAGAGGTTATTAAAGATATTATTTAAGACCTCGATATACAACAAGCGAAAACATCATGGTGTGATGTAATTTCAAAATCGGGCCAAAACAAAGTTTGTTTCATGAGTTCGAAACAACTGATTAAAGCGAATTTTCTGGAAAAGTTCACTCCAGCTGGTAAAGGCTTAGGTCTGTGGTGATTACAAAATAGGTAGGTGGCTCCATCTTCTTTGGTGTGAAAATATTCTCCCGTTCATTTCGTCGAGGTCGGACAGCCGTTAGAAACATGAACACACTGGAGAGCTAATAGAGAGATAGAGCTAATTGAAAAAGACACTGACACTTTTTTTCATAGTTAATACAAAGTTCTGTCATGAAACTCTAGATGACGCAGGCTGATAAGTCCTAAACTCAATCTGCCTGTAATCACATCATTCTCTATAGGGCACAGCTGTTTTTTTTCCTGCTGTATCAGTAGCCAATGAGCTTGTGTGCTTTTAAATATCTGGTCGGCATTTTCCTTAGAAGTGCAGTATGCTTTCAGAAACCCTCCACCCTCCCCAGCTCCACCTTTTTAGATCTGCTACGGTAATTCATGTATGCTATACAGCAGCATGTCTTACTTGCTCACAGCAGCGAGTCGTTTGTGTATTAGCAGTAGCAAGTCCCGTACTTGATGCTTTCTTAACAACTGTTTTCTCAATGCTGTTATTTTTGTTGGATTTTTTGTTATTGAAAGGAATGTGTGCGAAACATATTAACAGATTCATCTAAACGTCGCTCTCAGGAGCGTGGACGCTGTCATGATGTTCACTACAGTATATCGCTGCAAATTAACTCCTTTTTAAGTGCAGAAAGAAAAAAAACTTCCCTGTGAGTATATCGGGGCCTTTAGGTTTCTATCATCAGATCCTTTGTGAACGTTTAACTGTTGTAGTCAATGAACAAAATATTAAAAATGAAATTTTCTACAATTTATGTAGGATGATTCCACAAAACATATGGGTTGTGATAGGTTGGGTATGGGTTGAGAAAATGACATGACCGAAAGCCTTTACAACTAACCCCACAACTAACAACCAACCCCAGCCCCATTATATTTTGCAAATCAAATCATATATATCATTTACCCTGACAAAAATGTATAATTTACCGTTTGGATTCCTCGACTGTGCCTATAATGATCCATAAAACGTAGTTAATGATAATCTCACCTTGAGGAAAGACAGGTTGCGGTTTCTTTCAATACTGGTGATCTCCAGATTACCCATGACCACCTCACAGTTCTCATAGAACTTCCGAAGAGTCTTATACTGCTGGTCCAAATCAGATAGCGTGCTGAGCTTGTTATCAGTGCCAGGACACACTGCAGAGGAGAAAGAGAGAAACAGGTAAAGGACAGAAAAATAACAGATGGATCAAAGCAAATGAATCCTTCATAATGTACTGTCTTGCATAAATTGCAAGCTTTGAATAACTGCAGCTATGAAAGACAATAAAAAATAGGTAGGTGGGTGAGAAGTAAAAAACAAACCAAAACAATATTGGAAACTTTCCAAAGCAGCATTAGGTTCTCTAAACAATGTGTGGAATGTCCTCAGGACACAATCATAAATCTTTTTCTCCATATGGACGCTCCAGCATTGCACATATTGTGTGAAATGACACAGGTCATTACTTTAAGAAAGTAATTAGCCAAATTAGTGAGCGAAGGTTCATGTGTGTTTGTGCTTCCAATGACCTGCTTTTGCAACGCTAAACATCTGCCAGATAAAATAGACATTTTATGTTTATTTTTTTTAATTCAAAAAAGCCTGTGCCTGGCATCAGCTTCTTTTTAATTTTTGTCCAACTGAGCACCGAGGGCTGTTCGGCAGGTTTTAATGAAGTATTTGATGAGTGATTGTTTCGCTGATCCCAGAGACTAAACCTTGCGTGGAATCTCAGAGATGCCAAGCTTCATTCATGCATATCAAAAACTCTGGCTTTGTTTCAGTTTGGAGGGACTCATCACAGTAACGTTTACTCATATGATAAACTGATGGGGTCTTCATGCACTTTTTTGCAAGGTAAAACAGTGTAACAAATTCCTTGGATGATGCAAGAAGAGTTTACAACCTGCATTGGTTTAACCACATTGTATCACACTTTTTGTCATATGAATGGTGTGACTTTTTATTCTCTGAGTGGGGATAATGTATTGCAGTATAACACTGTATGTCTAAGACAAATTTAAAGGTTTTTGCTCATCATTTAACTTCCACCACAAGAGATTCCCAAGTAAAACAGTATATACAGTAAAGTACAGTAATTATATCGTGAAAATATCCACATTTAATGAAATATTAAATAGCTTATTTTACACACTGAAGAAGTGTGCACAATTAGACCAAAGTTATTTTGATTTCATTTTTGGTTAAATTTTGATTCTTTTTTTTTTGTCTTTTAATGGACCCAAAAATGCTCTGCATGTCTGTTGGACATCAGGAAATGTGAATAATAAAATGCAAATAACAATATGGGATGTGTCATGATCCTGGCCTGTGTTCCCCTGTCTTGTGTTGGAATCTTATTTTAAAGTATAATTCTGTTCCTTTTGTTCCTATATTCAGTTTCTGTGGTAGGTTTTGTAGACCTTCAAACTATAAGGAGCTGGTGACAAGTAGCCCAACACCAAAAAAAAAAAAAAAAACCTTTGGGGCTCCAATTGTTCTCCACCTCTCTTACTGTGAAAATGGAATCACTCAGCATCAGCGCACAGTCCATAGTCACTAAAGGAATACAAAGGACTACAAAACCTAATCTGTCACTTGGCAAAATGTGGCCAGAAACATAACTTTTGCTTACTTTTGTATGTTGTAGCTACTAGTTTGAGATATTTGGAGAACCAGAGGAGATGTATTGTTTTGGTGTGTATGTGTGTATGGTATTAGCGATGATTTCCAGACACAGTGATGAGTCTTGGCTGAAGGAGCTGTGAGGGCTAACAGGCACAGGAACAGACAGGCCCCTTTAACCCTGGCAGAGGTGTCAGACTTGACATGCAATTAAATACACCTATTTCCACCCATCAAACACCTTCCTGGGTCCAGCTTGAACCATCTGCTACATCATCTGGCCCATGCCTGCCGAGCACCACAGAGAGGATTATTGTAAATGTGTGAGAGTAGAAAGTACATATCCAATGATTCCTGGGAAAATGCTTTTGTTCCTGTATGAAACACATGGCCATTAGTTTCCTTTGGCAGGAAATACTGTCACTTTTGCATCAGTCTTCATTAATACCTGAGCAAGTCTCTTTACATTTCTAGTTCTTGAGGTTGTTGTCCGCAGTAAAATATATAAAGAATACACATACAATATATGTATAATCTTCAATCTATTTTTACTATAATAATAATAATAATAATATAACAAAGATTATAAAGTAATTTAATTTATAAAAAAATATTTAATATTAATTAATTAAAATAATAATTAACAAATACATTTTTAAAATAAAAAATAAAGTAATATTAAATACAAAATACTAAATTAATTATGTTGATAATAACAAAGATCAATTTAATATACTTGTTTAAAAACCTGCCCGAACAGTAGGAAGAAATATGAAAAATTGATTTAAAGGCTGATCAATAACTAAGTCTATATTTGTGATGTGGTTATAGCTTTATGTGTTCACTGGGCAGAAGTGATGCTGTAAGTGAAGGAAATAGTAATAAGGAGTAATTGAGTAACGCTGGCGGGGGACTTTTGCAACGCTATATATATATATATATATATATATATATATTATATATATATATATATATATATATATATATATATATATATATACAGTGTTGGGAAGGATACTTTTAAAACGTATTTCGTTACAGAATACAGGATACATGCCCCAAAATGTAATTTGTAACGTATTCCGTTACGTTACTCAATCTGAGTACTGTATTCAGAATACTTGGATTACTTCCGTATTGAATTGCATTTTATAAGTGTAGGAATGCAGAAAGGTGATGCGGTGGTGACACGTTGTAATATGTAGGGATGGCGCTGCCAATAAAGCACCTAAAAGCTGTCACAAAGAACCGGCAAAAGTAGGCTATTGATTATGAATATGTAAAATATAGCAAGGTGATATTTTAATTGTTTATTAATAAACAAGTGTTTTTTGTCTGTGTCACTGTCGCCTGCAAAGATGAAGTTGACGATGCTGACTCGCGATCTTTGCAGTAAGCTAGTGAACGCACCAGAGAAAAATGCGCATTTCATACGGATTACATAAGCAGAACGCAGTCTGTTTTGTTTCGTTTTGAATTGTTCTGTTTAAATGTAGACATGTCTGTGACTGTGAGGCAAGAATAATCTTACGGTAAGTTTCGGTTCATAAGAGACAAGCTCAAGTTCACACGCCGGCGCCTCGGTGTCGTGAAATATTTAGCCTACTTCTTATTTATTAAATCAATTGGTTGATGAAACATTTATTAAAATTAAGATACAATTAATACAAAACGAAATTCCCTTTAAAGAAAGGCTTTGTGCTTCTGTTTGATGTCTCTGCGTGAAAGTTTTAAAGCAGTCTTTTAGTGCCGCTTACAGAGTGGTCACGTTCGTAACATTGTTTTTTCCTCATAAATGCGAACGCGAAAAAATTAATAAAATGTATATTTTATGTTCTGTGGAGAGCCAACCCTTCTTCGTCCGGTGGGTATATTACTTTTGGTTTGAGCAGAGTGTAATTCACAGAAGTATAGTTAAAGTCACGTTTTTGTGTCACGCATGTTTATTTCCCTCATATTAAATAGAAAACGCATCTGTAGACAGATATTTTCTAATGTCTGGACTCCTTTATTACGGGAGTATATGGATATATAAACAGACGTTTTTAAATATATTGGTATTAAATGCATTTTCTAAGAATTTCTATTTCAAGTTTTGACTGCAAATGTTGCGTCCATAACGCTGGAATTGCTCAATTTTAAATTATTTATTTTTTGGTGTAGGTCTACATATTTTATAATGTTAACTTTAAATAATTCTTATAGTAATTTAAAGATGTGGTAGCATTGGATCTGGACGGGAAGGATAACTTAGGCCTACTTTAAGATGCTTCTTCAGGTTGCGTCTTTGGACGCTAAAAGGAGCTGGTTGCTGGCAAACAGAGGTTGCACTGCACATTTAGGCTAGATATTTCGTTCTCCCTTCTCTTTCTTTAATGTGAAATGCTGTTTGAATTTCCCAGATAGAAACGCATTCTTGCCCTGGCTCTGTTGTTCCGGCTCCATCTCTATAGCTCCCTCTGTTCCTCTTCCGACTCCATTGTGACTGATCACGCAAACCGCGCTTTTTTTGTTTTTATTTAGCTAGAGAGTGAATAAACTCGTGAAACAGAGAAGTATCCTAATGTAATCCATTGATTTCAACAATGTAACTGTATTCTAAATACCAACTATTTAAATTGTAACTGTAACGGAATACAAATACTCATAATTTGTATTCTGAATACGTAACGCCGGTACATGTATTCCGTTACTCCCCAACACTATATATATATATATATATATATATATATATATATATATATATATATATATATATATATATATATATATATATATATATATATATATATATATATATAATATATATACATACACACACAGTATACTTATTTGCTAATAGAGAAACTGTACGTTTTTTTTATCCAAGAACAGCGTTGATTACCTTGCTAGTGATAAATGTCATGTAGCTTTTAAGTTGTTAAACATTTTTACTGATAAAATCATCAGATCAGTGCTGACAACACGTTTCTGTGCAAGTGTGTGTCCGTACTGTATGTGTGTGCGTTTGTGTGGGTGAGAGAGTTGGAGAAAGAGAGTGTATGCTTTCCGTACATAAAAAAAAAAAAAAACATAATTTTGTTGGAAAAATATGTAAATAATTTGTTGTTTTTATCCTATTGTTTACTATATTTATTTGCTTGGTCAGTAGTGGGTTTTGGTTATTTTGCTGTTGTATCTGTAAGGACCTTTGAAATAACTGAAATAATTTGGCGAAGTGATATGGAACTGCTATGCGGTCAAGACATGCCTGTAACTACTTTAGCCGGGCGTTTCCCTGAAAATAATTGCACAACATAGAACGCTCGTCAACCAATCAGATTGAAGCATTCCACAGCCCCATAGTAAAAGTGTCAAATAAATGGAACACTCCCAAAATGAACCCTGCTATTTTAAGACATTCCACAATTAAAAAAAAAAAAGTAATTCACAGCATCAAACTACAACAGCATTAAGATGAGAAAAATAAAATAAACAATTAATAAACAAATCCATTCATGACAGTTGTCACTTATTTGAATGAATCAGAGAGTAAAAATAATAGTTGTAATGTTGTAAAGATAAGACACACACCACACACACACACACACACACACACACACACACACACACACACACACACACACACACACACACACACACACACACACACACACACACACACACACACACACACACACACACACACACACACACACACAGACACACACACACACACACACCCCGCTGTGCGCAAGGAGCCTCTGCCTATTGTACTTAATGTTGTGGGCATGTCTATTCCATTGACTCCTGGAATTCCTGCATGGAATCGCTGCCAAGAGAAAGTAAATGAATAAAGCCTACTGTTGTGCTGCTCATGGAGGACTCATTCATGGCAGGACTAATTTACTTCACAGAAAGCAGATATGGCGGGCAAATGAGGACACCTTTTCTTTGCCTTCCCCCCCGTCATTTAAGTAATGACATTGTTGGACCATGGAGATCAGGACCACAGGGGAAAAAAACACTAATTTCGGTTGAATCTATCTTAAAATGAACACAAATGTCGTACAAGGAGCTCAGGGAGACGAGAAACCCAAGATGTAAATACTTCTTCATCCATCAAGTTGACAATCGTTTGTTGAGAAAAGAGACAAGTTTGTTTTGTGGTGGGCAGCACCTATAAACACACACTTTTAAGAGTTGTTTCTTTACTCAAAACTATGTTCAGAAATAAGTCTTGAAAAGTTTTTGTTGCCAAAGTATTCGTATAAATGTAGCTGTCTAAACCTGGAATCCAAAAACTTGTTCTTTTTCCCTTTTAACATAACTTTTAGAACTGCATACAATCAAAGTAACATTCAAAAATCCCTGAGATCTGTAAGGATCTGTATGACATCATTAAAAAGCAAAAGGAGAACCCTGATGGGGTGACCGAGGAACACATTACTGCTGATGTCATTATAATGCCCCTCATCATCGACTGTAGCTCAGTCTTGATGGTACAACAAATCTAATTTTCTCTTTTACAAATGGCAAGCCTTAACTGAATCACCTCACAAATGTCTGTGTCACCTTTTACTCAATTCTGATTCTT
This sequence comes from Chrosomus eos, assembly GCA_036326025.1. Lineage (NCBI taxonomy): Eukaryota > Metazoa > Chordata > Actinopteri > Cypriniformes > Leuciscidae > Chrosomus > Chrosomus eos. Next base: position 46,251,453 of record CM070819.1, read on the forward strand.
CACCATCTATTGGTCTGTTATTCCATGACAACAACTAATACATTATGTAGCAAGTAGCTACACAAGAAGGATCATTTCAGCATCATTATCCAGTCTTCAGTGTCACATGATCCTTCAGAAATCATTCTAATATGCTGATTTGGTGCTCAAGAAACATTTCTTAATGCTGCTTAATATTTTGTGGAAACCATAATAATAAAAAAAAATGTTTTTTTTTAACAGGAATCTCTGATAAATAGAAAGTAAAAAAAAGTATTTATTTGAAATAGAAATCTTTTGTAACATTATACAAACATTTACTGCAGCTTGATCAATTCTATGAATCCATGATGAATAAATGTGTAAAAAAAAAAAAAAAAGATAAAAACCTTTTCAGGTTTTCTCTTCACTAAAAACACACCATAGTACCATAGTACTTGTTTTGTAAAATAACATTTTGGTTAATCAAATATAACACAACGACTACATTTTCTTTCTTGCTAAGACTCCCTCGTTCTAAAATATATAATAGGCCCAAATATGTGATCATTTCCACAATGTACAATGACACAAATGTTTTCTGTGCTGCTGTGAATCACTATAATCTCTTTAATATAAAACCCTTTTCATCAGATAAGATTGATTATCCGGTTCTTCTGGATGTCTCAGCGAGCAGCGAGGCGTCACCTGCTGGTGAGACACAGGTGGAAGAGATTTGTATTAAGCAGACAGAGGATTTAATGACTCGTCCCAGTCAATTTTCTGCAGCCGTTCTCTTCTTATAACCCTGAAAAGAGTTTTGCACTCAATGTAGCATGGACAGCTCATGTCGCCTGATCCTGTAGACGGGATACAGATAAACAGCTTGACAGAACATATGCTGATACTCTTCTTGATGAATGCTGAATATGGGAAATTGTATCTAAAAACCACTATCCGAAATAGTAGAGGAGTCACAAGCAATGCTATTCACTATACACTAAGGAAAATGCTGAGATCTTAGAAATTAAAGGTGCAGTATGTAGTTTGTGACTGTGACACTAGAGGCACCTAGTGGAATTACAAAAATAAAGCATATTTTGCATACCATGTCTGCCTGAATCAAAAATCACAAACACAGCTTTTACAGGGGCTCGTGAAGGCATGTCTCAACAGGTAAAAGTATACTTCTTTCAATAAAAAGTCCAACATATTAGGAGTTCTATTTGCTGTGTTGCTATGTCATGAGAAAGCAATTGAGCAAACATGAGCGTCTTGCTTATAATAGACCCATTTACTAATTTTTAGAATGAACCCATTTACGTGCCACAACTGTTTGAGGCTGTCTATACTGGACAGGACAAGTCAAAGTGAAAAATAAAAGCGTGCATGATGATGCTGTATGCTACTGAAGCATCCATTGTAGCGGGTTGTATTGTAATGACCCATTCGCTTGTATTTGTTCATCACTTGTTTAATCTTGAAAGGTCTGTAACTGAAGCTGAATGTCTTTTTACATGTAATGCGTCAGTCATGGTCCCACACTGGCTAAACAGCCTCTGGCTCCGCCTGCTAGAGTAGCCACACCCAAAATTCTTGCTATTGGTTGAGCTTGTAAGTGATTGACAGGTCTGAATGGAGCGCTCTCAGAGTTTTGATGGTGCCTGGAGGGCTCAGTGTTTACACTATCAGGGGAGATAACCCCATGAAAAAGTAGTCAATGTAAAATAAGCTGGGTTAAGAGAATGCGTTTTTACATAAATCTTATACTTTACCTTTAACCCCTTAACTGTCACCTTTGGGCCGCTTGCCGCTTTTTTATTGCATTATTTATCACATATTTTAGTAATAATCATCATATATAAACACTCAAAATTGAACTTGGACATTGCGTTACCCTGGAAACAGTACTTAAAAATCTTTTAGCGGGCCCCTAGTGGGTGGTGTCCTGTTTCATATTGCAACATTTATTTTATCATCAAAACTTTTTCTAATCTTGACAAAACACATATCGCCGGAAAGGTCTGAGATTCAAGGTTCCATTTTTTTTTGTACAGTACATTTGCTAAATTTAAACCTCTATAACCTTTTTACACCTCTATCTTGTGATGTGCTTTCATTTCAGCAATAATCTGCTGAGTGTCTTCTTTCTTAGGCCTGTATTCCAAAGCATTCATGAATTACAGTCATTTCATTTTGGATAGAGCATTTTCACGTCTATGCTCGAAAAGAAGGATGACAGTTAAGGGAAGCTGTACTGGCAGCTTCTGTGGCATCAATTATCACTAAACAATTTCGATTCGTCCCAGTGTTAGTAAAAATGAAAAAAGTCTGTAAAGCACACACACAAAAAAAAGCTTCAACATGAGCTTAAATAATTTGAGCTCAGGAACTATAACTACAGCAAGTCCTTTCCATTTCCTTTCTATACTAAATGAAATTAGTTATAACATTTTAACACATATTAACATGAAACTGGGTCACTTTTTTTAAACTGTAAATAGTTAACAGTTTAAACATTTATTTGGTTTAAATGATGCTGCAGTAATAACAATAATATCATTTAGAGACAGTTCTTCACACAGCACATTATTAATTAGTTACTATCACAAAACATCTGGGTATTCTGATTCTTGATAAACACTCAGCTTCTGTGTGGTTTTGATGCACTGTGAGTGTTATAACATTTAACAGCAGCATCTCTGAGCCTTTGCATTGACTCTGTTCAGAAATCAGAACACACGCTGTGATACCTCGCAGTCACTGAAATTATCATTCATTCTATGTCGGCCATCTTTGTAAAGGAATAATATGTGCATCGTTTTCCAAGGCACCCCTCATGCGTATTCAATATTTTGGAATACTAAATATGGCCAACCATATTTGACACTGATATGCATTTGTTCTATATTTATTATCCGTGTCTTGTCACTGTCATTCTGTTTGTGCTGTGGAAGCTTCTGTCACAAAAACAAACTCCTCGTATGTGAATAAAGCTCTTTCTGATTGTGATTCTGATAAGTAAATACATTATGCTGTAAATAAATTATCTAAAACTTCTTATGACAGGTCGCAAATAAATTATCTAAAACTTCTTATGACAGGATGCATTTACTTAATAATCAGCTGCATAATATATCAAGACTTGTTTTGCATTTTAAATGCAAGTGTATTTTGACTACTGCACCAGAAGTTTTTTGTCACTTCTTTTTAACTGTTAAATCTGTCAGTGTAGTAAGAACAAGATTAATTCTCTAATAGTCTTAAAATCTTATGCAGTGTTGCTTCTCTAGTAAAGTTATCTTTTTTCTTGTTTTAACTGAAAAATTTGACTGTATGAAATAAATGTACACAAAACACTTAAAATGCATCTTTGAAATTAGATGTTCTATATAAAATAAACATAAAAGCTTCCTTCCTGTTGTATATTATTCTACATAGTCATTTCACTAAATGTAATTTATTCATAGTTTTAACACAATACTAGGATCATAATTAGTGTTCCCTGCACGAAATAGCTTATTTCTACTATTGAAAATACAATGTGTTCTACACTGATTACCATGGTAGTTTCTGCCCAAAAAACTTACGTTTCAAAATCAAATCACGTTTATTTATATAGAACTTTATACGATGCAATTCAACAATTCATTGTCATAAACAGGAAAAATAACAGTGTTAATGTTGCAAAATTTCATCAATCATGAAACAACTTGAAGCAGCTCAACAGAAGACAAAATAATATTACTCAGTTCACCTCAGTAACAGTGTAGCCCATGCCCATCAATTATGAAACAAATTTAATTAAGCTACAAAGCAGCTCTAGAGAAGGTGATTGTTTCATTATTGATCAGAGAGAAGAAACCATTTCTACCAAATGTTTGCCTATTTAAAGGTGACCTAGTATGCACTTTTTCAAAGTCTTGTTTTGTTTTTGGGTTTCATGTTTGAATGTTAAAAAACAATTTTTTTTTCACATATTTGTGATTATTGCCATAGCAGTCTGCAGTAGTGTTCTGTTTAGTTCCTGTTTCAATGAAGCCCCTCCTTCCAAAAAGTGCAATGTACTCTCTGATTGGTCGGCTGGACCAGTGTGCTGTGATTGGTCAACCGCTTTGAGCTTGTTTTGGAAATGTCACGCCCCTTACCATAACCGTGAGTTTCAACACTCTACCAACGCTACTCAACCAGGCCCCGCCCCCTTTATTTTGTGAATTCCTAGGGATTTTGTGCTGTCTATGTTCCTGGAAGAAAACTCAAGACTACAATCAAGGCATTTCAGAAACAGTGTGCACTGATATCGAGAATAAATGCCTTTGGATTTAAGAAAATAAGCTTGAATAGGTCATTAAATAGTTCTCCTCATTATGGAAGTTTTCTTCTACTGAAATATTTCTGAGAGCTGATCTTTCTGAGATTACTGAGAGGTGGTATAAAGCACTTATAGATAATCCTTTGAACATCAGGCTCCTGCTTTGATTTCCAAATCCATCATGTCATTTAGAACAAGATTAAGGCCATTGAGAGTATATGATGAAAACAAAGCAGCGGCCATAATGCTTTACTTACATGGATGTTGCCTTTCTAATAGATGTAATTTATTTGCAAATCACACATTATGGTTTACTACAAAATATCCCATTGCTATCAACAAGGGATACTTCAGCATAACACAACAGCAAAATGTGATGCCATTAAAGTGTGAAATATATAGGAATATGAAGTGAAATAATCATGTGGAGAACAGTCCAGTGAATAGAGCAACACAGTATGCCACACTTACAGCTCAATGTATTTTGAGCCTTTCAAATCTTGTGGATCTTGCAGAAAACGCAGAAAGTCGCTGCTGCTCTTTGCCTCTGATCACCCAATGCCATCCTAAAAAAGCCACACAACAGAAAGCATGAGGCTGATTCCTGCGTTGCAGTGTCGATTCTTTGCTATACTGGTCACATTAAACAGTCAACTGATCCCAGTCCACAGAGACTTCTGTCTGAAGGCCACCCGTTCAGACTGGCATATCTTTACCAGGCATTCCACCAACAGTAATATTCAGAACAATAAATGTATAGGCAATATTCATACCAATACCTGCAGATAATAATATTCAGTGTTGGGCCAAATCCAAACCTAAACGATTCGATTATCTGAAATCACTTTCTGAGAGTAATCTGAAATCTCTATTTGTCATTAGAAATCCTAAAATAGTTTGTTAGTCTATGTTGTTTTGTCCCTTAATATATCATTTATGCTTTAAATCATGTCCCTACTGAGCCCCTAAAGCGACATGGTCATGGAAAAAAATATGACATGGTAGAAAAACTAAATTATTTCAATGCATTTTCGTTCACTCGTATAAGTTTTGAGTTCCTCGAGAAACTTTGTGTCCGACTGTCCGCTCGCAAAACTTTTCTGTCAAGCAAACGCAAAGTTTCTTGGATGAACGTGGACATTTTGTGAGTGGATGCAATGTTTCTCGGGGGAATGCAAAAGCAAAAGAACGCAAAAGCATTGACATCATTTTTCCTCTACAATATGTATTAATGCCACTATAGTAATCACTACATAGCAAGATAAATCATTAGCTTAGTAATCATACTCTGTAGTTAGCAAGGAAACCAGTGTATTATAATAGTTATGAATATATTGAGTTAGCTTTTGTCCATTATTAGTTTAAGTAAATTTTAATTTTAGTTTAGGAGTTTTATTCAGTTATATATTTATTTTTATATCAGTATTAGTATTTGAATACTTAAACTTGTTTGTTTCAGTTAGTTGCCAATACAATCTCTCTAATTTTCTTAAAATTGTAGGATTTTAGATAACAATAACAATAAATTGTATGCTGTCAGAATTCACACTACTATTTTATCAAGACTATATTAACTATGACATTACAAAAATGATTGTTATTCAAAAACAATTCTATAATTTACAATAATGTCAGTCATTGGTGTTTTAATCATGGGTTTAGATTCATTGAATAAAGAGATGTTGCTCTGTGTGCAAGGCTTCATATTATTAAACATTATGAGCTTTATGCCTTGACCTGGACGTCTGACCTTAAACAGTGAATCAATAAATATGGGAGCGAATGAGTTGCGGAGTTCTCTGATATACGGTTATTACAGCGAGAGGCAATAATGAACTCAATGGACTGAGAGTAATGACTCTTTCACTATCACTCATTGACTGACATTAAGACTTTGACACTGCCTTCACTTCTATTACCACAAGTTCAGCACATTACAGAGGGAGAGGGTAAAATGATCAAAAGTTTGTCACAGGGCTCTATGAGCATCTAAAGTCAAAATCAATAATTTGCCTAATTGTTAATTTTTTTTATTTGTTAATTGAATCGTGCAGGTACAGTAAGTTTTCAGCATGACATTGTATAATCACTGTATGATGGCTTATATTAAGCCAGGACTAGGCCTTAGTTCAATTAAAGTAACACAAAGTAGCTTTTCCTCTTCAGTCGCCCTACTGGTTGGAAACAAAATTGTCCATTGCCGCTGTCGTAAGTAATTTAGCCTACCGTCGCACGCACGCTCGCTGTTTACCCAGCACCGGCTTTAGAATGAACGATGTCCACAGACAAAGTAGAGTATATTACATGATTTCATAAAAGGATGATGTATTTTGACATCAGAAACGAAGAAAAACTAAATAATGACTATTGTAGCGCTTGACATAAAGCAGTCGAATTTTGTAGTTCTTTTTGTGCACGGGTTCCTACCCGAAACCCGAAGTTACATAGTGCCAGTAAAAGTGATACAGACCCCGTCAGGCTATGGCAGACGTGTCATTTAACTTATTTTAAGTCGATGTACCATCACAAGGGTCTTGGAAATATATTATGAAGGTTGAAAAACTACATAGTGTTACTTTAAGACAGTTTGGACAAGTTGCTTTCAGTTAAAACAGCTCAGACATGCTTTTTAGTCTGGGACTAGGCTTAAAGGTACAATATGTAGGATTTTTGCAGTAAAATATCCAAAAACCACTAGGCCAATGTTATATATTTTGTTTAGTTGATTTGTTACGTTCCACGTGCGTTTTTGCTTTCACTGGTCTGTTTCACGTGTTGGCCATTATGTTCATTGTGTTTTTCTTTCGTCCCTAGTTTACTATCTCTGCTCTCGGGATTGCTGTGATTGGCTGAGCTGGACGTTAGTCATCATTGAGGCGACGTTCCGGAACCAATCAACGGCCGTTCAGCTGGTTTTAAGGGGGTGGCGCGCCCATTTACTCTCCCCTGTGGGCATTCATTCACTTTCTCCTGTGGCGTGTTGAGCTCTGTATAGCGAACCGAGTGATGTGCGATGTATTGGTGTGTGTGTATCCTATAACATAGAGGCATTACGATAATTTGGGAGGACGAACGGTAGGTCAGTATGCCGCGGTATACACTGCCCGTAGGTTTTTCTCTGTTATACACATTAGGTTAGTGGGGAGCGCCAACTCTTGTACTTTTGTTATTTTAGTTAGGTTAGTTAGCGCCGCGTGCGTGAAGATTACGGTTTCCTTTTCACATTTTGTTTTGAGTAGGGTTAGGGCTAGCTTAAGGGTTGTTTTTGTTATGTTATGTTCTTTTCTTTGGCGCCACCTTTTGTTTGACTTCCCAATTTAATTTTTCATTGCATTGTACATAGCGCATCCATCATATTACTGGAACTAGTGGCTTCGGCTTTTCTGTGAATAAAATCCAGTAATTTCTCTCTCTCTCAAAGTTTGTCTGACGTGTTTGTTCCAGTCTACTTCACATCTAGCGGCATATTAATATGTTAATGGTACGATATTATGGGATTAATATCCTGCCAGGATTCAAAACTGAAAATAAAGTTTTGAAAGGTTGAAACTAAGTGTTCAAAAACTCAAAATCTTACAAAAAAAGTTTTGCAAGATCGAAAAATAAGATTTGCAAGCTTGCAAAATGTAAAAAAAATTAAAAATATTTCTGCAAATATTATGTTGTTTTTGATATTTCCTTCTTCTGAACTGCTACATTTTTTTTACGATGTTGTGCAAACAATTTTTCAGAGTTTCAAATTTGTCAGTGTTCTCCCACTGTATTAGTTTGTTTTCCAGGTTTGAAACCTTGTAAATGGTGATCTGAAAACTGGTGTGCGAATGTGTGCAAAAACGTTTTGAAACTCTGAAAACAGAGTTTTGCAGGCTTGCAAAGTGGTAAAAAATTTTTAAATCTCTGCAAACATAATTTTGTTTTTGAGTTTTCCTTCTTCAGAAGTGCAACACTCTTTTTTAGGGTGTTGTGCAATCATTTTTTCAGAGTTTCGAATTTGTCAGTGTTCTCCCAATGTATTAGTTTGTTTTCCAGATTTGAAACCTTGTAAATGGTGATCTGAAAACTGGTGTGCGAATAGGTGAAAAAAAGTTTTGAAACTCTGAAAACTGAGGTTCGAAAGGGCGAAACTTATTACATTACATTACATGTGCACTCTTATTGCAGACTATTTTTTCAGACCCGAGTTTACAACACCCACTTTGCGGAGATACGCCCACACAGTTGCGAGCTTGCGACTTACGTGATTGGTGGCAGCGTTGTCACGCAGCTCTGCTCTGAAACTCTGAAACTCAGACTGAGCGAAAATGAAGCTTCGCAACCTCGCAACCTAAAAAAAAAAAGCCTGGAGGGAGGGCCTTCTGCTCTTTGCCAATGATTTGCTGTCTGCTGACGTACAGTCCAATCACAAGTATTTACTGGAAAGGTGGGATTGACCGACTGCTCCGCCAATGACGAAAGCGTATGGGATGAATATAATATGGCTATTCATGCATTCTAGAAACGAGTCAATGAATGCACGCGTGTCGCCTGATCAACAATTGCACATCTTACTTGTTGCATGCGAGATACATTAATACAAAATCGAGGTTTTGTATTAACAACTATGGTTCTTGTACAAAATGCTGCACATTCATGTGATTCTGGATTTTGCACACACAAGTTGTAGCCTATTAGTTTAGTGACGCACATTTATGAATTTGTCAAATAGATGTGTAGTTGTGCCCACATTAATAACTAGCACCAGGCCTATTCATTTGTAGTTTGTTTGTGTGTGGGTTGTGAAATGCTTAAAAACCGCGAAAAGAAAGTCTCAAAATCCAAATGAATCAAATGATATTGACTCAGAAAAGACGTCAATGAATGCACGCGCGTCACCTGATCCACACATGCAAGTCTTCTTTGTTGCATGCGCAAATTATGATACACTAATACAAAAGAAAACATTTGTATTCACAAAAATGTCTCTATTTGTACAAATTGCAAATCTTGTGCGATGTCCTAAACTGCCGAGATAATCACACAAGCGTGCAGTACGACGTCCACTAACGTCCGATACGCAAACGAATGTCATTTTAACTATTCACTTTAATGAACAGTTAAAACAACTGACCTGTCCAACACTGAACTGCAAGAGACCTCTGAATCGGTGTAGGCCTATAAAAAATCGGTAACACTTATAGATTAGTTAACATTTACTATTAACAAACTGCACTTCTACAGCTAGCATTGCTAATGTTAATGTCAATATTTAGAGAGTCTGTATAGGCCCTGGCCCACTATATGTGTTGTAGCCATTAAATATGCGCATTTAGTTTCATTTTTGTTAAAATATTATAATGTTATTTTTTTTAGCCTACATCTATGCTGATTGTGAAAATTGAACAGCATGAGTAAGATATATGATATAAGATATAAGCCTATATATATATTGATACTATATTTTGATACTGCACTTTGGCCAACAGCTGTTGTTTTTTAAATATGCTCTATAAATAAATATGACTGACTGACTGACTATATTCATCCCATACGCTTTCGTCATTGGCGGAGCAGTCGGTCAATCCCACCTTTCCAGTAAATACTTGTGATTGGACTGTACGTCAGCAGACAGCAAATCATTGGCAAAGAGCAGAAGGCCCTCCCTCCAGGCTTTTTTTTTTTAGGTTGCGAGGTTGCGAAGCTTCATTTTCGCTCAGTCTGAGTTTCAGAGTTTCAGAGCAGAGCTGCGTGACAACGCTGCAACCAATCACGTAAGTCGCAAGCTCGCAACTGTGTGGGCGTATCTCCGCAAAGTGGGTGTTGTAAACTCGGGTCTGAAAAAATAGTCTGCAATAAGAGTGCACATGTAATGTAATGTAATAAGTTTCGCCCTTTCGAACCTCAGTTTTCAGAGTTTCAAAACTTTTTTTTACCTATTCGCACACCAGTTTTCAGATCACCATTTACAAGGTTTCAAATCTGGAAAACAAACTAATACATTGGGAGAACACTGACAAATTCGAAACTCTGAAAAAATGATTGCACAACACCCTAAAAAAGAGTGTTGCACTTCTGAAGAAGGAAAACTCAAAAACAAAATTATGTTTGCAGAGATTTAATTTTTTTTTACCACTTTGCAAGCCTGCAAAACTCTGTTTTCAGAGTTTCAAAACGTTTGTGCACACATTCGCACACCAGTTTTCAGATCACCATTTACAAGGTTTCAAACCTGGAAAACAAACTAATACAGTGGGAGAACACTGACAAATTTGAAACTCTGAAAAATTGTTTGCACAACATCGTAAAAAAAATGTTGCAGTTCTGAAGAAGGAAATATCAAAAACAACATAATGTTTGCAGACATATTTTTAATTTTTTTTACATTTTGCAAGCTTGCAAATCTTATTTTTCGATCTTGCAAAACTTTTTTTGTGAGATTTTGAGTTTTTGAACACTTAGTTTCAACCTTTCAAAACTTTATTTTCAGTTTTGAATCCTGGCAGGATATTAATCCCATACGATATTCCCTAGGCCTTTTAAAGATCGTAACATTAAATGGGGGCTCGTCCGTTGCAAGAGGTCCAGGATCTTAAAAGTCATATTTTTTTTTCTTAGGATATTGATTGCTGCTGATGTGAGTGGTGGAATGACCATGCTCAGTATTTCCTTTGTAGAGTATTAGTGTTCGCGAGGTAGTGATTAACAGATGGGCTGGTGGACTATATTCTGATAGGAGTAAGTATGGCTGATTTTGATTTAGATTCCTTTATTAGTGCACCTACGGTAGAGCAATTTGATAGGTGTAGAAAAGATGATTTGATGTGTATCGCTGCTCATTTCAAGATCGCTGTTTCGAAGCAGCAGCTTAAAAGGGAGATTAAGTCTGCTGTGTCCCAAAGGTTGGTGGAATTAGGTGTCTTGGAGTTGTCTGTCGGTGATATTGCCTCTGGTGCGAGAGAAGGTCCTGGTGAGGAAGAGCTGAGCGAAACGGCTGAGGTGGAGGGTTCTGAAGCCAAAGCTGTTCTGCCGCCCTTCTATCCTTCCTCTCCTGGTTCAGATGAGGCTGGTACGCGAGTGAAGGTCCGTTTAGCACGAGTGCAAATGGAGTCACGCGAACGAGCAGAAAGCCGTCGAATTGAGGCAGATATGAAATTTCGACTTGAAATCCGTAGACTCGAAATCGAGGCGGAGACGCAGGTGAAGCTGCGTGAACTTGAATTGAGTGCAGGCAAGACACCTGGTCCAGTTACGCAACGCTTACAACCCGCTGATGCTGGCTTGGGGGGAACCACCTTTGAGGTCAGTAAACATATTTCGCTTGTGCCGCAGTTTCGAGAAACAGAGGTTGATTCATATTTTAATGTATTTGAGCGGATTGCGTCTACACTTCAGTGGCCCAAAGAGGTCTGGTCGTTGCTGTTGCAGTGCAAGTTAACTGGGAAAGCCCAAGATGTTTGCGCTTCACTGTCGTTAGAGGATAGCGTGAATTATGAAGCAGTAAAAGCTGCAATTTTGCGCGCTTATGAGCTAGTACCCGAAGCCTATAGGCAACGATTTAGAAGCCATCAGAAAAGTTCTAATCAGTCATTTGTTGAATTTGCGAGAGAAAAAAGCGTATTGTTTGATAAGTGGTGCATATCGAGTAAAGTGAATGATTTTAAAGACATGCGAGAATTAATTCTTCTAGAGGAATTTAAGAATTGTTTATCTGAGCGTGTTGTCGTATATCTAAATGAACAGAAAGTGTCATCTTTGTCGCAGGCTTCTGTTTTGGCAGATGAATTCGCATTGACACATAAAAATGTGTTCACTTTTGCGCGTACTGAGAGAGCTGTGGCATTTCAAGTGGATTCGAATAGTTCATCACGTCCAAAAACAGCTACTGTGAAGGTGAAAGAGGATCGAGCATGTTTTTATTGTCACAAACCTGGTCATTTAATTGCTGATTGTGTTGTGTTAAAACGAAAACAGTCGAATTATACACATAAGAGCACAGGTTTTGTTAAAGTGGTTGATCCTGTTAAAACTGAGCGTAGTGATATGCCTGATCCTAGTTACGCTCCTTTTCTGCTGGAAGGGTTAATTTCCTTTACGGGAAATTCTGAGGAGCAAATATGCGTAAAAATGTTGCGGGATACTGGGGCAATGCAGTCTTTTATTAGTGCAAATGTACTGTCGTTTTCTGAACAAACCTATTGTGGCAGTAATGTGCTGGTACAGGGCATTGAGATGGGTTTTGTCCAGGTTCCGTTGCACCAGGTTAATTTAGAGTCAGAATTGTGTACGGGTTTTGTGAAGGTGGCCGTCCGTGAGAGTTTGCCTGTGGGAGGAGTACAATTTATCCTTGGCAATGATTTAGCCGGTGGGAAAGTTATGCCTTTGCTGGAAGTGTTTGATAGACCAGTTCTGTCAGGTCAGCCTGATGAACTGTCGAGGGTTTATCCCGAAACTTTTCCAATTTGTGTAGTTACGCGAGCCCAGTCTCATAAAATGGATGCTGAGGATTTGGCTGAAACATTTATGGCACCTGTTTGTATCAGTGATGTGTTACCCCATAATGAGAGTAAAATTGATGAAAAATCGCCTGCTCTGAGCACTCTGAATGTAAAGTTGCGTGTAACGCGCGAAGGGGTTATTGCTGCTCAAGAAGAGGATGAAAGTCTTCGGAAGTGTTTTGCTGCTGTTGTTCCTCTAGAGAAAATTCAAGAGAGGAAAACTGCTTATTTTGTTGAGAACGGGTTACTGATGCGTAAGTGGTGTTCTGAGAGTGCAGATGATGCGGGATGGAACAGTGTGTATCAGATTGTGATTCCTTCTTGTTACCGACCACAAGTTTTGTCTTTAGCTCATGATCATGATTTGTCAGGACATCTAGGAATCAAGAAAACCTATCATCGGGTTTTAAGACATTTCTTTTGGCCGAGAGTAAAAACTGATGTCACACGTTTTTGCCGCACCTGTAGCACCTGTCAGATTATTGGGAAACCAAATCAGGTAATTCCGCGAGCTCCTCTTGTTCCTATTCCTGTGATAGGAGAGCCGTTTGAGCATGTTATTGTCGATTGCGTTGGTCCCTTGCCTAAATCCAAGTCCGGCAATCAATTCCTTTTGACAATAATGTGCGCAGCGACTAGATTTCCGGAGGCGATACCTTTGAGAAGGATTACAGCGCCTGTTGTAACTAAAGCTCTTGTGAAATTCTTTTCTACGTTTGGTTTACCCAAAATTGTGCAGTCAGATCAAGGCACTAATTTTCTTTCAAGAATCTTTACTCAGGTGTTGTCCAGCTTAAGTATATCTCATAGAGTTGCCAGTGCCTATCACGCTGAAAGTCAGGGGGCGCTTGAGCGTTTCCACCAAACGCTTAAGTCAATGCTGAAGAAGTATTGTATGGATACGGGTAAAGAGTGGGATGAGGGGGTACCACTACTTTTATTTGCAATTAGAGAGGCAGTTCAGGAAAGCCTTGGATTCAGTCTGAATTAGTCTTCGGACATACCGTCAGAGGACCCTTGAAGATGTTTAAGGAAAATTTACTGTCGTATGAGTCTAGCCCGAAAGTGAACGTGTTAGACTATGTGAGTAAATTCCGTGAACGCTTACATAAAGCGTGTTCGATGGCGAGAGAGTCACTTGAAGTTGTACAGAGAAAGATGAAGAGTCATTATGATCGTAAGTCTGTGCAGCGTTCCTTTAACGAGGGCGATTCGGTGCTGGTTTTGTTGCCTATGGTAGGGTCTGCCCTATCAGCACAGTTTTCTGGGCCTTATGAGGTGGTGAGAAAACTTAGTAACACCGATTACGTGATTGAGACTCCTGACAGGAAACGAAAAACGCGTGTGTGTCATGTGAACATGTTAAAAACTTTTCACCACCGAGAAGTTGTCCAGAGTGATGTTTCACCTGCAGACGAAACTGCCATTCCTGGGGCATCTCCTGTGTTGATCGCTTGTGCTGCTGTCGAGATTGCTGATCCGGAGGATGATGGAGTGATCTTGCGTCATACCCATCAACAGTGTGCTCATCTTAAGAACTCAGAGGTATTGAGGGATTTTACATCTTTTGTATCTCATTTATCTGAACAACAGGGATATGATGTTATGCAGTTGATTAATGATTTTAATGTTCTGTTTAATGATGTACCTTCTTGCACTACAGTCCTAGAGCACGACATCAATGTGGGTGATGCTGCTCCGATCAAACAGCATGCATATCGTGTGAACGCAGTGAAAAGAGATATTATGCGGAATGAGGTTCAGTATCTGTTAGAGCATGACCTTGCTCAGTTCAGTTGTAGTCCCTGGAGCTCTCCATGTTTATTAGTGCCGAAGAGCGATGGTACTGCGCGATTCTGCACCGACTATCGGAAAGTAAATGCCGTAACCGTACCCGACTGTTTTCCATTGCCGCGCATGGAGGACTGTGTGGATAACATTGGTTCAGCTTGCTATGTCAGCAAGCTAGATTTGTTAAAAGGTTATTGGCAAGTTCCGCTTACGACTCGTGCTTCTGACATCTCCGCTTTCGTGACACCTGATAGTTTCCTACAATACCGTGTTATGGCTTTCGGCATGCGTAACGCCCCAGCCACTTTTCAGCGATTAATCAATATTGTGTTGGCTGGAGTGCCTAAGTGTAACGCATACTTAGATGACCTGGTGATTTATTCGGATGACTGGCCAGAACATATTTCCTTGTTGCGAATGGTTTTTGAACGACTTGAGAACGCTTCGCTAACTTTAAACTTAGCTAAATGTGAGTTTGGCCAGGCCACTATTACCTATCTTGGGAAAGAAGTTGGTCAAGGCCAAGTGCGCCCGTTAGAAGCTAAAGTTACCGCGATAGCCGACTTCCCTATTCCAACCACCCGGCGTGAGCTCCGTCGATTTTTGGGAATGGCTGGCTATTATCGTAGCTTCTGCAAAAATTTCTCGACAATTGCACAGCCGTTGACTTCGCTTCTTAGTCCTTCCCGCACGTTTTTATGGTCTGACGATTGTCAATATGCTTTTAACTCGATTAAAACGTTTTTGTGTAACGCTCCTGTTTTGGCCGCACCAGATTGCGCTGCTGCATTTAAACTTGATGTGGATGCGAGTGCCGTTGGTGCTGGAGCAGTGTTAATTCAGGAGGGCAAAGATGGTATTGATCATCCCATCTGTTATTTCTCTCGTAAGTTTAATAAACATCAGTTAAACTACTCGACAATCGAGAAAGAGGCTTTAGCGCTTCTAATGGCTCTCCAGTTTTTTGATGTGTATCTTGGCTCGAGTAACATTCCGGTAATTGTGTTCACCGATCATAACCCTTTAGTTTTTCTATCGCGCATGTATAACCAGAATCAGCGTTTAATGCGCTGGGCTCTGATTGTACAGGGTTATAACCTGATAATTAAGCACAAGAAGGGCATCGAAAATGTGATAGCTGACGCACTGTCTAGAATTGCGTATAACTGTAGTTGAGCATAACTATCTGAACAACTATATGGTTGATTTTGTCCCATATAGTTGGTTCCTCAGGGGGGAAGTGTTACGTTCCACGTGCGTTTTTGCTTTCACTGGTCTGTTTCACGTGTTGGCCATTATGTTCATTGTGTTTTTCTTTCGTCCCTAGTTTACTATCTCTGCTCTCGGGATTGCTGTGATTGGCTGAGCTGGACGTTAGTCATCATTGAGGCAACGTTCCGGAACCAATCAACGGCCGTTCAGCTGGTTTTAAGGGGGTGGCGCGCCCATTTACTCTCCCCTGTGGGCATTCATTCACTCTCTCCTGTGGCGTGTTGAGCTCTGTATAGCGAACCGAGTGATGTGCGATGTATTGGTGTGTGTGTGTATCCTATAACATAGAGGCATTACGATAATTTGGGAGGACGAACGGTAGGTCAGTATGCCGCGGTATACACTGCCCGTAGGTTTTTCTCTGTTATACACATTAGGTTAGTGGGGAGCGCCAACTCTTGTACTTTTGTTATTTTAGTTAGGTTAGTTAGCGCCGCGTGCGTGAAGATTACGGTTTCCTTTTCACATTTTGTTTTGAGTAGGGTTAGGGCTAGCTTAAGGGTTGTTTTTGTTATGTTATGTTCTTTTCTTTGGCGCCACCTTTTGTTTGTCTTCCCAATTTAATTTTTCATTGCATTGTACATAGCGCATCCATCATATTACTGGAACTAGTGGCTTCGGCTTTTCTGTGAATAAAATCCAGTAATTTCTCTCTCTCTCAAAGTTTGTCTGACGTGTTTGTTCCAGTCTACTTCACATCTAGCGGCATATTAATATGTTAATGGTACGATATTCCCTAGGCCTTTTAAAGATCGTAACATGATTACTTACAATATCCCAAATGTTTCCAACTGTTTGTAAATCGTGAGAAAATTTCGATTTTAACCAAGGAAACGGGGCGTGTGAGCAGGGGTGAGGAGTCAATGGCGTCATATCCACGTTACCCTCAGTTTCTGCCTGGTTTGACCTCGTACTGCAATAGTAACCATGGCGACAGACGTTGACAACTGGGTTATGCCCGTTATGCCTAGCAGGACGCTCACGCTGTTGTTGTTTTGTTCAAACATTATGGACTTTAAGACAAAAAGAGTCTAAAACGAAGATCAACATCTTTTGAGATGCCGAGAGCTCCACGTCCACGACTAACTTCGACTTGACAGAGACGCAAGTGTTGCATGTTACTTTATTAGACAGGTGAGAAAATGTACATACAACTAATCAATGTTATTTAGTTCAACATGATGAAATGTTAGGATATGATCTGTATGTTATTCTAATGTTGATCTAGCTTACTTAGTCTCATACAGCCAACAAACAACCTAACTAACAGCATTCAACACACTCAAATGCCGTTTAGTGTCATAGGGTAACTGTTAGAGCAAGTGAAACAGCGCTGCGTTACCTCAAGTTTAATTCGTCTAATAAACTGACCTGTGAGTAGTAATTCAGCACTTGCGTGTAGTTCGGTAGAATGAATTGTCCTTATTCCTTTATATCCGCAGGACTCGCGTTGCGTGTGGCGCTGGTATACGTCTAGCAATCGTGCCCTGCTTCATACCACAGTCATGTTAAAAACATCAATTTATTCACTCATCTATAAAATATCAGCTTGACGACAAGATCCATAATTCCGCTTAATGCGAAATATACGTCATTGTGGCGAGGGAGGCGTGGTTCAGCGAAGTCTGTAGCGGGAGAGCAAGGGCGGAGCCGAGCGGTGAGTAAGTGGGTCAAGTTCAAATGAATAACACCTGTTTGTGATTTCAGTAATTGGCGTGAGGAGACCGCATATAAGCGGGCTGTACTGACAACGGTTTGAGAGAGAGACTGGGAGCTTGTGCACGCCGAGTGAGAAGCTGTAACCAGCGGGAAGAGTGTTGAAAGAGTGTCTATTGAAGCTGTGTTCAGCGGGAGGAGTATTTAAAGTGGACTGAGTGAAGCTGTATCCAGCGGAAAGAGGATTATTATCTACTGTTTATTTTTCCTTTTTGGTATTCTGAGTTAACCTTGTTTGAGCGCGACCACGCGCCGTAAAGGGGAAAAACCTCCTAAATAAAAGTGCACAAGTCCCAGCATATGCCGATTCTGTGTTTCCTTCCATCACCCACACACAAACGAACCTGTTCTCATCACACTGGTGCCGAAACCCGGGATGGAAGGAGAGGCCGCCGCCAGACCGCCTCTGGCATCGCCGTTTGCGGACATTATTCACGCCCTTGCGGGCCTTCATCAACAACATCAAGAGGCTCTGCTGAAGATGGAGGAGCATCAACAACACCGTTTCGAGGCACTCCTCCGGACCCAGCAGGAGGACCGCGAGCAGTTCCGGAGCTGGATAGACCGGGAGGCTCGGGCGTCTACATCGCCGGCCCCGGCCACGTCCCTTCCCCTCCACAAGATGGGTCCCCAGGACGACCCGGAGGCGTTCCTGGACCTCTTTGAGAGGTCGGCTGAGGCCGGGGGCTGGCCGCCCGCTGACTGGCCCATGCGTCTGATCCCGCTGCTCTCGGGAGAAGCGCAGATCGCCGCCCAGCAGTTGCCAGTCAGCAACCTCTTAGTCTATGAAGACCTGAAACGTGCCATTCTTCAGCGGGTCGGCCGATCCCCGGAGCAGAGTCGCCAACAGTTCCGCTCCATGGAGTTCGGGGAATCCGGCCGGCCCTTCATCTTCGCACAACAGCTCCGGGACGCGTGCCGCAGATGGCTGGTGGCCGAGGGCCGCGGCGTCGATGGAGTCATCGAGTTGGTGGTACTGGAGCAGTTCATAGCCCGGCTGCCAAAGAAGACTGCACAGTGGGTCCAGTGCCACCGCCCGACGTCGCTGGACCAGGCAATCCAATTGGCAGAGGACCAGCTGGTGGCGTGCCCAGGAGTCGGCGATCCCCTCCTGGCATCTCTCTCTCCCTCTCTCTCTCCTTCTCTCTCTCTCTCTCGCCCTGTTCCCACTCCCAGGTCCCGAGGCGGCTTCCCACCGCGCCCAGCGCCCCGCTGGAGGACCACCCCCGCAGCGGAACCAGTCCATGCACCTCGTGCGCCGCCCCGGGGATTCCCATCGTCGGTTGGCAGCCCGCCAGCCCCGACCCCTGCGCTCTCCTCACGCCAATCACCTGACCCACTTCCCGCCACTGGGGCGGCGGGGAGGCCTGGGCCGGCCTGCTGGCGTTGCGGGGACCCTGGGCACTTTGTGGATAGGTGCCCGGTGATGGAGGTCGGAACGGTGATCAGGGTCCCTGACGCGCCACAAGTCGCCCCCGATCAAGCTGGGTTGTACCAAGTACCAGTAAGTCTAAAGGGGGGTACCTATCGAGCTTTGGTGGATTCAGGTTGTAACCAGACCTCCATCCATCAAAGCTTGATTCATCCAGTGGCACTGGATAAGAGCCGCGTGGTTAAGGTTCGGTGTGTACACGGGGAGGTTGTGGGATACCCCTTAGTGCCAGTTATTATTCAATTTCGGGGACAAAAGCATAGTGTGGAGGTGGCAGTTAACCAGCACCTCCAGCACCCGCTAATTTTAGGGACCAATTGGCCAGGGTTCAAAACGTTATTGGCTCACTTATGTACGGGTGCTTCTGGGTTAAGAAAGAGGCAGGAGAAAAGAGCGGTGGTTCAGGTTGGAGAGGCTGTACCGGGACCCTCGGGCACTGTATCAGAGGAACGGAGTGCGTCAGAAAGGGAAATCTTTTCTGACCATGATGATTTTTCTCTGGAACAGTCCCGAGACGAAACGCTTAAAAACGCGTCTGAACAGGTCCGTGTGATCGACGGACAGCCTGTCCACCCAGACCAACCGCTCTCATATCCTTATTTTGCCGTGATAAAAGATAAGTTGTATCGGGTGACCCAGGACGCCCAAACAAAACAAGATACAACTCAGTTGTTAGTTCCAAAGAGCCGCCGGGAAATGCTTTTCCAGGCGGCTCACTGTAATCCAATGGCGGGGCATTTAGGGCAAGCAGCTACACTAAATCGCCTAATGACCCGATTTTTCTGGCCGGGCATTCACGAGAATGTGCGCAGGTGGTGTGCCTCTTGTCGTGAATGTCAGTTGGTGAATCCGCCGGCCAACCGAAAAGCACCTTTGTGCCCCCTTCCATTAATAGAGGTCCCCTTCGAGAGAATTGGCATGGACCTCATCGGGCCATTGGAACGATCCGCACGGGGGCATCGCTTTGCATTAGTTCTGGTGGATTATGCAACGCGATACCCCGAAGCAGTGCCGCTTCGCAACATTTCCGCTAAAAGTGTTGCGAGCGCACTGTTTCAATTAATCTCCCGGGTGGGGATCCCGAAAGAGATTCTCACCGATCAAGGCACGGCGTTTATGTCACGCACAATTCGCGAGCTGTACGAATTACTGGGCATTAAATCGGTTCGGACCAGCGTCTATCACCCACAAACAGACGGCTTGGTTGAACGATTTAATCGCACGTTGAAATCCATGATTCGTAAGTTCGTACAGGAAGACGCCAAAAATTGGGATAAGTGGTTAGAACCCCTCTTGTTCGCTGTACGCGAGGTCCCCCAAGCCTCCACGGGGTTTTCCCCCTTCGAGCTTCTCTACGGACGCCAACCCCGCGGGGTGCTGGACGTGCTTAGGGAAGCTTGGGAGGACGGACCTTCGAACAGTAAAAATGAAATTCAATATGTCCTGGACCTGAGAACAAAACTCCACACTTTGGGGCGGCTCTCTATGGAGAATTTGTTACAGGCTCAGGACAAACAAAGTCAGCTGTACAACAGGGGGGCTAAACTACGTAAATTTGCACCGGGGGATAAAGTGCTTCTATTGCTTCCAACATCCAGCTCTAAATTACTCGCCAAGTGGCAAGGACCGTTTGTGGTCACACGGCGAATAGGGGATCTCAACTATGAGATTCTTCGTTCAGATAGGGGCGGAGCACATCAGATTTACCACCTCAACCTGTTAAAAAAGTGGAATGAGGCGGAGTCAGCGATGCTGGCGACGGTAGTGAGTGGGGAGGAGGATCTCGGGCCAGAGGCGAACTTAAAAAGTCAATCCTCCACTCTGGCCATTTGTGGAGACCACCTCTCACCGTCCCAGATCGCTGACATTAAAGATTTACAAACGGAATTTGCTGATGTGTTCTTGCCCCTTCCTGGTCGAACAGACCTCATACAGCACCATGTTGAGACCGATCCGGGTGTGGTAGTGCGCAGCCGGCCATATAGATTACCTGAGCATAAAAAGAAAGTAGTTCAGGATGAATTAGAGGCTATGCTGGATATGGGAGTCATAGAGGAATCCAACAGTGACTGGGCGAGCCCGATAGTTTTAGTACCTAAAACTGACGGCTCAATTCGGTTCTGCGTGGATTATCGCAAGGTGAACGCCGTATCGAAGTTCGATGCTTATCCAATGCCACGGGTGGACGAATTGCTTGATCGGCTCGGCACGGCTCGATTTTATTCGACACTGGATTTAACGAAGGGTTATTGGCAGATCCCCTTATCTCCAATGACTAAAGAAAAGACCGCTTTCACGACGCCGTTTGGATTACACCAATTCGTTACTCTTCCTTTCGGTTTGTTCGGGGCACCTGCCACCTTTCAGCGCCTGATGGATAGAATCCTCCGGCCGCATGCTGCATATGCCGCGGCATACTTGGATGATATTATCATCTATAGTAATGACTGGCAGCGGCATATGCAGCATTTGCGAGCTATCCTCAGGACGCTGCGAGAGGCGGGGCTCACGGCCAACCCAAAGAAATGTGCGATTGGGCGCGTGGAAGTCAGGTATCTGGGCTTTCACTTGGGTCATGGGCAGGTGCGTCCCCAAATTGATAAGACGGCAGCAGTTGCGACCTGTCCAAGACCTAAGACCAAAAAGGGGGTTAGACAGTTCCTGGGGCTAGCAGGATATTACAGAAGGTTTGTACCTAATTATTCGGACCTCGCTAGCCCGCTGACTGATCTAACTAAAAAGGAGGCACCAGATACCGTCCAGTGGACGGAGCAGTGTCAGCAGGCTTTCACCCAGATAAAGGCTGCCCTGTGTGGCGGGCCGCTATTACAGGCTCCTAACTTTTCTCTCCCTTTTTCCCTGCAGACTGACGCGTCGGACAGGGGGCTGGGCGCCGTCTTGTCCCAGGAGATAGAGGGTGAGGAACGGCCGGTGCTGTACATTAGCCGTAAGCTCTCAAAGAGAGAGACTATGTACAGCACCATTGAGAAAGAAGCTCTTGCCATCAAATGGGCCGTCCTCACTCTCCGCTATTATCTCCTGGGGCGAGAGTTCACCCTCTGTTCGGACCACGCTCCTCTCCAGTGGCTCCACCGCATGAAAGATACCAACGCGCGGATCACCCGGTGGTATCTAGCTTTACAGCCTTTTAAATTCAAGGTGATCCACAGGCCGGGTGCACAGATGACTGTGGCCGACTTCCTCTCCCGGAGGGAGGGGGGGGGGGGAGGCTGCAGGCCGGACGGCTCCCCGGCCTGAGACGGGCGGTGGGGGTATGTGGCGAGGGAGGCGTGGTTCAGCGAAGTCTGTAGCGGGAGAGCAAGGGCGGAGCCGAGCGGTGAGTAAGTGGGTCAAGTTCAAATGAATAACACCTGTTTGTGATTTCAGTAATTGGCGTGAGGAGACCGCATATAAGCGGGCTGTACTGACAACGGTTTGAGAGAGAGACTGGGAGCTTGTGCACGCCGAGTGAGAAGCTGTAACCAGCGGGAAGAGTGTTGAAAGAGTGTCTATTGAAGCTGTGTTCAGCGGGAGGAGTATTTAAAGTGGACTGAGTGAAGCTGTATCCAGCGGAAAGAGGATTATTATCTACTGTTTATTTTTCCTTTTTGGTATTCTGAGTTAACCTTGTTTGAGCGCGACCACGCGCCGTAAAGGGGAAAAACCTCCTAAATAAAAGTGCACAAGTCCCAGCATATGCCGATTCTGTGTTTCCTTCCATCACCCACACACAAACGAACCTGTTCTCATCACAGTCATCAATATATGCCTTTGTTATTGTAAGAGGTTAGCGAAAAATCCTGCATATTGTACCTTTAATTGAATCGTGCAGTTTTCAGCATAAATGATTCTATAAGATTTATACAAATTCTCTGAGAAGTCCACTGAGCAGGACACTATCAGGTGATTGGAATGTATCCTGTTGAGAACAGCAGGAAGTTCAATAACAGGAAGACCTCTGCAAATCAGCCTATCAGAGCTCATCTGAGATTGCTGCAATTTATGATTAATAATTAGCACACCTGGGTTAGAGGACAAATCCAACTACTTGTTCCAATCAAGTTTTCTTGCAAGGGAAAAAAAAGTTTGTAGTTTAAGTCTAAATGTGCAGTTGTCCAACAGTTTGTATTCATTAAAAACCAATCAGTAGAAGCACCACGGTTTTAATCAAGTTTGACACTGGATAATGGATAAATACATACACAGCAGTTGAATGCATTACACTTTTGATCCACCCAAAATCTACAATAGAATGAAAAATCCTCAATTTGTGCCCTATACACGAAGCTCTCGCAGTTAGCTAACTAATGAGATTTCACCTTACAGAAATAATGTATTCAAATCATAAATGTGACAGGCCGATAGATTCTCAACATCCATATGTTGCAGTGACCTCTCCTAGATGAAATGGAATTTCAATCTAGGATGGTTTGCAAATGTAGTCCAGTCCCCAGCCTACTAATCACAGCAAAGACTGTGTATTCACAAAGAGTATGTGTATTCACATGCATTTAGATGCGGAGAATAAGAACGCTACGTATGATAGAGAGGACAATAAAGTGTTTAAGAAAGAGGTGATTACAAATTCAGATGTCAGATGAGTTCAGTTCACTTTCTTTAGCCCTCGGGAAATGTAAAAAGAAAGAAAAAAATATATTATCTAAACTTTTATCTCCATAGGATATGAAATTTCACAAATGGGAACGTTTAAAGTCTAAACTGTTTCTCCTCGAAGCAGACTTTTGCTTAAATCTCCAGCTTCTCATGAGAAAAGGCCAGTCAAGTTTCAGAGGAGATCTCTACAAACTGCTCTGATTTGATAAAATACCAAAGTCTGCAATCAAACCTCAGAGAAACTCTATAAACTTAGAAATGTCTCTATAATTTCTCATCAAATTCTCCCAGGACCAAATGGGCTATGTATGCTATCCACAATAATATTACAGCTCTATTTATTTGGTGCACTTTTTCTCATGAGGTTGACGTGATTACTCTGATGACTTGTTTAGTGGCATGAGGGCGGGACAACCTGTCACTCACATGAGGTTGACCAATAGCGGGTCAACCCCACAACCATCCAATCAATTTCCCATGAACAAAATCAAGCCCCACCCTACATTTTTTCCCTTCTTTACAAAGCTGTTTCACTCAGATATATGTTGCAACTCTCAACTTCCATTTCATGCCGACTTTAAATGCTGGTAAAACCTAATGATACAAGTATCCTACAATAACATATTATAAGTAGTCAAATAATGTTTCAAATTAGATCCTTAAATGTCATAGCAGAATGGGTAACCTAACTTGTGATTTGAAAAGAAAAGAAACAACAACTTGATGCAAGTAATACTGCAAGTAATATCTGAAACATCAAATGTAAAAACACATTTTACCTTTTGTGATTTGAGTGTCAAGTTCCACAGTCAGGGCTTAGATTAAGCCAGGATTAGGCCTTAGTTCAATTGGGGCATTTAAGTAGCTTTTATAAACGTGCCTTAAAAAAAAAAAAAAAAAAAAAAAATTACAAGAGACAAAACAATGTCACTGACATATTTTAAGCCATTCTAGTGCAAGTTTCTTTCAGTTAAAACAGCTCAACCATGCATTTAGTCTGGGACTAGGTCTAAGCCTTGTCTGTAAAACGGGGGGTCTTAGGGGAAAAAAAGATAATGCTTAAAGGTGCAGTATGTTTCACCGCAACAATAACAGAGATGAAACATAGGAGCACTATGAAACAGCTATATATTGACTTTTTATACTTGTTCGAAAACACTTATTCTACCAGAAAACGCTTCAATCAAAAGCATCTTCCTGCCCTAGAGCATAATAGTGTACAACATTTCTCATCATTCATGATATCCTGATATGCGAAAGCCAAAGAGTTCCTCTGAGCACAGACGAGTGTGACCGTGTACTATTTCCCCAAACAGTTAATCTTCTGGCTGCTTATGCACACAGGAGCCTGCCTCTCATTAGGGGAGCGCAGGAGACGGGTATTAAAATTCATTGGTGTATGTTGTGGTAATCTCCACACATTCACAAAGCCTGGAGAAAGTGGGAGTCTGCTGTCAAAACAGATACAGAGCAACACGGAGCCTGTGCCATTTATCAGGCAGCTACTACAGGGGCCGAACCCAAGGGGCCCGAGTCTGACTCTGACTAGCGGGCAGCAAGTTTAAAGGTGCTGTGCGAGTCAATGAGCAGTGTGTGAACCATGAAACCATAAGAAATTATGGAAGTGAATGGATTTAAGGCCTGTAATTATTTTTTTTTTTACTTTAGTTGGGACTTTTAAGAGTCTTAACAATCCTCTTTTTATATGACCTGATTCAAACTTTTTTGGCCTATATTTAAAAAGTAAAACACAAAAATTAAAACCCAATCATTTTAAATGTTACAAGTGAATTTTGGCATCACAACATTATAGAAGGGTAACACTTTATTTTAAGGTGCTTGTAATAAGCAGTAATTAACAGTTAAAAATACACTTATAAGACCTTATAAGATGCATATAAGCATTAACTACTTCATATAAGGGTTAATTAAAGCACAAGACGAACCCGGAGAGGCAACTGAGTGGCCCCGGAGTGGTCATGACCCAGCTGGACCCCAGGGGATGGAGTCTACACTTACCCTGGCTGTAACTGTCGTGAGGCTCGTCGGCGGCACGATTGAGTAGAGCGGGAAAAGTGAAACAAAGCGTCCTCAGAAGTTATATGAAGTAGTTAATGCTTATATGCATCTTATAAGGTCTTATAAGTATCTTATAAAATCTTATAAGTGTCTTATTAACTGTTAATTACTGCTTATTACAAGCACCTTAAAATAAAGTGTTACCGAATTAACCCTTTAATAGTGTTATTAAATGAATGTTTGAAAATTCATTTGGTTTTTAAATATTAAAATTTAGTGTTAGATAATGGAAAAAGTAATCTAAATGTAAAAACTGAAGAAATTAACATACACAATTAAACATCCAATTTCAATACAGATAAATGGAAAAAAAGGTCAAAATCCGATATGGTATTGATATATTCTGAATGATATATATCTGAATATTCTGATGTCTCTTCTAAATATGCTTCGATGATCATGAATGGGAAAGAAAATGATAAAAATACAACATTTTATTTTGAAGGTTTGAATTTTTAAGAATCTCAAAATGTGTCTCCTTTAGTGTTTCAGAAGAGATCAATGTCTCACACTGAGCTCAATAGCAATACTCTTACTATACTGTTCAGTCGTGACATTAAAAACTTTTACATTGTTACAAAAATATCTTTATTTCAAATAACATATTTCACAATAATACTGTTTCACTGCATTTTGTGATAAAATAAATGCAGCCTTGCTGAGCATATAAACAATTTACCCCAAACTTTCTAACAGTATATGTGTTGTCAACAACTGTCAAATTTGTTTTAGAATAAACATCTGAAACAATGTTGAAACTCCAGTCTCCTTAACTAAGAAAGCGTAACTTTGAAGCAGTTACATTTTCCACAGCAACCTGTCCTCACGAGTGGGGCTTTTATGAGGGAAAGAACAGAGATGTAAGCGTTATTCATTATTTTACTCATGGACTCTGTGACGATCTGCGGCTGGAGTGCCCGCTTCAGCCTCTGGGGGCACTCCTTCCTAGTTTATTGTTTCCTTTATGTTTTACCCTGGACTGATTATGGTTGATTTTATGCACCTGTGTTTTATTATCTTGTTTAGTGCACCTGTCTTAAGCCTGAGTTTTCCCTTTGTTCATTGCTGAGTATTGTAAGTGTCATACTGCATCCTGAGCGTTTTGCTAGTTCCTAGTTTCTTCGTGTTTTCAAGTTTCACAGTTCCTGGACTCCCTGCCTGTATCTGGTTTTCCCGTTTGCCTAATCCCTGCATTGTATGTTTGCTGATCTGGACTGCTTACCTGGTTTTGACCCCTGCCTGTTTCCCTGTACCTGTCTCTGGATTTTCCTCTCAATAAAGCCTGCATTTGGATCATCTCTGTCCTTGTTCCACCGTGCAGTTTCATGACAGAATACTCAGCCACCACTGATCCAGCGGCTGAGAGAAATACGGACCTCGTCATGGATCCTACAGCGCAGATTGTAAGCTTCCGTCAAGGAGAACGTCCTCTCAAGGATTTTGTGACGGATTTTTTGAAGCTATCTCGTCGTCAGTCCTACTTAGATGATTTTTGTTTAATGATGTTCTTTCGGGGAGGACTGTCTGAACCGCTCGGCTCTGCTATACCGTTTCCGAGCTCAAGCTGGACTCTTACCCAATATATTGATCTGGCCCTTTCCATGAGCGGTTCGCTTTTCACTGTGGAGTTTTTGGAACTTTTCCTTCACAAAAGACCCGACGATTCGCCGTTGTACAAGGTAACGTTACCCACTGAATCCACGCATCAAGTGTCTCCCGGAGAATCAGCGCTTCACACACGCTCCACCGAGTCTACCGAGTCTACCGAGTCAAGTGAGTCTACCGAGTCGAGGGAGTCAAGTCCGCCTGCCGTGTCAAGTGAGTCAAGTCCGCCTGCCGAGTCAAGTGAGTCAAGTCCGCCTGCCGAGTCATTTCCGCCTGCCGAGTCAAGTGAGTCAAGCCCGCCTGCCGAGTCAAGTGAGTCAATTCCGCCTGCCGAGTCAAGTGAGTCAATTCCGCCTGCCGAGTCAAGTGAGTCAATTCCGCCTGCCGAGTCAAGCGCCACCGAGTCAAGTGAGTCAAGTGAGTCAAGTGAGTCAAGCGCCACCGAGTCAAGTGAGTCAAGTGAGTCAAGCGCCACCGAGTCAAGTGAGTCAAGCGCCACCGAGTCAAGTGCCATATCAACTGAATCAAGCCCAGTGACTCGACGTCGCAGGAGGAGGAGGACTCGTTTGGCTCGCCAGGCTCCGGTGAGCATACCCAGACTCCACGCCCTGCCGGCCCCGCCTCTGCGCCTCGCCCTGCCGGCCCCGCCTCTGCGCCTCGCCCTGCCGGCCCCGCCTCTGCGCCTCGCCCTGCCAGCCGCGCCTCTGCGCCTCGCCCTGCCGGCCCCGCCTCTGCGCCTCGCCCTGCCGGCCCCGCCTCTGCGCCTCGCCCTGCCAGCCGCGCCTCTGCGCCTCGCCCTGCCGGCCCCGCCTCTGCGCCTCGCCCTGCTGGCCCCGCCTCTGCGCCTCGCCCTGCCTGCGCCCTTCGAGCACCTTCCTCCCGTGGATTTCCCCAAGTATTTTTTGGGGGGGGGCAGGAGGTACCCTGTGAGGGCCATGGAGACGACGTCGACATGGACCTCGTCCGAGTCTCCTCCGCCCTGGCTCCCTTTCGAGTGTGCTCCGCCCTGGCTCCCTTTCGAGTGTGCTCCGCCCTGGCTCCCTTTCGAGTGTGCTCCGCCCTGGCTCCCTTTCGAGTGTGCTCCGCCCTGGCTCCCTTTCGAGTGTGCTCCGCCCTGGCTCCCTTTCGAGTGTGCTCCGCCCTGGCTCCCTTTCGAGTGTGCTCCGCCCTGGCTCCCTTTCGAGTGTGCTCCGCCCTGGCTCCCTTTCGAGTGTGCTCCGCCCTGGTCGCCCACGCTCCACGGCCCAGGCCCGCCTTGCCTGTGTCCTGGTCCTGTTCCCCTGCACGGGCCTGGCCCTCCATCCCATCCCCCGTCGACCTCCCTCCGGAACTCTTAGGAGCGTCTGGAAGCCGCTCCTTAGAGGGGGGGTTATGTGGCGATCTGCGGCTGGAGTGCCCGCTTCAGCCTCTGGGGGGCACTCCTTCCTAGTTTATTGTTTCCTTTATGTTTTACCCTGGACTGATTATGGTTGATTTTATGCACCTGTGTTTTATTATCTTGTTTAGTGCACCTGTCTTAAGCCTGAGTTTTCCCTTTGTTCATTGCTGAGTATTGTAAGTGTCATACTGCATCCTGAGCGTTTTGCTAGTTCCTAGTTTCTTCGTGTTTTTAAGTTTCACAGTTCCTGGACTCCCTGCCTGTATCTGGTTTTCCCGTTTGCCTAATCCCTGCATTGTATGTTTGCTGATCTGGACTGCTTACCTGGTTTTGACCCCTGCCTGTTTCCCTGTACCTGTCTCTGGATTTTCCTCTCAATAAAGCCTGCATTTGGATCATCTCTGTCCTTGTTCCACCGTGCAGTTTCATGACAGACTCATCTGAAATCAACTGAAAACCTGGAGAGGCTATAAAACAGTGGAGAGTTCTTATGACTATATAACACTCTACCAGGTATAAAATGGTCTAAAAGCAGTAGAGAAAGAAAAAGCCAAGCAAGGACATTTTGTGCATCCGTTTTTGCTGATGAAAATAAGACAAGTTTCACTGCATTGCTCTGGACCTTAAAAAATACCTGAAATATTTATGGGATGGCTGTGGATGAATTTACCTTTTATGGCAATCGTCAAGGTTGATGTTGGCTTTGCATACACAGTTTTCATAGCCATTCAATAACAAGTAAATCCTAACCTTCAACCAAGCTCATGTTCGCTGAGGCATCCTATAATATTCTACTTTCATAAAAAATTTGGCACACTTTTTGTTTTAGGATGGTTACATCAACCAACACATGTCCACAATGTACATTTAATCCAATCCAACTAACCTACAAAATAATAATAATAATAATAATAATAAAAATTAACTATATATATATATATATATATATATATATATATATATATATATATATATATATATATATATATATATATATATATATATATATATATGAAGAGTTCAGATGCAAAAGCCTCTAAATGCCATCTGAAATTTTCTTCTAAAATGATCATTTTTATCAAGCTCGTATATTTAAATTCAATAATTTCACTTAAATGGCAAGAAAAATTACCCATTAATTGTCATTTAAGTGGAATTACTGAATTTAAATATACGAGTTTGATAAAAATGATCATTTTAGAAGAAATTTTCAGATGGCATTTAGAGGCTTTTGCATCTGAACTCTTCATATATATGTTATGAGGTTATCTGATTATACATAAACTCCAAAGTTTTCCTAATTTTTACCTTGAGTGGAAATAAAGAAACAATCTTCACACAGATGATGTGAAGTCAGCATGGGAGAATAATTGCACTGAGAGTTTGCACTCCAGAGATGAATTGTGATTTGCGAATTTCTCTACGCCCCACGCATGGCTGGGTTGCTTATATGTGTGTGTGCGCTCTTTGACAGATGATTAAATCTCTGACATCTGTCTATAGCCAGTGCCTTGTGAGAAAATCGCAGGATATCACGGATCCACATTAACCTTGGTCACTGACTTCCCTATTGTCCGGATTTGGAGCACGTAATGCTTCAGGGCGAAGTGTGTCGAAGAGAGACGTTGGAAGGAGGTTATGGTCCCATTTCACACATCTGTGAGACTACAATAGCAGTTTTATTTCTTTAAATCCGTCATTTTTATACAAGATGCCCTGCAAATGAAAGCTTTCATCTTCTCTGTGGAATAACAGATAGATCTTATAAAACAACGCCTTTGTGTGCTATTGTATTTTCTGGTTTATTTAATGCATTTTACTGTTCACAATTTGACAGTGTTCTATGCACAATGCATGGAGATTGAAGGATGTCGCATGGATTGCATCACCTTTGTCACTCTTTGATAAACCTGTGGTTAAAGCAGTGCCTTTTTACACACTAAAAGAGTTAGCGCTGAAGGGCACACGATGAAAAGCAAGGTCTCATCTTCGGACTGTCTGAATGAATGGTTTTAAATCATTTTTATTCTGCTCATTGAGCTCGGCTGATGTAGGATCAGTAAGGGTTAGGATTTTCAAGTATACATTCAATATGTATAAAAGAGTGCGGTGCCTTATAAAAGCCTTCACCCCAAGAGGACAAATGAATTCATGGAACTCACAATTATGTTTTATTGATCTCTCCAAATCTCTGTAAGGGCAAATAACAATGGATATAAATGGATCATTTTTGACAGTTCAATACAATCTGTGAATAGCATAGCACAAATAAACTGATCTTGAGATCATTTGTTGAGAAATATGTGTTATTGAAATCTAATTTCTTCAAATTTCAAATAATATCAAGTCATATGACACGCAATATATAAATAAATGGGTAACACTTTAAAATAAGGTCCCATTAGTTAATGCATTGAATAGCATTATGACAATGAGCAATATTTCAGTACATAGATATAGTATTAATCTTTGTTAGTGTTAATAAAAATACAACTGAAATATCACAATACATTGTTAGTTCATGTTAACTAATGTAGACCACTATTTCCAAATGGAAACTTATTGTAAACTGTAACCAATAAACGTAAATAAAATCATCAATGGTTTATGATGAGCAAAATTCTTGCAAACAAAGCTAAAATAATGTGAAAGCGATATTAATCATTTAGATGCTTGCATTTTGATAATGCTTGCATTTTGAGACCTAGCAAGAGTAGCAAGAAAATTGTCTTAAAGTCTTTGTTTTTCTTTAATATCAGAAGCAGTGAAAGGAACTTTGTCTCAGGCGATGGCACCTGCTCCATGTGTGATGCTGACAGATGTGTGCCGTAATTAAGTTGCCAGAGGTGTCTTCTCATTATTCGACTGCTTTCCCAGGAGGCCTATGAGTGTTTCTATGTGCTTTATGGGTGTGCGGCTCTCTGTGTCGCATGTGTATTATAATAATTATTTGGCAGCGTTCAACTATGAGCCGCAAAAGCATGACGATTTATGATAAATCATGCAAGATTGACGTGACCATTTTGCCACTTCATGAAACGTCAAAAATGCATTAGTCTTTAAATACAGAGAATAACAAGCTAAAACCACATCAATCAAACATTAAAAAATACCTTTAAAATGTCTTCATAGATTTAATCCTGTAGCGTGCAACTGAATATTTTTTTTCTCTCATGTTGTAACACTTTGACATTCATCTCAGCATTTAAACGTATTTGAAAGCATATACAGCTGACTTGTTGCCTTGCAGGCAATGACTACAGGCAGCATTTGCGCACGAATGAACCTCACGAAACTGATTTGGACAGACTTTTTAGGCAGTATAACGGTTTAATGATCAACAACAAAATAGCGAGAGGTTTAGTTACAACTAAGCAAATATTTAATTACAACAATACAAATGTATCGCTAGAAATGAC
Organism: Chrosomus eos; assembly: GCA_036326025.1. Taxonomy (NCBI): domain Eukaryota; kingdom Metazoa; phylum Chordata; class Actinopteri; order Cypriniformes; family Leuciscidae; genus Chrosomus; species Chrosomus eos. The sequence continues at coordinate 46,283,500 of CM070819.1, forward strand.
ATCAAAAGTCTATACCATACATTTACACAAACTGACCACCACTGCAACTTCTGGACGCCATCTTTATGTTTAGCTCAACTGGAATGGAACGCACTGGATTGTGGGATATTATAGGCAGTGAAGAATACATCTATGTTGCCATCCAAAATAGAATAGATGAAGGCATCTCAGTAGAGATGGTATCCACCTTATTTTGCAACATGGATGTAAGCTTAAGAAATGCCAGTTTGCAATATCAAGCATCATAACAAGCTGTTTTGTACAATAACTGGAAGCGGGTGAATCCGGAAAGACACATTCAATTTACAAATGTCCGCTCTGCTCTTACATTAAAAATAAGATGGATACTAGCATTGGATTGGGAAGTGGCTTGTTTCCTTCCTTCCACAGTAAGCTATCTTGAAAAAGATAAGAAAAGTTAGTTTAAAAGGTAGTTTAGGTAATTTATTAAAACTGACGATAGTCTATTCACAAGAAAGCTTTTCGAGTCGGGTGTGACAACATGCGTATTGTGAAAAAGTTCTAACCAAAGCAAAACACATATATTAAAGTAATATCAGAAGTTTCAATCATCAAAAATCACGTTATTACTAGCAATGATATGTTTTTTAAGTTATTACAGTAACAAAAGGGAGCACAATTGTGTGATATTGCTGTAACATGTTACAATAAGGTCACATTTGTTAACAATGATTAATGCATTATATATATATATATATATATATTAATCTTTGTTAATAAACTCCCCCTTAAAACTCATATTCGATGATCAAAATCATGCCTTAATTAGCTTGAATGTAACTCTACACCCTTGCTTCATTTAGTATAGGTGGATCACGAATATGCAAATTAGTCCCCGCCTCCACTCACTCGGACTACCTGATCCATCAACTGTAGTTAACGCTCAACAATGGCAAGTGGAAACATTGGTTTAATCCAGCCACTTAAGTTTGAACCAGAAACTGATTCAATAGAAGAAGAGGAAGAGCAAATTATACAGGCTTGTCTACAAGTCGATGTATCAGAATGGTAATGCATTTTATATATTGCTCTCTACAATGTCAGACACATAACAGTAATTTATATAATTTAGCCTTTGACTATGTTATCAAAGAGTTAATAATGTCTTTCTAATGTTACACTAACCATGTTCCTGTCAGACAGCTGCCTTCTAAAAATCATAGAAAAAACAGTGGAGAGAAGCCCTGCCCCAACATTTGGCTGGATTGGTGACATGTTTGTGACGGTAGGAAACAGGGAAGGTTGTTTTTGGTACTGTTTTTGGTTCACTGCAGTTTTAAGGAGAACATACACAGCAATGGTGTTGACTGATGAATTTGCACATGGTTTGTCTTAAAGCTTAGCAAAAACCTACATAGACATAAACAATGTTAAAAACTTGCTTTTTATGCAGGAGTACTTTAATACCATGCTAATGTTCATGTTAGTTTTGTGTAATTCGTTCACTTGCAGAAAGAGTCAATAATCAGGAATGAAGCATGGTCTTTTTATATAGTTTTTTTGGTTTGAGTTTAAATAAAATGTTACTGTGTAAGTATTTAGCAGATGCTTTTAGCCAAAACCACTCACAGAGGAGGTGCTAGAGCGCAAGTGATAAAGAGTAATCTTATTCTCCACTCTCACTCTTGCGTAGGTGTAATACCTCAATTACTGCAGTGCAGGACAGAGGATGATGGACTCTAGTCCCGCTGATGCTTTAGTTCCGCAGCAATTGAAGAACAGGATTCAATTCATTACACCCAATCCAACAACTACACACACACACACACACCTACACACGCACACGCACACACACACACACACACACACACACACACACACACACACACACACACACACACACACACACACACACACACACACACACACACACACACACCCGTCTAACTCAGAAAACAATGTTCAGGAGTTTTTTTTTAGCTCAGGAGACTTATTTAAAAGTGTCAAGGGATGTGCCTGAAGCCAAATTATGAATTTGGAAAGGAGATAGCGGATTCTACAGAGCCCATCTTGTGGATTTGTTGTGCACCAAATCCTCTGACTATGTCAGTCATCTCTCCTTACTCTCGTCACGTGTTAAGTGAAAGTATAATGTACTGTAATGTACAGATTACCGTAGCAAGCCTAACAATGTCCCTATAGTGGCCCATGAGTTATTCATTTGTATGTGCCTTTCCAAATTTGAGCACATCCCCACTGTCAACTTTGTCTCTGATGTTTCTCATAACATTACTTAAAATAAATAAGTTGAGTTGTTTGTTAACATACAAGTAAGAGAACAGAGCAACAGTATATCATTTTGATTTAGCAACTCTTTATCAACTTTTATATATATCAACTTTTTTATATCATCTTGTCAATATCCGTATCAATATCAACTATTTCAATTTGATTTCATATTGAGACTTGTGATTGCAGATTTAAAAATGTCTGATTTAATATCAATTAGTAGCTGCAATTTAATTAAATTGTTGTAAAAGCAAATATTAGCATGGCTAGTCTCACTAAATCAATAATAATATTAATACTAAAAAACAGCAAAAAGGCCTCCCCCAAAATAATCTCCCCAATCTGTCCTAAAATTTTAATTGTCAAGTTAAACATATTTAAATTGGTGTATGTTACAATATAGCAATATATAATCAAAAAAACAAATAAATCACAATTACAAAATGTATTATACTGAAAAATATACACTTGTTCAATAGTTGTTGTTTTTATTTGACAGTACAGTTATAGTACAACTAAAGACTTTTAACAAAATATTTCTATTTCCAATAAATGCTGTTCTTTTGAACTGTATATTAAAGGATGCTGGGGAAAAAAAGTATCAGTTTCCACGAAAACATCAAGTAGCACAACCATGTTTAACATTGATAACAATAATAAATGTTTCTTGAGCAAAGTAAAAGTCTCAATGTATTAATATATGTATTCAAATATATATGATATTCAAGTCCTCTCATTTATGATTCTGTTGAGGCATTCTCACTTATTTCAGCATGGGAGTACTCTAGTATGTCATTAAACGCTTTGTTTGTCTGAATCATAGTTTATTGCAGCTCTTTTGTCCTTTGTCATTTCGCAGGGTTGAGTGGTCACTCTCAAGGAGCCGTTTCTCTTTCGCTCATTTAATGGACTGATTTCTTGTTCATAAAGCAGGTGAGGAGCGTGGATCAATTTATGACTGAGGCCGACAGAATCCTCAATACTTACGACTATAGATTTACAGCAGGTCCCAACGTGTCCTGTTAGTCAGGCATCGGCATCACTGGATGGATCTCTCAAACTGCTCTTAGATCTGCTTTTGACTTTCTGACAAGGCCAAATAGTTTGACACAATCAGCTTGTGCTGTTTTCTCCCGTGGAAAGGAAAGACCAAGAAAAGTTTAATATAAATATAACAATTCAGTGGATTTTTCTAAAGATTTGGATGCCTCCTCTGGATTAAATCCCCGGTGGATGTTTTTGTTGTTGACTATGTAGCAGGGGACTACTGGTTCAGACATCATTACCTGCTACCCCCAGAGCTCCTCAACCCATTGTCATAATGTCCATGAGAGGAACGTTTGACTCAAATTGCTCCAAGGGAGCTGACGCCACACTGACTGCCCTTGACTAGAGCACATTCCCCTTACAAAACACCAAACACCCTCTTCCATGTACACGCTGCATGAAATATTTATTAATACAAAGTAGGGCTGTAGTCAAGACCACCTTTGTCGAGTCCAAGACCAGGACTAGTCGAGTCCAAGTCAAGACCAAATCATTTTGGGTTATTTTTTGTTGATCTAAAAGCAAAAACAGTGTCACAACACCCAGGATTTTTAAGTATAGACATTCCCCTTGATATCATATAATCTTCTAATCTATAAAACAGAAGGATGACATATGGTGATTCCTCATAATTGCAGTGTTTCACTGTGGATCTGAAAGACGCATACTTTCACATCCAGATAGCCCCCCATCACAGGTCATTCTTGAGAATCGCCTTCGAGGGGCGGGCTGATCAATACACAGTTCTGCCGTTCGGTCTGTCCCTAGCACCCTGTACATTTACGAAGTGCTTTCTCCCCCGAGACTTCGGGGAGTGCGAGTGCTGAATTATGTTCTGGTGCAATCACGGCTCACACCAGAGCAAATAAATGGCTTTTATGTGTGCTTACTGGGAACATAATAAAGACACCTGGACTCGGTCGAGACCAAAAGCCATATTTGGCAAGACCAGTGGCCGAGACCGAGACAAGTCCGAGTCCGAATACCAGCGAGTCCGAGACCATAGAGCGGACTCGAGTACTACAGCCCTAATACAAACGTTAGTATCCCCTTAAATATGCACTTAAAGTCAACATGAAATGGAAGTTGCGATCGATGTAGGGTGGAACTTGATTTTGTCAATCAGGAATTGATTGGATCGTCTAATATATAAGTCAATGTAAAATGCCATATGATGACAACCATAAATACTTTTTACTCAATCACAAGTAAAATGACCAATTATTTGGTAACACTTTATTTAACAGTGTCCTTAATATAGTAATAAAAGTAAGTATATTTTAATTAATATCACTCAGTACTTCAATGTACAATTACACTGTAACAAGGGCACCTTAAAATAAAGGGTTATACTTTATTTTAAGGTGTCATTGTTACAGTGTAATTATATATTTAAGTACTGTGTAATATTAATTAGCTACATGTACTTACTATAAGGTTTGGGTAGGATTAGGATTTTGTTGAAGATTAGTTTCATGTAATTATGAATAATTTACTGTTATTACTATGGTAAGTATATTTGATATGTGTAACAAGGACACTGTAAAATAAAGTGTTACGAATCATTTTAAAGCTAAGTTATTTAAGAATACTTTTTACAGCCTTTAAAACCTTACAAATACAAAGTTTGCCAACAAACACACACAATTTCACCTTGTGTTTCAACCTTTTGTTTCTGCATCAAGTCTTTTACAACGTAAGGTACCTACTGTTTTCCAAAGCAGAAATCCAGTCATGTAAAAAGACACTTTCTGACGCTAAGCACTCAAAAAAAAAGAAAAAAAAAAGTACAGTACAGTGGCAGTACAGATGTGAGAAAGGTAAATCAGTTACCCAGGGCTGAAAATAGTGAAAAGAATCGCCTAACCTTCTGTTCGCCCACTCAAACCTGTCAAGCAAGTGTCCTGTTCAAAAGGGGCAGCCGTTCCTGCTCACCTCATGTCTGTTTTCTCCGTATCCCTCCCTTTTTCAAGGATGAAGGAGAACATGGGGGTGGCTTTCAAAAGAAAGAGTCACTTCGCACCTCAAAGATATGTAACAGCTCACTTAAAGATTTTCTTTTTCCTATCGCTCTCTCCCTCCAACGCTTTTACTTGTGCATATTTGATGCTATTCCCTGCAGTAAAGTCAAGGATGCAAAACATTTGACTGCAGGTGACGGTGAGTAGATTTATCCCATTGTTTCCCTGTGTTTTCCTAGAAAATGAAATACCAACAGCCTCAATCACAACTGCAAAGAAATAAACCTGAAAATGCTTTATAGGACCGCACACACATAGAACGAAAACAGGTGCTTAACCGAGAATGCAGCGGCGAGGTAAACGGTGGGAGGGGGAGTTTAAAGAGCAGCGAGATATGCGTTGAGAAACACAAGATGAGCGCTGATAGAGAAGGCCTTGATGTGGAGGTGATGAAGCCGAGGATGAGTACACTGAGCTCCGCTTCATTCATCTTGCCCCACAGCAGACAGGCTGCAGTAATGACTCCCTGGAGAACACGACTCTGCTCTGACCTTGGAAATCTCGGCATAGCTTGGGGACTGTTGACACTAACCCGAGAGAATGCCCAAGGTGTTTTTGTTTAAATATGATATTTCTTTATAGGCATGAACCCACATGCCCCTCTGCTACAGTAACCTTAACCACAACAATTCCAGCACGTTTACTCAGTCAAGTCAAGTCGAGTCACCTTTATACAGAAAAGCAGCTTCTGAATGAACGAATGAAAACTGTATCAAGCAGCTTCATAGCAGTGGTGTGCAGTGGTGTTCTGAAATGAGCAAAGTTCTCAGTTTTTTATGTAAAAAACAAACAATAATAATATTATATATATTATATTATAATTATTATACTTATAAGTTATTATCCACCACATGTGTGACATCATTAAACCGTTTAAAAAATACTTAATATGTGACCAAGGATGACAAAACCACTCACATGGGTCATTTGAAATTGAGATTTATACATCACATGAAACTGAATAAATAAGCTTTCCATTGATGTATGGTTTGTTAGGACAGGACAATATTTGGCCGAGATACAACTAATCTGAGGGCACAAAAAAATCGAAACATTGAGAAAATCGCCTTTAAAGTTGTCAATTTCTGTTTGCGATTGTGCTGTATTCACTCACAAAAATAAATGTTTTATATATTTACGGTAGGATATTTACAAAATATCTTCATGGAACATGATCTTTACTTAATATCCTAATGATCTTTGCCATAAAAGAAACATTGATAATTTTGACCCATACAATGTATTGTTGGCTATTCCCAGAAATATACCCGTGCTACTTAAGAAGTGTGTGTTGAAGTGTGACATATATAAGCAAACATTATCATTCAATTAAACATACTTGCTGGCTCGTGCAAATTGCAAGTGTTTTTGTTGTACTTTCTGTGTCCATCTGAACACACCTTGCCAGCATAAATAGAATTAACACACTCAATTCTAAGGGGTGGAGAGGTGAGAGCATCAATATGACCTTGAGATGCTCCCTTTTGTGTCTAAAACAGCCCAACCTTTCTTTATATTATTAAAGGGCACTTAATGTATACCGTCTTTAGGTTTGTGGTTCGAGGCAAACAATGTCTTTATGACAGCAATCATCCAAATTCCTCCCAATGTAATTACAACATTAACGTAACAAGCGAAACCTCAGCAATCCCCTCAAGAGAACGGCATTGTGAATGAGAAGCTAAGCACAGTGATTATCCTAATGGAAAACGAACAGCTAATACTATTATTGCGCAAGTACATGAGAGAAACCCAGAGGCAATCAAAGTGAAACGTTCTTGAACATCCTTCGCAGTCATGTTAACTATGTATGTGCAAAACCAACCAGCGTCACACCAAAAGGGACAAAGCGGTCAAAGAGTCTTTATCCCTGCATCAGCAGTCTGATGATGTTTTGCTTCTAATTACATCATTAAAAGTCCATAGTGTATATATGGGCACTAGTGTAAAAAAGCCATTTCAGTTCTCAGGAGTGCCTGACACTGAGAGCAGCACCTTAAAACATTAATAAGGCCACAGAAGATTTGAGATATCCCAAACCATTCATCATCCATCCATCCATCCATCCATCCATCCATCCATCCATCCATCCATCCATCCATCCATCCATCCATCCATCCATCCAACCAATCCATCCACCCATCCACCCATCCATCCACCCACCCACACAACCCATCCATCCACCCTCCCACACAACCCATCCTTCCGCCCATCCATCCATCCATCCATCCATCCATCCATCCATCCATCCATCCATCCATCCATCCATCCATCCACCCAACCCATCCAATCCATCCACCCATCCACCCATCCATCCACCCACCCACACAACCCATCCATCCACCCTCCCACACAACCCATCCTTCCGCCCATCCATCCATCCATCCATCCATCCATCCATCCATCCATCCATCCATCCATCCATCCATCCATCCATCCATCCAACCCATCCAATCCATCCACCCATCCACCCATCCATCCACCCACCCACACAACCCATCCATCCACCCTCCCACACAACCCATCCTTCCGCCCATCCATCCATCCATCCATCCATCCATCCATCCATCCATCCATCCATCCATCCATCCATCCACCCAACCCATCCAATCCATCCACCCATCCACCCATCCATCCACCCACCCACACAACCCATCCATCCACCCTCCCACACAACCCATCCTTCCGCCCATCCATCCATCCATCCATCCATCCATCCATCCATCCATCCATCCATCCATCCATCCATCCATCCATCCATCCATCCATCCATCCATCCATCCATCCATCCTCTTTCAGTAGCGTCATCAAATCTCTGCAAGTAGAGATTAACACCTATAATAAATTAAATACTTGATCAATTATATATTCATATAAAAGCTTGCTTATCATATAATATTTAGACGTGCGAAACCTAAACCTAACCCTAATCCTTATCCATAGAAAATGAATTTTGATGAAGGATTTTTTTTTCTGTATAATGTAAACTTATTTTCCATTTGCATTGTACTATAAACGCAGTACCAATCTCTGATTAGCAGAGTGTAAAGGGATAGTTCATCCAAAAATGAAAATGTTGTCATTACTTACTCACCCTTAAGTTGTTCCAAACCTGTATGAATTTATTTCTTCGGCTAAACACAAAATAATATATTTAAAGGATATAAGTTAAAGGATGTTGGTAAACAGACAGATGATGGGTTCCATTGACTTCAATAGTAGGAACAAAAATACTAAAGAAGTCATTGGGTGCTGTCAACTGTCTGGTTGAGGGTGGTAAATGAGGTTGAGTAAATGATGACAACATTTTCATTTTTGGGTGAACTATCCCTTTAAGACAAAATATAGCAGGACTAACTCTGTGCTAGCCAATGACCACAGGTCATAATTAGCACATCACTGATAGAAACCGCATTGCTAATGCTAACTTCAGCCCTGAATTCACTACAGACTTTCAGTTGCCTAAGAAGAAAGGGTGGACAGACACACACTAGATGAAGCATTTAATGTAGACAGAAATGTTGGGTTCTAGTTGCGTGATTTCTCTTTTTTGGCATTTTTTAGCACTTGTGTATCACGCCAAATTGAAAGCCAGCAACATGTCTAAATTGTGTCTGTACAGTGCTGTGTGACCATGCATGGATTCTTATATTTTAGGAAAGTTTTCTAGTAAATATCCCCATAAAGACAAACGATGTGAAATATCAAAACAAGTATGAGTTGGTATCGATGCATCATTTTCCAAAGAGCGTCTAATTACTAAATGACAAAACTGCTTAATTTTCATACTAGTAATCTAATGTTTACCAACAAGTGAAGCTTAAGATGTTCATCCAATTCATTCTTTCCAACCCAGAACTGTCCATTACAGCAAAAAAACAAATGTTGACCATCTCCATATCAGCCCAACCCTTCCATTCTTAGTGAATCTGTGTCCTCTGCCAAGAAATGCATTGCTTTGTTAATACAATTGATAACTGACCATTTGAGGGGAAAAAGTAATATTCAGGGAGATACTTAAGAAATTCTCATTACTCAGAACCAAATCTAAATGAAAAAAACTGTTTGACGTACTGACCCCAGGCCTGTGATTCTAAGTTACACAGTCTCATCCCAAGAAGTCATATACTGTATTGACGTCTTGGGACGTCTTTGACCATACGTCAATATCCGCCTTTTTAGGGTACCCTTAAACGTCGGTTAGATGACGATTCTGGGACGTCATACAACTGACGCTTTACCTTTAACGTCAGTTAGGTGACGGGGTAGGTTTAGGGGTAGGTTTAGGTCTGGGGTAGAGTTAGGATCCGATAACGTCATCTAACCGACGTTTAAGGGTACCCTAAAAAGGCGGATATTGACGTATGGTCAAAAGACGTCCCACAACTTCTTGGGATGAGACTGCGCTGTTACACTAAGCGCAGTATGTCCACAGAATCTAATAAGGTGCCTCATGCATGAAAGTCTGTGAATCACACAGTTTAGAGAGGGGGAACTTCACTTCCCCGACAAACAGGTAGAGAAAGATTCAAGATTAGCATTCAGCCATGGCAGACCAGCAGGAACAGTTTGGAAAACAGTGGGCATTCTGTTTGCCTTGTGCCAGCTACAGGCTTACCATCAGCCATTCACTTCTCTCCTCATTTCAACTGCAGTTCATGCGGTAAACATTTCTAGGGCTAGAAATAAATGACATTTTTACTGCATGCATTTTTTGAAAGAAATCAATACTAATATTCAGCAAGGACAAATTAAATGGATCAAAAGTGACAATAAAAACTTACATGCTGTTCTTTTGAATTTTACAGTCATCAAAAACCATCAAGCAGAATATTAAGCAGCACAACTGTTTTCATCACTGATAATAATAAGACATGTTTCTTGAGCTGCAAATCAGCATATTATAATGATTTCTGAAGGATCATGTGATATAGACTGGATTGAAATCTCAGCTTTGCATCACAGGAATAAATTACAATTTAAAACAGAAAACAATTGTAATAATATTTCACTATTTTTACTGTGCTGTAGTGTAAAATAGACTTTAAAACCAAATATATTGTATGTCAATGCAATATCGAACCGACAGTTAACTTTGACTGTGATTTCCCTTTAAGGTGCAAAAAGGATGTATTAAGATTTGGCATGGAAAAAGAACCCTTGGCAATACTAGTTCTATGAGGGGGCACGTCTCACACATAGAAAAACTCTGTTTGATATTTCTTACCATACTCAGCCTGTGGCAAGACCTTCAGAGGAACAATTCGGATAAGGCAAGCTCTATTTATAGCAGTTGTGCCATAATATTGATTACCACAAAAAAATAATATTGACTCATTCCTCTATGGTTTCTTCTTAACCGTAAAATGTTCTTCTTAACATGTACAAATCAGTTACAGTATGGCATTTACAATGGAAGTAAACTTTTATTTTTGTTACAGCACCTGCACAAATTCTTCCTTCAAAAATATTTGCCATTAGAATTGGTCAAATTATCAGTTTAGCTTTGAGGCGAATTTGTAACTTGTCACTGACATAATTCCTGAGTGGAGTTTGCTCCATTTAAATAGTTCCTTTTCTGACTTTGCACAAAGTTAGCAAGCAATTAAATCACTCTGGGTTTCATTCAAAATTAGTATGTATTGTTGCTAAACTCTTGAGTATATTAAAGTGTCTCTATGATGCTATTTTAAAGGTTCATTATTTATTTATTTTCTCCTACAATAGTATTGCATGCAAGTAAAAAAATACATAAAAAACACTTTAATTTCTCATGATATACATCACCTCTTTTCTCACAGTGTGAGAAAATAGTGCTCATTGCTCATTTTTACCATATCTGAATTTCAGCTCCGGAGGCTTCTTCAGCACTTGTAGACAGTGATAAAAAGAGTAACAATGGTGTCACTTTTACCATATCAATTCGAGCCTGAGTCATCATCTTTGGTATTGCATGCATTGCAAAGTGGATTTGCTTTCGCGGCACAGAAAACAGCATCTTCTCGACATAAACCAAAGTCTTCCAGGCTTCATCTACATCTACAGTGTTTGTGGGTGGGTCAAAGTAGATGTTGTTCACGGGCAGCCAACGAAAACCATAGACTGGCATTTGTTGCAAACAAGGTTCAAGTAGGAAGTCAGACTGGAATTACTGACGATTCGTTTCAAGCAGTTCAGAATTGATTCTTCCTTTTTACTGGGGGACCAGTACTTGAACTTGAACTGAACCTTCAACATGGCTTTAATATACAGTACACTGTCTGAGATTCTTTACCCTTATATGCCCATCAATATTTTGCAAACAAAAGGAATATGAGGTGCTGTTCAAGAACAGATTACAGATTTCACAGACACATACCGTGCCATTCCGATACCATGTGGACATTTCCTGGCTCTCGCTGGAAGCCTGGCCATCTGCAGGCGCACTCAATTTGTTACCAACTCTGCCAACACTAGTTACGCTATGAGAAGCTGCTGTCTCATTACTGCTCCAGGCATCCACGTTTAGGAGAACACACACACACCTCACAACAACACTGCTAATTTGCTGTGCTCCGCTCTTGTTAACGTTAAGACAGTGCACGTATTGCTCTAATGGAGAGATGTTGCAATTATCAAGAGAGCTATTCCAACTATTAAGTCACCATTAAAGATAATTGTTGCTTAAAACACAGCGACTACAGAATGAAGTTTATATTACACACTATTTTGTAAAAACCTATAAAACATTCAGCAGTTACACATGCATACACAAGCAAATGCTTATTGTGCTATCTTTCAGTAAAATGCGCCTTCATTTAAAGTAAAATAAAAACAATTTTTTAAAATAATTAAATACACTACTTATCAAAGCTACTTATCAAACTACCAAATAAACAGTAAAATAACTTAATAAAATGACTGACAACTCTCAAAACTCTATATTTACAATACAGCAGGAAACTAGATTTTGAATGATAATCTAAATGTAGACTTTTAACTCAATCTCTATCTCCAAGTATAGCATGTAGGGGTTGTGTATACACACACACACACACACACACACACACACACACACACACACACACACACACACACACACACACACACACACACACACACACACACACACACACACACACACACACACACAACACACACACACACCCCACACACACAAAATGCTTTCATTTCAGTTCAGTATGACTATGAATATAAATGCTTATATTTACTTTTTAACATTGTAGCATGTACTATTGCTCAATGAATGGGTCAATGGCCTTTTCCGAAATTCCGATGTACGTTTCTGTAATTATAGTGTACCTCCGTGGTATAAGGGAACAATAAGTTTTGGGTAATAAAGGGGTAACAAGTATATAAATATACGTTTAATTTACAACCCACAGATGTCAAACCCTGTAACTAAATTGCACAAGAACATATTTTGCCAGAAATGTGAAAAAAACTTTTATATACAGACGTACAATTTGTGCCTGGAATATATTAACAGAATATAGGTACCTGTTCATTTTAAAATAATTACATTATAAATAATTTGCTTGTATATCTGGTTGTACCCCTTTATTACCCAAAACTTAACATATTGCCCCCTTATACCTACACTAATTACAGAAACGTACACCAGAATTTCGGTTTACTTACGCAGTTGTTTGCGGGTCGTAATATAAAGTGTTACCGAATATCATATATCATTTCCATTTACCTGCCATTTAAAACATGCAAGCACAACTCAGCCTGTAAAACAGCTATCGTAAAGTATCTCCATTCCCAGTGTTGAGCTTCACACCTGCCCACAGGGAGGTGCATGTAACAGATGCTGATAGCAGTCAAATACTGCAAGCTATTTAGATGCAGTGAGTGATGCAGATAAATTACTATCAGTTTCCGTCTGCATAAACAGTTTGACAGCCAACCCCATCAGCGATGTCGCACACAAATACACATATGCACATACTGCCTGCCATTCATCCTTTCCAAACATCCTGACACTCTGCCTGTCACCCAAAAACCAGATAACGTCCAGATTTAACATACGTTATTTGGGATGTTTTATTTAAACAGCCATAAAGCTAATTTTGCTTGCACTCTGCCAGCAGGGATGAATCAATGAGCACATACTGAGACTCGGACAGATAAAAATTGAATATTTAAACATTTGGATTTGTCTCACGGACTGTTGGAAAGCTGAAAATCTTGGCTTGGAGGAAAAAAGCCATAAGAAACTAGACAAAGGTTTTATGCACACAACTTGACCCATGCCTAAAAAAAAATCCTAGTAGTAAAATCAATGTAATGAACAATACTTCATGGCTTACTGCATTATTATGTTTCTTATAAAATTATGCATATGACTTCTCAAGGTTACAAATTTAGCCTTGGGATATTATGACTTTATTCTCACAAAATTATGCCTTTTTCTTAAAATATTACAAGAAATCACCAACTCAAATATATAATAAAATAATAATAATAATAATAATATAATATATATATATATATATATATATATATTATATATATATATATATATATATATATATATATATATATATAATTAAAAATAATAAAATAATAATAATAATAATAAAAAAGAAATAAAAAATATATAATAAATTAAATAAATAAAAATAAAAATAAATAAATAAAACATAAATAAAATACAATAATAAAATTTTAAAATAAAATTTAAAAATTAAAAAATATATATATTTTTTATATTAAACATTTAAAAAAGTAGAAATCTTTAATTTGAGGTTGTTACGGTTGTGTAGCTGGCCACGGAACAGTATGGGCAACACAACTGAGACGGAAAGCCACTACGCTTGGAGGGTTCAGCGGGCTAATGCTGTTCAAATGGCCCTCAAGATTAACTTCATCCAGATGCTCCACTGACAATGTGACAATGTGAAACTCCTCCAAGCTTATTTAACATTCTAGCCATGTCATCCCAGAGCCCGGAAAAGTCATCCTTTAGAGGACAATGCGAGGGTTGTAAAAGATTTCCACACAAATCATGTACATCCCACTTTCCTGTCATACTTCATCATCTGGATGTCCATTTTCTTCATTCTATATCCTTCACTTCCTGAACACATGGTCTTCCATTATCGTTTCTACAAACAAGAAGCTCTAAATGTGATAATATTCGGCCTAAACGACTTTATGCATGAGGGAAAAGCATCAGCTGAAATAAGGTCATTGTGACCTTTGAGGATTTGAGAATGCATGATTGATCACGAAAGTATGGGAAGTGAACCTCAGTACTGACAGACATTTAAAATATGTTACTCTAAACCAGGTGTGCCAACCCTGCTCCTGGCGATCGACTGTCCTGCACAGTTCATCTCCAACCCTAATCAAACACACCTGAAGGTCTCAGGATTACTTGAAAATTAAAGCAGGCGTGTTTGATCAGGGTTAGAGATAAACTGTGCAGGACAGTCGATCGCCAGAGCAGGGTTGGGCACACCTGCTCTAAACCAAACAGATATACACATAGACATATATATACACATACATACATACATACAGGGGTTGGACAATGAAACTGAAACGCCTCTCATTTTAGTGTGGGAGGTTTCATGGCTAAATTGGACCAGCCTGGTGGCCAATCTTCATTAATTGCACATTGAACAATAAGAGCAGACTGTGAAGGTCCAATTAGCAGGCTAAGAGCACAGTTTTGTGCCGTGTTGATAGTCTTGCTGTGTGTATTGGTGCATTGTCATCCTGATGGATGACAATGCACCAATACACACAGCAAGACTGGTGAAAGATTGGTTTGATGAACATGAAAGTGAAGTTGAACATCTTCCATGGCCTGCACCAGATCTAAATATTATTGAGCCACTTTGGGGTGTTTTGGAGGAGCGAGTCAGGAAACATTTTCCTCCACCAGCATCACGTCGTGACCTGGCCACTATCCTGCAAGAAGAATGGCTTAAAATCCCTCTGACCACTGTGCAGGACTTGTATATGTCATTCCCAAGACGAATTGACGCTGTATTGGCCGCAAAAGGAGGCCTTACACCATACTAATAAATGATTGTGGTCTAAAACCAGGTGTTTCAGTTTCATTGTCCAACCCCTGTACATACATTCATACATACATACATAAATATAACGTTTGACGCTTGTATGTGTGTAGTATTCTATACTGTGGTAAGTAAAATGGACTAAAATAAATGAACACTGCATGCAAACTGAATAGCCGTCAGATAACATAATCGCAACCCTGTATCACATGAAATACGTTCTGAGGAAACTATTTTGCAAATCGCAATTACGTTACATGCCAACATATAAGCAGTGCTATTACGTTGGTCCTTAACCTAATATAGCAGCCTGTTAAGCAGTGCTATTACGTTGGTCCCTAACCTAATATAGCAGCCTGGTCTCATTGTTAATACGTAGGTATTAATACGTTATTTTCAAAGATAGAAAACGTAAGTTTTTCATTAACAATATCATTAAAATATATTTTGAGCCACTAATCCTGCTCCTACCCCTAAACCTACCATAACCATTCCTTAAAACTACGTAGGCTAACACAATTATGAAGAAAAAAAACATAACAGACAGACAAATACATTTCACAATATTTTATTTATTGCAAAAATGTCAAAACCGGTAACGTTAACATTACCAAAAGTCGTTCACATGATGATGCGTTGCAGTCGCAGTCCTCTCTATAGTAGTTGTGTATGAGGTACCGATCAGAATTTAAGTTATTAACGTTAATCCATGAAAATTTTAATCCGATTTCGGTTCGCTCTCTGAAGGCGCGCGCGCTTCTCCATTTCAAATGTACTACACCGACTGAAACACGGCATGTCACAATCTGTGACGAAGCAGGCGAGAGCCAATGAGCGTTTGATATCACGGCCGTAAAACATGTCGTAACGCTTGAATTCATCACCAGCGCGGGATAGATTTGACGTTTGCGGTCGCTGCTGAGAAATGAAGATGAAGATCACTGGATAAAAGGCTGAATTTGGATCTGTTTCTTGCAAACAACGTATGGATTCTAGGATTTGGATTACATCAAGCTAATAAAATGTATGTCTTTTGTGAATGTATCAGTATGTTGTGTTTTATTGGATAAAATGCTTTTTGTGTAAATACACTAAATACTACAAAATTGTTAAACGATTAAACAAGGTATTTTTAAGGTTAAAGTGTATTCCTTTTTAACCACGCAGGCTAGTCCTCCGAAACGAGTTTGCTGCAGAAGGCACGAACAGAGCGAAATGTTAATATTTATGAGTAACATAGGCCTATTATATTAATAATATAAACTTAATTGATAAGACAGTTGAATGCAATAGAGTCAAAACATTATATGCCACGATTTATGCCTAAATAGTAATACGTACAAATTTCTACGTCGGTAGAATTTGTTCATGCGTAAATAAATTACGTTTTTGTGCTGCTATACGTGTGAAAAGAAACCTGCTTTGGATGTATTATGTTCAGGACAAACGTAATAGCACTGCCATAGATTACGTTAAGGACCAACGTAATAGCACTGCTTATATGTTGGCATGTAACGTAATTGCGATTTGCAAAATAGTTTCCTCAGAACGTATTTCATGTGATACACGGTTGCATAATCAATGATACTGAATAGAGTAAGCATGGCCAGAATATATCTATGGTTGGTAGCCTAGAGCAAATGCATTCATTCAGCAGCAGGGATGGATTTAATATATTCAGATTCATTCAATGGTCATTCGAAATGACCCATGCATACAATAATATCAATAAAATCAGATAACAGCATTTGTGAAGCTTCAAAAAACTCTTTAAAACTTCCGATAAAAGGAATATTTCTCTATGCATCCCCGCCATCCTTTTTATCAACATGTGTGGAATGTGCGACCTTGTCCTGAGGCGCAATGGATTCATTTGCATCACTTTGTTTAGTGTGTTTGTATCTGAGCCTGTCAGGAAGGTTAAATGCTCTCATTTCGAGATGGGTCACTTGGCACTGACAGTAATCTGAGAAAGTTCAGTAGCGGGTCAATAGTTCAGAACAGCAGGAAATCCACAAACGCTGTGTGAAAATAAGGCTTTAGCCAATGTCCATCTCACAAGTCGCTTTCCTGAGAGTGCATTTACAAAAAGAGCCAAACTAAAACCCACCACTGTTGCACTGCAACTTCGGTGATTTCATAATTAGTCAATTAAGCTGTAAAAAGAGAGGCAAGATAACAGCGCCTCAACCGCTAATTAATTTCAGATATGAGTGTAAGGGGAAGGAGAGGTCAGCGCACGGGGCTTTTCCTGTGAAGAAGCAACTTAACCGTGCGCTGAATACGATAAAAAGGACTACTAAATGCTGTGTTTACAGCTTAAATACTGTGACATGAGCCACACATAAACACTGTAATTTGCTTACAGAAGTGGAGACCTCTCAAAATGGCGGGAAAAGTCATTAAAAGACCGTGAATAATGACTAAAGTGATGTTGCAGACGTTTAAACAAAGTTAAAAGCAGCATTGCTCAGTGTTAATGCGGATCACTTCAATTACCCTTTGCAAAAAATTATTAGATATACTCAGTTTGTGGCATAACAAATTATTATCTGCAGCTTTGCTATTCCACACTTATGAGCACTAAAAACAATCACAATATAGTTTTTAAAGGCCACTTCCACTCACTACAGAGCACAACTGTAGGATTTCTGGCAGTAAAACTTCCATTCGTTTTCTCCAAAAACCATAGAAATTACTTTTAACATTATCATATAAACTTTTCAATACAGACCAAACAAAAATCTCTGTTTCTGACCACAGTATACTTTATTACAATGATAACATTACTGGAGAGAAATCCACCAATCAGAGGCATCACTGTTACCACTGGAAATGCAAGCCAAAATTTGTAACGTCTCCTTGACTGATTTTAATCTAATTGTCAAAAGATATGTGTACACAAAATTAAATTACATAAAAAATGCAAAATACTGGATGCAACTTGCTGAATTAAACCTGTACTGTAATTGTGTCATCTGACACTAATACATATATTTGCATTACTAGCACTTCTCGTGTTTATTGCATGAAGCTTTAAGATGAATCTCTTGTTTTATTCATTCATTTGTGTCGCTTTGTATAAAAGCGTCTGCCACATTAATAAATGCAATGTACTGCACAAAATGTTCATATAATTCTAATGCGACATAAAAAAAAAAATCATATGGGCTCTTAAATATTAATAATTCAAAAAAAAAAATAAAAAAAAGCATTTAAATGCAACTCTTCAGTGAAGCATATCGTTTTTATTCTCAAACACACACATTTGACATGAGGTGAAAGAGGTTACATTGCTAGCTGAAATATAAAAAATGTCTTTGATTTGATTAAGCCAAAATCCACTGGTGTGGGGTGACTTGTGCGTTTTTTGGAGTTTTTAAGTGGCACTGTACTTGCAGATTGTTGCTGTTTGTCATTGCCTTTGCTTTGTGGAGTGTTGATGTCTTTTATGATTATTTTTTTATCATCTCGGAGATGATTCAGTTACTGCTCTTCAAAGTAAAATATTCTCTACGGCTGCATATTTGAAATGTTCCATTCTGAAGATTCTTATGTTAATAAAAAAGCTGTCCTTTAATCTAATTTAAATGTAAGAAACCATTTTATTAAAAATTCTTTCAAATAACTGCACAATCTTTATCAAGCTGGTTATTTTCTAGCTACAAGCTTGAACTCACATCCCTTTCTTTTTTAATGTTTTTTGTTGCATAATTAGTCCTAGAATTAATAAAGAGCATCAATATAGAATTAAATTGTGTGGATATATCATTTATTCCATAAATGATCTTATAAATGGAGTTCTGTCTTGTGGACGGTTAGTTGATAATGCTCTTTTATTTAAAAAAGCAAGATCAATCCATGTCCCGTTTAAAGATTTGAAGATTTTCAAATGGATGTTTAAGCCACTGAATTGAAAAGTAAATGTAAAACTTGAGCAGTTTTGATCTTTCCCTGCTGTGACTAACATCAGCTGTGTTCATGGCTAACTCTTCTCTCCGGATGACGGTGACCTCTGCTGTTTTCTCCACAGGCCAGTGTTGCATGGCCCTGCTGACCGTGCCTGAAGCTCTGACATGAGGAGGCAGACACTATCATTTACCATCATATGTGGCTCAAAGGCCAGACTGGCTTTTTGTTCAAAACATCCCACAAAACTCACAAAAACATCTTTGAGATTAATCCACCGACTCCATGCTTTTCGTTTAGAAATCCAAAAACTGAATGTGCTGGTTCACATTATAATATCTTTACTGTCACTTTTGATTAATTTAAAGTATCCTTTATGATTAATTGTATTTATATCTTTAAAAATATATAATTATTGACCCCAAACCTTTGAATGGTAATGTACTACTGTAAACAATGCAGAAATAGTACGATTTATGAGTTATTTTGAACAAGGTGAGTAACTGCAAATAGCACATTAGAATGAATTCTTCCTAGATGCTTAAATTCTGGGCCTTGAATGATTCTTCTTCTCTGAGCACAGGTCTTTAGAAAATACATTTATATACCTTTGTAATGAAAAACAGTGGCATACTCTTTCTTGTGGAAATTACCAAGGAGACAGGATGAAATGGCAACCTTACATTGTAGAAAAAAAGACCCATTTTAGAAAGCCTCTTTGCACACACACACATAAAAAAACTAATTGAAAAAAGTGCTTAAAGCGTAAACACCAACAGGAAAGAGAATTTACAAATG